>SJYX01007623.1:54816-70131 GCA_006410675.1 Oreotragus oreotragus | reverse complement strand
AAGCAGAAAAGAATAACTTTGTTGCTTTGCTAGTCGATGGGGGACACAGCAGGTGCCTGTCTCAAAAATCTATATGTTCCCTGGGCCTGATTTAGATGGCAAGAACATCGGACCTAGTGTTCCAGCTAGACGAAAGTTTCAAGGAGGTAGGTAGGATTTGGGGAGAGAGTGTCTCTGTTTTGCATGTGGGAAGAATATAGAGAATTCATGGGTAGAAGATGAGCTGTGGTGGGTTTTAGGATGTGTCCACATATTTTTTGTCACTTACCATATGGGGATGTTACCTAATTCTTCTCTTTTTGGATATGAGCTAGGCTTTAATGAAGAGAACATAGCAGAAGAGATGCTGCATGACCTCTGAAGCGAGGTCATAAAAGTGACCTGGCTTCCACTCCATTTCCTCTCTTGGGAAGTTCATTCTCGTAACTGAGCAACCATGTTGGGAGGAAGCCCAACGCACACTGCAGAGGCTACGTGTAGGTATCCAGGCTACCCTCCCCAGGGTCCTAGCCAACAGCCAAGTACCCACCACCTGATAGGGGGATGAACCTTTAGATGATTCCTGCCCCAGCCTTTGAGCCATCACAGCTGATGCTGTGTCGACAAGCACTCCAAGGAGGATTGTTGACAAGCTGTCCCCACTGGTGGTGGTTTAGTCACTGAGTCATGTATGACTCTTGCGACCTGTGGACTGTAGCCCGCCAGGCTCCTCTGTCCATAGGATTTTTCCAGGCAAGAATCCTGGAGTGCCTTGCCATGTCTTTCTCCAAGCCCTACCCAAATTCCACACTGGTAAACAAAATAAGTGTTGTTTTAAGCCATAAAATAGAAGTGAGACAAGTAGGCACTTCCCCCTAATCTCAAAGGGAGAGATGTTAAAGAGCCATTAGCACTAAACTGAGCATGTCTCATTGAAGTGTAAAAAGGATGGCAAGATCATTGAAATAACTTTCTCATTCTGAGTGTCCACATATTTTTTGTCACTTACCATATGGGGATGTTACCTAATTCTTCTCTTTTTGGATATGAGCTAGGCTTTAATGAAGAGAACATAGCAGAAGAGATGCTGCATGACCTCTGAAGCGAGGTCATAAAAGTGACCTGGCTTCCACTCCATTTCCTCTCTTGGGAAGTTCATTCTCGTAACTGAGCAACCATGTTGGGAGGAAGCCCAACGCACACTGCAGAGGCTACGTGTAGGTATCCAGGCTACCCTCCCCAGGGTCCTAGCCAACAGCCAAGTACCCACCACCTGATAGGGGGATGAACCTTTAGATGATTCCTGCCCCAGCCTTTGAGCCATCACAGCTGATGCTGTGTCGACAAGCACTCCAAGGAGGATTGTCGACAAGCTGTCCCCACTGGTGGTGGTTTAGTCACTGAGTCATGTATGACTCTTGCGACCTGTGGACTGTAGCCCGCCAGGCTCCTCTGTCCATAGGATTTTTCCAGGCAAGAATCCTGGAGTGCCTTGCCATGTCTTTCTCCAAGCCCTACCCAAATTCCACACTGGTAAACAAAATAAGTGTTGTTTTAAGCCATAAAATAGAAGTGAGACAAGTAGGCACTTCCCCCTAATCTCAAAGGGAGAGATGTTAAAGAGCCATTAGCACTAAACTGAGCATGTCTCATTGAAGTGTAAAAAGGATGGCAAGATCATTGAAATAACTTTCTCATTCTGTGAGTCTATTATTTAATGCTCACCTGTATACCTCTTTTTTGCACATGCTGTTCCCTGGGTTAGAGGGACACTTTTCCATATATTTCCTGGCATAACGTGTACTTCTTTTTTATGCTTGCCTCAGCCTTGTCTCATTTAAGTTTAATGGGTTACCTAATCCTGCTTTGAGCATCCAAAACTCTCCAAATGGGCTTCCCTGGTAGCTCAGCTGGTAAAGAGTCCGCCTGTAATGCAGGAGACCCTGATTTGATTCCTAGATCAGGAAGATCCACTGGAGAAGGGATAGGCTACCCACTCTAGTATTCTTGGACTTTCCCGGTGGCTCAGCTAGTAAAGAATCTGCCTGCAATGCAGGAGCCCTGGGTTCAATCCCTGGGTTGGGAAGATCCCCTGGAGAAGAGAAAGACTACCCACTCCAGTATTCTGACGTGGAGAATTCCATGGACTATACAGTCCATGGGGTCACAAAAAGTCGGACACAACTGAGCAACTTTCAGTTTCAACTCTCCAAGCCCTTAACTTACGATGTCATTCTGTGAATATCCTGTTAATAATACCTTACTGGTCTTCCAACTCCTTGGGAACCAGAGCCCTCTCTTGCCTCCATCTCCAGGGCCTCTCCCAGGTCTCAATTTATCTTTGCTGCCTGAATGACCTTGAAAGAAACCTATTAAATACCAGTGGTTTTAAATTGGAGACGGTGGTAAAGGCCACAACTTTGGTAAACCTAGGCCATGCCACCACATGTATTTTAGTGGTGCTTGTTCATTTTGTCTCTGCTTCCTTTTGAAAATGCCTTCTCAACTTGGTGACCCTTGGCTTGGGAGGATCCCCTGGAGGAGGGCATGGCAACCCACTCCAGGGTTCTTGCCTGGAGAATCCCATGGACAGGGGAGCCTGGTGGGCTACAGTCCATAGCATCACACAGAGTCAGGCCCAACTTTGTAAACATCCCAGCAAGGTGATTTTGCAAGCACGCTCACAGCACACACACCTGAATCCAGCAGTTGAGACAAAACATTCTGCCGCCTCCTGTTTTCCCTCTTCACTCTAATTCATGGTTATCAGTAGCAGAAATAGCAAGTGCTCTGGCCTAGGCTTTATTCTCTCAAATGAGAGTGTTCTTAGGGATGTTTGGAGCAGTGCTAAGAAAAAAAGGCAAGAATGTACTGTGTGTTGATGGGAAGAGGGAGCAGGGTAGAGGGAGCCTAGCTTTTCAGTCTAGGGCCAAACACACCAGTGGTCCACTGGATGGCATCTCCTCCAACCTGCTCTGGGATATTATTCCTGGAACTGCCCCATTTTTCCCCCCTTGCATCACAAAATCATCCCTCTGCCCTTTTCATTCCCATCAGAACACAAACTTGCTACAATATTTCCCCCCTGATCTGTCTCTTTTAGTTTGTGTTGTTGTTGTTATGTCTGATTCTTTGAGACCCCATGGACCACAGCCTGCCAGGTTCATCTGTCCATGGAATTTTCCAGGCAAGAATATGGGAGTGGGTTGCCATTTCCTTCTCCAGGGGATCTTCATGACCCAGAAATTGAACCCATGTCTCCTGCATTGGCAGGCGGATTCTTTACCACTGTGCCACCTAGGAAGCCCTTTCTTTTATTCCAAACCTGTAAAAGGAATCATCTCCACACATTGCTACTGCTAAGTTGCTTCAGTCATGTCTGACTCTGTGCGACCCCACAGACGGCAGCCCACCAGGCTCCCCCGTCCCTGGGATTCTCCAGGCAAGAACACTGGAGTGGGTTGCCATTTCCTTCTCCAATGCATTAAAGTGAAAGAGAAGTTGCTCAGTCGTGTCCGACTTTTCATGACCCCATGGACTGCAGCCCACCAGGCCCCTCCGCCCATGGGATTTTCCAGGCAAGAGTACTGGAGTGGGTTGCCATTGCCTTCTCCACACATTACTATATATGAAATAGATAACTAATAAGAACCTGCTGTATAGCACAGGAAACTCTACTCAATACTTTGTAATGATCTACATGAGAAAAGAATCTTAAAAAAAAAAAAAAGAGCGACTCTATGTACATGCCAGAGAAGGCAATGGCACCCCACTCCAGTACTCTTGCCTGGAAAATCCCATTGATGGAGGAGCCTGGTAGGCTGCAGTCCATGGGGTCGCTAGGAATCGGACACGACTGACTGACTTCACTTTCACTTTTCACTTTCATGCATTGGAGAAGGAAATGGCAGCCCACTCCAGTGTATTTGCCTGGAGAATCCCAGGGATGAGGGAGCCTGGTGGGCTGCCGTCTATGGGGTCGCACAGAGTCGGACACGACTAAAGCGACCTAGCAGCAGCAGAAGCAGGTATGTACATGCATAACTGATTCACTTTGCTGCACCTGAAACTAACACAGCTTTGTAAATCAACTAAACTTCAATTTAAAAAAAATTAGTTAAAAAAAAAGAGTCTATTTAACTTTCTGCCCATTCTCTCCTGCCTTCCTGCCCACCTCCACACCACGCTACTCCTGCCAAGGTCATCAATACCTCATGTGCCAAACCCATGTAAACCCTCAGTTCTGATCGAACAGTTTAGCAGTATTGTTTGGTGCAATTAATTATTCCCTTCTTGAAATCCCTTCTTTGCTTGGCCTCCATCCTGATTCTCTCGATACCTTCCTGCCCACTCACCACGCCTTCTGTTTTCTCTGGTCCTTATCCCCTGTGCTCTAGGGCGGGGGGCTCTAGGCTCTCTTCTAACTCATTCTCGTGTTGATACTCCCACTCCCTAATGGTTTCAACCATCCCACGGCATTTACTACCGTCTCTGTGGCAACGCATCCCACATTTTTATCTTCAGCCTCATCCTCTTTCTATACCCAGTTGCTCTTTCATGACTCCTCTTGCATGTTGAACAAGCATCTTTGACTTAACAGACACCAACCTGAACTCTGGAATTCACCCTGCTCAGAAGCTGCTTTGGCTGACATCTCCATAAGTGACAACTTCTAGCTGCCCAGACAAAAAAATATCAGCGGCGTCCTCGGCCCCTCCCTTTCTCTCACGACACACAGGCAGAACAGCAAGCAGGTGTTTTTCTCAGCACAGGAGCAAAATGGGCCAGATCTTGGCTGCCACACACACACACACACACACATGCCACGTCAAGCCCTGGTGGAGCTGTCTGCACGCCTCTGCCACCACCACCACCCAGCTCTGGCACAGGGTTAGCGATGAGTGATGAAGGGGACAGAGACACTTCCTGGGGAAAAGGGGCTTGGCCTTTCTGGGGCAGGGCTTTAAGGCTCTGGCAAGGAAAGCAGAAAGGAAACTTCGTTTTTCTCTGGGTCAAGACTGACGATAGTTATTTGTCTAGTTGCAAGAGTCAAGGCCTGATGACAGATCAGAGTAACCCCCGATGACAGATGTGGTTTGAAGGCAGGGGCGGGGGAACCCAGTGGAGCTGAGAGATGAGGACTTGACTTGGAGCCCTGAGCCCCAGCGGTGAGTCCTGGCCAGGCCTCGGGTTTTGTGTGACACTAAGTCACTCGCTTGGGTCTTCTGGATCTGCCACTTGCTGTCAGGCTAGTATCTCCATCTCTGAGGTCCTCTTTCCTCATCTATGACATGAGATCACACTTCACGGGGCTGTTGGGCAGGCTGATAAAAGTAAGTCCTTCTGCATGAAGGTATGCGTGTGGTTGGTTACTGGCACATTGTAGGCATGCTTGCTTTTCAGTCTCCAACTCTTTTCTAAAAAATGGAGGGAACATCGCAACTACTATCCTAGAAGTTGCTATGCACACATGTGTGCTAAGTTGCTTTAGTTGGGTCCGACTCTGTGTGTAACCCCATGGACTGTAGCCTGCCAGGCTCCTCTGTTCATGGGATTCTCCAGGCAAGGATACTGGAGTGGGTTGCCATGCCCTTCTCTAGGGGATCTTCCCCACCCAAGGATCAGATCCACATCTCCTGCATTGACAGGTGGGCTCTTTACCATTAGTGCCACCTGGGAAGCCCAGAAGTTATTATAAAGGTGTTTTAAAGGACTTTGTTATGTAACTGAAGTGAAGTGAAGTGAGTCTCTGTCGTGTCCAACTGTTTGTGACCCCATGGAATAGTCCATGGAATTCTCCAGGCCAGAATACTGGAGTGGGTAGCCGTTCCCTTTTCCAGGGAATCTTCCCAACCCAGGGATCGAACCCAGGTCTCCTACATTGCAGACAGATTTTTTTTTACCAGCTGAGCCACCAGGGAAGCCCAAGAATACTGGAGTGGGTAGCCTACCCCTTCTCCAGGGTATCTTCCCAACCCAGCAATTGAGCCAGGGTCTCTTGCATTGCAGGTGGATTCTTGACCAGCTGAGCTCCCAGGAAAGCCCTTTATGATGTAAGGTGTCATTTTATTACTATTTTATCAACTCGAGTGTTCTAAGCTGCAAAGAAGAACCTTTGTTCATACAAACAGTGCCTCACACACATCACTCCCTATTGTTCAAGTCTGTTGTGTCTATTCTGTCTTGCCCACAAAACCATAAGCCCCATAGTCGGCAGGGACACCCTCTGTGTTTGCCCATTCTTGTCATCCCAATGCTTGCTGTTCAGTAAACAGTTAAGAAAGGAAGGACTCTCTGGTGCCTCGGAGGTTTCTTTATTCTACCCCTTTTTCCATGTTTAGTTTCATGAGGAGTCTCAACTTCCTGCCCTCAAAGAGCCCCCAGATTAAGAACAGAGACAGACTCAGCCAGCTCTGCTGGGAGTTGATATCTGTGTTCCTACCTGCAGTTCCTCTAAGGAAAGCCCCTAGACGTCTCTTCAGGAGACTCCTCTCCCTCATTCTCAGACCACAGGACTAGGGGGCAAAGAAGGACTCACCAGAGAACTAGCTAATCGGTATATTTTTCTTTCAAACACAGTGATTGGCTTAGGGACTGTCATGTGACTCATGTCTAACCAATTAGATGCAGCCTTGAGGTTTTGACTTTATCTGTCGGGTAAGTGAAGATTTTTGTGTTGGGACTGTGAGCAGAGTTGAAGCTGAAACTCTAATACTCTGGTCACCTGACGCGAAGAGCTGACTCATTTGAAAAGACCTTGATGCTGGGAAAGATTGAAGGCAGGGGGAGAAGGGGACGACAGAGGATGAGATGGTTGGATGGCATCACCAACTCAATGGAGATGAGTTTGAGTAAACTCCGGGAGTTGGTGATGGACAGGGAGGCCTGGCGTGCTGCGGTCCATGAGGTCTCGAAGAGTCGGACACGACTGAGTGACTGAACTGAATTGAACTGCGAGTAGAGTTGGAGAAAAGAAATTCTGACAAACCCTTAATGACATCCTTTCAGTCTCTACCTCAAGCTGTGTCTGAAGTCCCCAGACGGTTCAGTTACAGAAGCCAGTGAGTTCAGATTCCCTGTCTTGGCTTAAACTGCATTGAGTAGGGTTCCAATCACTTGCAACTGAAAGAGCGCTGACTAATTTCTAGTTAGGATACACAGTGGTTAATGGCACTGCAGGTGGCAAGAACAAAATGATGTAGGAGTGAGTAATCGTGTTTGAGAGCACAGGTGACAATTACCCTTGAAAAGGCAAACAGAATTTCAACTAGACAAGCTCACTCTGAGGTTCTCTTCTTGCAATTGAGGTTCTGAATAATTACTGAACAGTTTACACATAGGGTGTAAACTCCCCATGTTCTGATTTGATATGTACACAATACTGAAGAAGAGCAAGATAAAGAAATGACAGCCTTCGGAAGAGCAATATCATCTTAAATGTAAAATTGCTGAGTGTTGACAGCGGGAGTATGCAAATTATATATAAGCTGTATGCATATTTAACTTGCAAATCCCTTGTGACCTTCCTACACTGTCTTCCACACACCTGGTTTGAGGCCCCAGGGGGGAAATCCTGGCGAGAACTTTCCATCAACAAGTATTTATTTAATAACCTCTTATTCTTGCAGCTCTGAAAGGTGTTCTGACTACAAGACTTGGTCTCTGCCCTCGAGGAGTTGGCAAATGAGCCGGGGCGAAGGGAGGAGCCACAAGAGACAATTAGTGCATAATAGAAGACAAGATGTAATTAAGTGCTAAATGTTGGGCTGTGGACTGGAAGCAATTGGGTGAAGTTGCAAAGAGGCCAATTTCAGCTTAGTGCAAAGCAGAACTTTCTGGCGGGTGGACCTGCTCCTTAAAAATTTTATTACTATTTTATCAACTCGAGTGTTCTAAGCTGCAAAGAAGAACCTTTGTTCATACAAACAGTGCCTCACACACATCACTCCCTATTGTTCAAGTCTGTTGTGTCTATTCTGTCTTGCCCACAAAACCATAAGCCCCATAGTCGGCAGGGACACCCTCTGTGTTTGCCCATTCTTGTCATCCCAATGCTTGCTGTTCAGTAAACAGTTAAGAAAGGAAGGACTCTCTGGTGCCTCGGAGGTTTCTTTATTCTACCCCTTTTTCCATGTTTAGTTTCATGAGGAGTCTCAACTTCCTGCCCTCAAAGAGCCCCCAGATTAAGAACAGAGACAGACTCAGCCAGCTCTGCTGGGAGTTGATATCTGTGTTCCTACCTGCAGTTCCTCTAAGGAAAGCCCCTAGACGTCTCTTCAGGAGACTCCTCTCCCTCATTCTCAGACCACAGGACTAGGGGGCAAAGAAGGACTCACCAGAGAACTAGCTAATCGGTATATTTTTCTTTCAAACACAGTGATTGGCTTAGGGACTGTCATGTGACTCATGTCTAACCAATTAGATGCAGCCTTGAGGTTTTGACTTTATCTGTCGGGTAAGTGAAGATTTTTGTGTTGGGACTGTGAGCAGAGTTGAAGCTGAAACTCTAATACTCTGGTCACCTGACGCGAAGAGCTGACTCATTTGAAAAGACCTTGATGCTGGGAAAGATTGAAGGCAGGGGGAGAAGGGGACGACAGAGGATGAGATGGTTGGATGGCATCACCAACTCAATGGAGATGAGTTTGAGTAAACTCCGGGAGTTGGTGATGGACAGGGAGGCCTGGCGTGCTGCGGTCCATGAGGTCTCGAAGAGTCGGACACGACTGAGTGACTGAACTGAATTGAACTGCGAGTAGAGTTGGAGAAAAGAAATTCTGACAAACCCTTAATGACATCCTTTCAGTCTCTACCTCAAGCTGTGTCTGAAGTCCCCAGACGGTTCAGTTACAGAAGCCAGTGAGTTCAGATTCCCTGTCTTGGCTTAAACTGCATTGAGTAGGGTTCCAATCACTTGCAACTGAAAGAGCGCTGACTAATTTCTAGTTAGGATACACAGTGGTTAATGGCACTGCAGGTGGCAAGAACAAAATGATGTAGGAGTGAGTAATCGTGTTTGAGAGCACAGGTGACAATTACCCTTGAAAAGGCAAACAGAATTTCAACTAGACAAGCTCACTCTGAGGTTCTCTTCTTGCAATTGAGGTTCTGAATAATTACTGAACAGTTTACACATAGGGTGTAAACTCCCCATGTTCTGATTTGATATGTACACAATACTGAAGAAGAGCAAGATAAAGAAATGACAGCCTTCAGAAGAGCAATATCATCTTAAATGTAAAATTGCTGAGTGTTGACAGCGGGAGTATGCAAATTATATATAAGCTGTATGCATATTTAACTTGCAAATCCCTTGTGACCTTCCTACACTGTCTTCCACACACCTGGTTTGAGGCCCCAGGGGGGAAATCCTGGCGAGAACTTTCCATCAACAAGTATTTATTTAATAACCTCTTATTCTTGCAGCTCTGAAAGGTGTTCTGACTACAAGACTTGGTCTCTGCCCTCGAGGAGTTGGCAAATGAGCCGGGGCGAAGGGAGGAGCCACAAGAGACAATTAGTGCATAATAGAAGACAAGATGTAATTAAGTGCTAAATGTTGGGCTGTGGACTGGAAGCAATTGGGTGAAGTTGCAAAGAGGCCAATTTCAGCTTAGTGCAAAGCAGAACTTTCTGGCGGGTGGACCTGCTCCTTAAAGATAGTGCAAATTGGTGGTAACACATCAAAAACAACAATAATAACAGTAATAGGAATAATAATGATAGTCTGCCTACCAATGCAGGAGACCCTGGTTCGATCCCTGGTCCAGGAAGATCCCATATGCCAAGGACCAATTAAGCCCATGAACCACAACTAGAGAGTAGCCTCCACTTACTATAACCAGAGAAAAGCCTGAGCACCAATGAAGACCCAGCACAGCCAAAGATAAATTATTTTTTTAAAAAGACTTTTACACAGTAATGTCACCTTGGCTTTATTTCCTTTTTAAATTTATTTTTATTGAAGTATAGTTAATTTACAATGTAGTGTTAATTTCTGCTGCACAGGAAAGTGATTCAGCTACACAAATATATATTCCTTTTTTATATTCATTTCCATTATGGTTTATCATAAGACAGTGCATGTATTCTCCTAGGCTATACAGTGTCGTTTATCCATTCTACATATAAAAGCTTACACCTGCTAACCCCCACCTCCCGCTCCCTCCTTGCCCCAACCCCTGCCCCCTAGGAAACCACCATTCTCTATGGAAACCAGTCTATAGAATGGAATCCATGTGTTGGTGCGCCAGTGCATGAAATGGAAGCCAGTCCATTCTCTAAGACCATGAGTCTGAGGCTTTATTTCCAAGAATCCCAAGCTGGAAACAAGCCAAATGTCCATTGACCAGAAAATGAATGGAGAAGAAAAATAAACTGATATGTTCATACAATGGGATACTGCTGCTGCTGCTGCTAAGTCGCTTCAGTCGTGTCCGACTCTGTGCGACCCCATAGACGGCTGCCCACCAGGCTCCCCCGTCCCTGGGATTCTCCAGACAAGAACACTGGAGTGGGTTTCCATTTCCTTCTCCAATGCATGAAAGTGAAAAGTGAAAGTGAAGTCACTCAGTCGTGTCCGACTCTTGTGACCCCATGGACTATAGCCCACCAGGCTCCTCCGTCCATGGGATTCTCCAGGCAAGAGTATTGGAGTGGGGTGCCATTGCCTTCTTGGAATGGGATACTAGGTAGCAACAAAAATAAGAACAAAACACTAATTCAGGAAACAACACGGATGAATCTCAGGGACAGTGTTGAGTGAAAGAAGCCAGACACAGAACAATACATACCGTTTGGTTCCATTTATACTAACTTTCAGGCGGAATTAACCCGTGATGATAGAGGTCACAACAGTTTTACTTCTAAGGAGGTATTATCCAAGGAGGAGCCTAAGGGACCCAGCTGGAAGCTGGGAACATTTTATATCCCAATCTAGATTTTGGCTACACATTGTATTTTATGTAAATTTTCTCCAAGTATAATGTTTCAGAGTCTCTGTTTGAGAGGATGAAAAATTTTGGAAAAGGTAGTCATGAAGGTGATCCAACATCACGATGGCAATTTAATGGCAGTGATGTCTACAATTTAAAATAATGAAGGCGAGAAAGGAATGGGATACTAGGTAGCAACAAAAATAAGAACAAAACACTAATTCAGGAAACAACACGGATGAATCTCAGGGACAGTGTTGAGTGAAAGAAGCCAGACACAGAACAATACATACCGTTTGGTTCCATTTATACTAACTTTCAGGCGGAATTAACCCGTGATGATAGAGGTCACAACAGTTTTACTTCTAAGGAGGTATTATCCAAGGAGGAGCCTAAGGGACCCAGCTGGAAGCTGGGAACATTTTATATCCCAATCTAGATTTTGGCTACACATTGTATTTTATGTAAATTTTCTCCAAGTATAATGTTTCAGAGTCTCTGTTTGAGAGGATGAAAAATTTTGGAAAAGGTAGTCATGAAGGTGATCCAACATCACGATGGCAATTTAATGGCAGTGATGTCTACAATTTAAAATAATGAAGGCGAGAAATTCAAGATGTATATATTTTCTGACAACAAAAAATTTCCCCCAAATTAATCAAACTGTACACTGAAGATGTGTGCCCTTTACTTTGTGTTATGTCTTTACACAAACCTCTCACAGATGGAATTTCCCTGAGGGAGGCTGTCATTCGCTCAGCTGTCTTCCTTTGAGAGTCTTCCTTTGCTGATCCATACAGGAAATCACAAACAGTAATTACTGCAGTTTGTGGCAAGTCTCTGGAAAACCATCCTGGACTCTGGGATGCTGTTGTGCACCCTGCACGTTCTAGCCCACTGCTTCTTGGGCATTTTCGGCTTACGGATATTGTCCTCCTAAACACTCATCAACTAAGGTCCAAATCAGACCCTCTTCAACCTACAAATGGGTTCAGTTCTTTGAAGTGTTCTGTTGAGTCCATTTGTCCCAAGGTCCTGAGACCCCAGACAAGTGACAGATACACATCCCTGCAAATGAAGTAAACTCTGATCTGCTGACTCGTCTTGTTCTGTTCTGTGCTCAGAGAAGCTTCATTCAAAGATGTTTACATGATGACCTTCCTCTTTTTATCATAAATAAGACATGAGTCACCTTCATAAATAAACCATGAGACCTAGAGGTTAAATGGCCCCACACAATGGTTCATGCCGTCAGCTGGTGCTGGGCAGGGAGAACCCGTCTTTGCTCTGGTGGGCAGCTTTGCTCATTGCTAGAAATGTCTGTGTTTCTACATTAAACTGTTTCTAAAAACAAATGAGGACAGATCAGAGTGCTGTTGATCCAGGCTTGATTGGGCATTCTGATATTTTTTTCCTTCAAAGTGAGCAGCTCTGATTAACATAATTTGAGAATCCTCCTACTGTTACTGCCCAGTGTCTCAAAAACTCCAGGCATCCAAATGTGCTCTCACAGTTTTCCAACAGTTTTATTAAGGAATTTACATACCATAAAATTAGCTCCTTTGAAGTGCGCATGCATGCTTAGTCACTCAGTCGTGTTGGACTCTTTGCGACCCCATGGGTTGTAGCCCACTGGGCTCCTCTGTCCATGGGATTTTCCAGGCAATGGGTTGTCGTTTCCTCTTCCAAGGGATCTTCCTGACCTAGGAACGGGACCTGTGTCTCTGGCATCTCCTGCATTGCGGATGGATTCTTTATCCACTGAGTCAACTGNAAAAAAAAAGATTAAGTAGAAATAAAAAGAAAAAAAAAAAAAGATTAACCCCTTTTATACCTAGCTGGGCTTCCCTGGTAGCCCAGCTGGTAAAGAATCCGCCTCCAATGCAGGAGACCCTGGTTTGATTCCTGGGTCGGGAAGATCCCCTGGAGAAAGGGTAGGCTCCCCACTCCAGTATTCTTGGGCTTCCCTGGTGGCTTGGTCAGTAAAGAATCTGCCTGCAATTGCCGGAGACCTGGGCTCGATCCTTGGGTTGGGAAGATCCTCTGGAGGAGCACATAAAAACCCACTCCAGTATCCTTGCCTGGAGAATCCTCATGGACAGAGGAGCCTGGTGGGTGCAGTTCATGGGGTCACAAAGAGTCAGACATGACTGGTGACTAAACACACAGCAAACTGATGCCTAGACAGCATATTAAAATGCAGAGACATCCCTTTGCCCACAAAGGTCAGTCTAGTCAAAGCCAGTAGTTATGTATGGATGTGTGAGTTGGACCATAAAGAAGGCTGAGTGCTGAAGAATTGAGGCTTTGGAACTTCGGTGTTGGAGAAGACTCTTGAGTGTCCCTTGGACATCAAGGAGATCAAACCAATCAATCTTAAATGAATATTCATTGGAAGAATTGATGCTGAAACTAAAGCTCCAATACTCTGGCCACCTGATGCGAAGAACTGACTCATTGGAAAAGCCCCTGATGCTGGGAAAGATTGAAGGTGAGAGGAGAAGGGGATGACAGAAGATGAGATGGTTGGATGACATCACTGACTCAATGGGCATGAGTTTGGGCAGACTCCAGGAGATAGTGGAGGACAGGAAACCCTGGCGTGCTGCAGTTCATGGGGTCACAAAGAGTCAGTCACGACTGAGCGACTGAACAACAATCCCTTGATAACACATGGGTGAGTGGTTGGGTCCTCTGTAATCTTCCCAGTAATCTTCCCAGGACGACTCTTTGTGAGTCCCACCCCCTCTCACTTGAATAAGTGACATTTTATTTTCTCTCCTATAAACTCTCACTGTCACCCCTTGCTTCTGTCTCTTGTCTCTTCCCACTCATCTGATAAAGTAGGGAAGAAACAAACTGAGCCCATATCTGTCACTCATACCCTACAAAAACAGACAATGGGGATGAAGGATCTTCTTCAGCCCGACAATGCAGAGTCCAGGCATATTTCTCCATGGACTGCCAACTGCACAAGGAAAGCAATTGCTGGCCCTTCTGCCTATGAAATTCTACCTGCACCAAAAGATGCCTCTGGCCTTGCCTGAGCCAGCCAGTTGGCCCAAATGCACAGAGCACATATTTCAAGTCAGATCATCTATATCATTAAGGCATGTTTCGACCTGCAAGTGACATACCGTGGCTGACATAGACAAGGGTCTATTTTTCTTATGTAACAGGAAGTCCAGCAGTACAGGAGCAGCTGCTGTTCATTCTGTGGCCTGATTTTGCCCAGGCCTGGGGTCTTTGTGATTCTCTGAGTCTTTCTTTCATGATTCTTATCTCACAGTCTGAACTGGTTGCTTGGGATCTAAGATTCTTGTCCATATTCAAGGCTGAAAACAGTGGGGAGACAAGTACGACTGAATTTCATCTTGTCTTTTTTTTTTTTTTCAGGAAAGCAATTCTCAACCAAAAGAGGCTGGGAAATGAGTCAAGCTTTTCCAGGCTCTATAGCAAGAAGAAGCAAGGCACTAGATGAATACAGCTTGGAAGGAACCAGCCAGCCATTGGTGTCATCCTTGGTACATCCTCCAAATGAAGTAAAAGTCCAAGCATCATGTGGTTAGGAAGAACATGAAGCCTAGAGTTCATCTTTTTTTTTTTTTTTCAATTGAAGTATAATTGATTTACAATGTAGTGTTAGTTTTGAGTGTAAAGCAAAGTGATTCAAATATATATATATGGACTTCCCTGATGGCTCAGACGGTAAAGTGTCTGCCTGCAATGTGGGAGAACTGGGTTCGATTCCTGGGTTGGGAAGATACCCTGGAGAAGGCAATGGCAATCCACTTCAGCACTCTTGCCTGGAAAATCCCATGGATGGAGGATGGAGGAGCCCGATAGGCTACAGTCCATGGGGTTGCAAAGAGTTGGACATGACTGAGCGACTTCACTCTATAGTGAAGTCGCTCAGTCATGTCCAACTCTTTAAGGAAATGGCAATCCACTCCAGCACTCTTGCCTGGAAAATCCCATGGATGGAGGATCCTGGTAGGCTACAGTCCATGGCATCGCAAAGAGTCGGACACAACTGAGCGACTTCACTTTCACTTTATATATATATATATATATATATATATTCCTTTCTCTTAAAGGTTACTAAAAGCCCGGAGTTCTTGAGTTTCAGACTCAAGAAGTGTTCTAAGACTGTCTCTTATACACATCTCAGGAGACCCTGGTTCGATCCCTGGTCCAGGAAGATCCCATATGCCAAGGACCAATTAAGCCCATGAACCACAACTAGAGAGTAGCCTCCACTTACTATAACCAGAGAAAAGCCTGAGCACCAATGAAGACCCAGCACAGCCAAAGATAAATTATTTTTTAAAAAAGACTTTTACACAGTAACGTCACCTTGGCTTTATTTCCTTTTGAAATTTATTTTTATTGAAGTATAGTT
>SJYX01007623.1:28997-48749 GCA_006410675.1 Oreotragus oreotragus | reverse complement strand
GTCAGCCCCCAGTGATCGCCTCCCGGCTTCCTCGCTTCATGGGTTGTCACCCAAGCTGGCACACCTGGCTGCTTGTGTTAGCTTTGGCTTACGTGGTAGCTCAGACAGTATAGTTTCCTGCCTACAATGCAGGAAACCTGGGTTCGATTCCTGGGTCAGGAAAATCCCCTGGAGAAGGGAATGGCAACCCACTCCAGTATTCTTGCCTGGAGAATTCCATGGACAGAGGAGCCAGGAGAGCTACAGGCCGTGGGGTTGCAATGAGTCGGACACGACTGAGCAAGTAACAGTTCACTTCTCAAGATGCCTTAATGGAGGCGCTGTGCTTATTGCTCCAATTTAACAGATGAAGAAATGGTTCACAGAGGTCAAGTTACGGGAGAACAAAGCTGCTAAGCACAGATTTGAGCCAGTGCTGCTTTATCCAGTGGTAAAGAAGCCACCTACTATTGTAGGGATGCAGGAAAATTGGATTGGATTCTAGGTTGGAAAGATCCCCTGGAGAAGGAAATGGCAGCCCTCTCCAGTATTCTTGCCTGGAGAATTCCATGCACAGAGGAGCCTGGTGGGCTACAGTCCATGCGGTTGCAAACAGTCATACTCAGCTGAGTACACATGCATCTGTCTTGGTCTACCCAGGCTGAGATCAGGCATTGAGTGCAGGTACCATGGTTGGAAATCTCAAACTGCTCTTTTATAATTGGCACATCAAAATGATGAGTGACGTGACAATTAAGGAATACATCCTTCTTATATTTTCTTGTTATCTCTCTCTCCTTGTCCAATTTACCCAAAAACTCCATTGATTTTTTTTTTTTTTTCTGGCTGCGCTGGGTCTTCATGGCTGTGCTTGGACTTTCTCTAGTTGATAGGAGGCTGTTGTCTAGTTGCAACGTGCTGGATCCTATTGCTTCTCTTGTCGCAGAGCACAGACTCTAAAGCACAGACTTTGATAGTTGCAGCACATGGGCTTAGCTGCTCCATGGTGTGTGGATTCTTCCCAGACCAAGGATCGAAAGTGAGTCCCCTGCCTTGGAAGGCAGATTCTTGAACACTGGACCACCAGGAAAGTCCTTGTTGATTCTTTTCTAAAGCATAAAGAGAATCCAACCATTTCTACCACCTCCAGTGCTCACGCTCTGGCCCCAAACCCCTTTGTCTTGTTGGGCTGATTGTCTCATCCTCCTAACTGGTTCATACGCTCCCATCCTTGTCCCAGCCCCAAGACACACAGCAACCAGAATGGTCCATCAAGATAAAATCAGGTCCTATTACTCACCTGTGCAAACCCCAGCTCACTCAGGATAAATTCCAATCCTTCACAATGGCCCACAAAGTTCTACATATCTGACCACCTCCCATTTCCTTTCTGAGCTCATCTTCTCCCCTGAACCCCAATCATGCTCATGCCTCAGGACCTTTGCACATGCCCTTCTCTAGAGTACTCTTCCTCTAGAATTCTGCAGGCCTTGCCTGCATGTCTCTTTCAGGTCTCTGCTCACTGCCATCTAATCAGAAAGTCCTTCCTACGTAAGGGGAAGGTAAGGGAAAATGTACCAGCTACTATGTACCAGCATAGCAGCTACAAGGGTGGTCTGACTCAGAGAACCCTGGATCCAACTCCTGACTCTGCCGGTTGCTGGCTGGGTAGCCTGGGGGTGGAGGGTCATCTATCCACTCTTAGCTGTAGCATTTTCACCTACTCAATGTTCCTGACCACAGTACTATCACACCAGGATGTGCTGGGAGCAAAATGCAAGATGCTTTCAAGTGTCTGACACCTGAGAAGTGGCAACAAACTTTATTCAGATTGTTGTATCACGTGACCTCCCTGAGATGCTGAAATTGCCTATTCCCTGAAGCACCATCAAGACTACTTCCAAACCTAGTATTTTCAGAGATGAGGTAATGAGTGTGCTGAGAGGAATTCCATTAGACAGAAAAATCCAGGAACTGGCCTAAATGAATATTCTTCTCTAATGTCGTTTTTGACCTTCTCTACTTAAACTTTGAAAGTGAAGTCGCTCAGTCGTGTCCGACTCTTTGCGACCCCATGGATTTTAGCCCACCAGGCTCCTCCATCCATGGGATTCTCCAGGCAAGAGTACTGTGGTGGGCTGCGATTTCCTTCTCCAGGGGATCTTCCTGACCCAGGGATTGAACCCAGATCTTCCACATTGTAGACAGACGCTTTACCATCTGAGCCACCAGGGAAGTCCAATGATACATTATATGGAGGCTTCATCTGAGTCAAGTGGACAGCAACCATCCCCATGCCTTTATCTCTGATTCTAGCCTTTGGTGCATGTGTGCTGTGCGTGCGAAGTCGCTAAGTGTCCGACTCTTTGACACCCCACGGACTGGAGCTCTCCAGACTCCTCTGTCCTTGGGGACTCTCCAGGCAAGAATATTGGAGTGGGTTGCCATGCCCTCCTCTAGGGGATCTTCCCGATCCAGGAATCGAACCCACGTCTCTTACGTCTCCTGCATTGGCAGGCAGGTTCTTTACCACCTGGGAAGACTTTGGTGGCTCAGAGTAATTCTGGGAACATTAGTCTCTGATAAGAAGATGATAAATGCATAGACTGTGTGTAAATAGTATTGGGGCTTGAATGCGCTTGGAAAGAAGGTAACTGGGAGTATTTGTTTGTGGTACAGTTGCTTGGTTGGATGCGTCTGTGCTCAGTTGCTCAGTCGTGTCCGACTCTTTGAGACCCCATGGACTGTAGCCCTCCAGGCTCTGCTGTCCTTGGAGATACTCCAGGCAAGAATACTGGAGGGGGTTGCCATGCTCTCCTCCAGGGGATCTTCCCGACCCAGGGATCAGACCCATCTCATGCACTGGCAGGCAGACTCTTCACCACTAGTGCCCCCTGGGAAGCCAGCCCTGGTTGAATGAATTCTGGTCAAAGAATCCAGTGAGTAAGGCCCAGAGAATTAACAGATTGTACACGCCTTTCCTTCTCACACAGACACCCCCATACACACCTTGGAGTTAGCGCTCACACTCAGGCTGAGAGCCCTGAGCTTGTATTCATCACTTTGATAAAGGAGGTATTTCTCACCTTCTGAGTCTGTTTTACTTGTCCACTATAATCACCATCATCTGGGTAAAAAACAAATTACAGAGCATCTCGTTATATAATCCCGTTTCTGAAAGTACAGAGGTATATGTTTCTTTAAGCCTTAGAAAGATGTCTGAAAATGTGTTCTTTAAAATATTGGAATTGATTAATGAGCTATTTAAGACCACTGGGAATTTCAGTGAGGTTTTTTACTTTTCCTTCTTTCCTGTATTATTTGAAGTTTCTATAATTCCTACAAATATTCTATGTAATAAAAAAATAAACAAATGAAGCTATTTTCACTTCCAAAGAACCCCTGAATCTAAATTCTAGCTTTAGTAGCTGTGTGGCTTTGGGAAGGTTTCTTAACCTCTCTGATCCTCAACTGCATCATCTTTTGTATGGGGTTAATAATAGTATCTGCCTCACAGAGTAGTTGCATAGTTAAAATAGTTAATATGTCAAACGCAACCAACAAAGCAAATTCTGCATTATCTATGATGCTATTTTCCAAGAAATACATTAGAAGCTGCCAGAATTAGACTCAAGATTGAGTTAAATTATGATAACAAGAGATTACCTTTTAGATATCTGGCCCATAATTTGAGGAGCTATGCATAGCCTCCTAGTAATTGTAAGAAGCTGGAGCAATGTAATTTTTCTCCCACTTTCTCAGAAAGAGTCACCTAAGAAACTCCTATAGAATTCTTGGAAGATAAAACAAGCTGTGCAGATTCTGAAGCAAGATAAAGGAGAAAAAAAAAACACAGAAAATACAGACGGTAACAAGGTTGGGACAGAAATGTGGTTTGTTTTTCATTATAACTGCAGCAGGAATTAATCAGCGTGACACCGAGTGGCGATGCTGTTCTTTCTCAAAAGATAGGAGCTTAGTGAAGCTTTAGATGAGGGAGCTGATAACACCAAATGTGTGTTCGCATGTGCGTACACACACACAAAGACACACACACAAAGATACACACACCACTCACTCTTCCTAAGCTCAAGCCTAACAAATTAGCCCAAATGGACTTCCAGAAATAATTGGACCACCCTTGGGTTGGCATGAATCCACCTTAAAAAAAAAACTGGAAATATTAGCATAAGAATCAGGCTTCTGGTTAACAGGCAGATCTGCAAGATATAAAGTGAGACGATATAAGAAATGCGACCCCTAAGCTGGCACCCCTGGAAGACCTTCCCCGGCCTTCTGGCAACTTCCAGAAAGCTAGCTGAAATCCAAAATTCCTGGGTATAAAGCTTGGCTCCACCCCTTCCAGCTTTGTGACTTTGGGCAGACTCACTGAGCCTTGAGCTTCCCTGGTGACTCAGTGGTAAAGAATCCGCCTGCCAATGCGAGAGACACAGATTTGATCTCTGGGTCAAGAAGATTCCCTAGAGGAGGGCACGGCAACCCCCTGCAGGATTCCTGCCTGGAGTATCCCATGGACAGAGGAGACTGATGGGCTACAGTCCGTGGGGTCGCAAAGAGTCAGACACAACTGAACAACTAAATAACAACATTGAGCCTGAGAGCCCTAATTTATCAAACAGGTTTCTCTCAGAGTAATGTGAGTGTGCTCATGGACCACACATAGCTTCTTAGAGCAAGGCCTCACATTCAGTAGCTGAGTAATTCCACATTCGTTTACATTTATGTATTTGTGATGGTGTTGCCAAAATCTTGGCTTTCTGTGTGCCAATGCCAAACGGAAATATNACAGCAACCATCCCCATGCCTTTATCTCTGATTCTAGCCTTTGGTGCATGTGTGCTGTGCGTGCGAAGTCGCTAAGTGTCCGACTCTTTGACACCCCACGGACTGGAGCTCTCCAGACTCCTCTGTCCTTGGGGACTCTCCAGGCAAGAATATTGGAGTGGGTTGCCATGCCCTCCTCTAGGGGATCTTCCCGATCCAGGAATCGAACCCACGTCTCTTACGTCTCCTGCATTGGCAGGCAGGTTCTTTACCACCTGGGAAGACTTTGGTGGCTCAGAGTAATTCTGGGAACATTAGTCTCTGATAAGAAGATGATAAATGCATAGACTGTGTGTAAATAGTATTGGGGCTTGAATGCGCTTGGAAAGAAGGTAACTGGGAGTATTTGTTTGTGGTACAGTTGGTTGGATGCATCTGTGCTCAGTTGCTCAGTCGTGTCCGACTCTTTGAGACCCCATGGACTGTAGCCCTCCAGGCTCCGCTGTCCTTGGAGATTCTCCAGGCAAGAATACTGGAGGGGGTTGCCATGCTCTCCTCCAGGGGATCTTCCCGACCCAGGGATCAGACCCATCTCATGCACTGGCAGGCAGACTCTTCACCACTAGTGCCCCCTGGGAAGCCAGCCCTGGTTGAATGAATTCTGGTCAAAGAATCCAGTGAGTAAGGCCCAGAGAATTAACACAGATTGTACACGCCTTTCCTTCTCACACAGACACCCCCATACACACCTTGGAGTTAGCGCTCACACTCAGGCTGAGAGCCCTGAGCTTGTATTCATCACTTTGATAAAGGAGGTATTTCTCACCTTCTGAGTCTGTTTTACTTGTCCACTATAATCACCATCATCTGGGTAAAAAACAAATTACAGAGCATCTCGTTATATAATCCCATTTCTGAAAGTACAGAGGTATATGTTTCTTTAAGCCTTAGAAAGATGTCTGAAAATGTGTTCTTTAAAATATTGGAATTGATTAATGAGCTATTTAAGACCACTGGGAATTTCAGTGAGGTTTTTTTCTTTTCCTTCTTTCCTGTATTATTTGAAGTTTCTATAATTCCTACAAATATTCTATGTAATAAAAAAATAAACAAATGAAGCTATTTTCACTTCCAAAGAACCCCTGAATCTAAATTCTAGCTTTAGTAGCTGTGTGGCTTTGGGAAGGTTTCTTAACCTCTCTGATCCTCAACTGCATCATCTTTTGTATGGGGTTAATAATAGTATCTGCCTCACAGAGTAGTTGCATAGTTAAAATAGTTAATATGTCAAACGCAACCAACAAAGCAAATTCTGCATTATCTATGATGCTATTTTCCAAGAAATACATTAGAAGCTGCCAGAATTAGACTCAAGATTGAGTTAAATTATGATAACAAGAGATTACCTTTTAGATATCTGGCCCATAATTTGAGGAGCTATGCATAGCCTCCTAGTAATTGTAAGAAGCTGGAGCAATGTAATTTTTCTCCCACTTTCTCAGAAAGAGTCACCTAAGAAACTCCTATAGAATTCTTGGAAGATAAAACAAGCTGTGCAGATTCTGAAGCAAGATAAAGGAGAAAAAAAAAACACAGAAAATACAGACGGTAACAAGGTTGGGACAGAAATGTGGTTTGTTTTTCATTATAACTGCAGCAGGAATTAATCAGCGTGACACCGAGTGGCGATGCTGTTCTTTCTCAAAAGATAGGAGCTTAGTGAAGCTTTAGATGAGGGAGCTGATAACACCAAATGTGTGTTCGCATGTGCGTACACACACACAAAGACACACACACAAAGATACACACACCACTCACTCTTCCTAAGCTCAAGCCTAACAAATTAGCCCAAATGGACTTCCAGAAATAATTGGACCACCCTTGGGTTGGCATGAATCCACCTTAAAAAAAAAACTGGAAATATTAGCATAAGAATCAGGCTTCTGGTTAACAGGCAGATCTGCAAGATATAAAGTGAGACGATATAAGAAATGCGACCCCTAAGCTGGCACCCCTGGAAGACCTTCCCCGGCCTTCTGGCAACTTCCAGAAAGCTAGCTGAAATCCAAAATTCCTGGGTATAAAGCTTGGCTCCACCCCTTCCAGCTTTGTGACTTTGGGCAGACTCACTGAGCCTTGAGCTTCCCTGGTGACTCAGTGGTAAAGAATCCGCCTGCCAATGCGAGAGACACAGATTTGATCTCTGGGTCAAGAAGATTCCCTAGAGGAGGGCACGGCAACCCCCTGCAGGATTCCTGCCTGGAGTATCCCATGGACAGAGGAGACTGATGGGCTACAGTCCGTGGGGTCGCAAAGAGTCAGACACAACTGAACAACTAAATAACAACATTGAGCCTGAGAGCCCTAATTTATCAAACAGGTTTCTCTCAGAGTAATGTGAGTGTGCTCATGGACCACACATAGCTTCTTAGAGCAAGGCCTCACATTCAGTAGCTGAGTAATTCCACATTCGTTTACATTTATGTATTTGTGATGGTGTTGCCAAAATCTTGGCTTTCTGTGTGCCAATGCCAAACGGAAATATGGAGATGGAGTGATAGAGGAGAAAGAGTGGCTTTAGTACTTTGCCAGGCAAAGGGGGAACACAGGAAGCTAACTCCTTGAGAACTATGCCTCTCCATACCCACTCCGGGGAGTTCAGTTCAGTTCAGTCTCTCGGTCGTGTCCAACTCCTTGCAAACCCATGGACTACGGCACGCCAGGCTTCCCTGTCCATCACCAACTCCCAGAGACTGCTCAAACTCATGCCCATCAAGTTGGTGATGCTATCCAACCATCTCATCCTCTGTTGTCCCCTTCTCCTCCTGCCTTCGATCTTTCCCAGCATCTTTTCCAGTGATTCAGTTCTTTGCATCAGGTGGCCAAAGGATTGGAGCTTCAGCTTCAGCATCAGTCCTTCCAATGAATATTCAGGACTGATTTCCTTTAGGATGGACTGGTTTGATCTCCTTGCAGTCCAAGGGACTCTCAAGAGTCTTCTCCAACACCCTAATTCAAAAGCATCCATTCTTCGGTGCTCAGCTTCCTTTATGGTCTGACTCTCATATCCATACACCCCAGTGAGTAGGGAAAGGTTACATAGTTGTGCAGGAGTATGTGATAAGGATCAAGGCAGCAACAGTCTTGTATTCTTTTTTCTGCAGTTTCAAAAGAGTGGGGTTGCTGACAAGATTAGGGAATGTCCTAGATGCAAGGTCCTAGGTGGTAGGTCTCCTAATTTTGATGAGCTTCTGCCTCAGATGGTTTCCTGACTGCTTCTCCTTTGATTAGCAACTATTTTGCCCTTTGGAAATCAGAGAAGGCCATGGAGGCAGGAGTCTTACCTACACGGAATGGAGGACAATAAGGCCTCCGTGCCCAGGAGTCCCAAGGGGACGTGCTCGGCATCAGTGGCTTGTTCTTTGCCATCCATGTGTTTCTCCTCATGTTTGCTCCATGAAGCTGAATTCTATAAATTTTGTCTTTGTCTTGAGGATGCCTCTGCCTCCCAGTTCGGTCCTTAAGACAGCCTCAGATGATTTTGCCTGGATAAGATCCCAGGAACCTTCCCCGAGGCTGTCAGTTTCCTCCAGATAATGCAATGAATATTTCAAACTGGACTTGTGGTCAAAACTCAACACCTTTCTAACACCTGAAATGCTCAATTGAGCTGAGCATCATTTGCCTAGGAGACCACAAATTCACATTCTTACTGCAAATCCATTTAGTGACTATCTTTGCTGCAATGCAGTCAGGACGAAGAAAACTGCAAACAATAGAGAAAGATTCATTCAGTTCCTATGGCTCACAGCAAATGACCACAGACATGGTGGCTTAAAACAGAAATATATTGCCCAGCAGTTCTGAAGACTGGAAGTTCGAAAACCACTATCGCTAGGCTGAAATCAGGAGAAGGAAATGGCAACCCACTCCAGTGTTCTTGCCTAGAGTGGAAACGGGGGAGCCTGGTGGGCTGCCGTCTGTAGGGTCGCACAGAGTCGGACATGACTGAAGCGACTTAGCAGCAGCAGCAGCAGGCTGAAATCAAGGCCTTGCACCCTCCAGAGGCTCTGGGGCATTCCTTTAGGGCATTCCCTTCCTGCCTCTTCCAGCTTCTGGTGGTGCTGGTGTTCCCTGGCTTGCAGCTGCCTCACTCCCATCTTCAAGGTCAGTTCTGTCAGTTCAGTCGCTCAGTTATTCCAACTCTCTGCAACCCCATGCCAGGCTTCCCTGTCCATCACCAACTCCTGGAGCTTACTCAAACTCGTGTCCATTGAGTTGGTGATGCCATGCAACCGTCTCATCCTCTGTTGTCCCCTTCTCCTCCTGCCTTCAATCTTTCCTAGCATCAGGGTCTTTTCCAAGGAGTCAGTTCTTCGCATCAAGTGGACAAAGTATTGGAGTTTCAGCTTCAGCATCAGTCCTTCCAGTGAATCTTCAGGACTGATTTCCTTTAGGACTGAGCATCTTCAAATCTCTCTCTGCCTCTTTGTTCACACTGCCCCCTCCTCTCCTGTGTGTCTGTGTTCTCTCCTCTTGTGGATCTCTTATAGGACCCACTGGAATAATTCAAGATAATCTCCTTATAATTAGCGCATGTGCTAAATCACTTCAGTTGTGTCCGACTCTTTGCGACCTGGTGGACTGTAGCCCACCAGGTTTCTCCATCCATGGGATTCTCCAGGCACGAGCACTGGAAGGGGTTGCCATGCCCTTCTCCAGGGGATCTTCTTGATACAGGGATCGAGCCCGTGTCTGCTGAGTCTCCTGAATTGGCAGGCAGATTCTTTACCACTGAGCCCCTGGGGAAGACCCCCTCCTCTATCATGAGACTCTTAAATCACAGCTGCAAAGATCTTTTTCCCAAGTAAGTTCACATAGATCAGATATGCAGACGACACCACCCTTATGGCAAAAAGTGGAGAGGAACTAAAAACCGTCTTGATGAAAGTGAAGAAGGAGAGGGAAAAAGTTGGCTTAAAGCTCAACATGCAAAAAACTAAGATCATGGCATCCGGTCCCATCACTTCATGGGAAATAGATGGGGAAACAGTGGAAACAGTGTCAGACTTTATTTTGGGGGGCTCCAAAATCACTGCAGATAGTGACTGCAGCCATGAAATTAAAAGACACTTACTCCTTGGAAACAAAGTTATGACCAACCTAGACAGCATATTTAAAAGCAGAGACATTACTTTGCCAACAAAGGTCCATCTAGTCAAGGCTATGGTTTTTCCAGTAGTCATGTATGGTGTGAGAGTTGGACAGTGAAGAAAGCTGAGCACCGAAAACTGACGCTTTTGAACTGTGGTGTTGGAGAAGACTCTTGAGAGTCCCTTGGACTGCAAGGAGATCCAACCAGTCCATCCTAAAGGAGATCAGTCCGGGGTGTTCATTGGAAGGACTGATGTTGAAGCTGAAACTCCAATACCTTGGCCACCTTATGCGAAGAGATGATTCATTGGGAAAGACCTTAATGCTGGGAGGGGTTGGGGGCAGGAGGAGAACGGGATGACAGAAGATGAGATGGCTGGATGGCATCACCAACTCGATGGACATAGGTTTGGGTAGACTCTGGGAGTTGGTGATGGACAGGGAGGCCTGGGGTTGCAAAGAGTCAGACACAACTGAGCNATGAAACTCCAATACTTTAGCCACCTGATCTGAAGAGTTGACTCATTGGAAAAGACTCTGATGCTGGGAGGGATTGGGGGTAGGAGGAGAAGGGGACGACACAGGATGAGATGGCTGGATGGCATTACTGACTCAATGGACATGAGTTTGAGTGAACTCCGGGAGTTGGTGATGGACAGGGAGGCCTGGTGTGCTGCAATTCATAGGGTTGCAGAGAGTCGGACACAACTGAGCGACTGAACTGAACTGAATTGAGTATATCTCCTGTGCCTAGTACAGCACCTGTATACTGAAGGTACTTTAAAAGTGCTTGTTGAATAATGAGGAAACCAAAGCTCAAAAAAGTTAAGTAACTTATACAGTAAGTGGAAAGACTAGCTTGAATTCAGTTATGCCTGACTTTAGATCTTAAGTCTGTGTTCTACTGCCTCTTTATTTTCAACATCAGGCTCAGAATCTGGTACTTAGAAAGTATACAGAAAACATCTAATGAATAAATGAATGGACGAATCCCTACCTTCAGATTGCTTATCTACTTCATCTAGCATTCCTCTACTTCTTCATTTCCCTATCCTGATTTTTAATCTCTAAGCCTAGATGCAAAGAGCTGACTCATTTGAAAAGACCCTGATGCTGGGAAAGATTGAGGGCAGAAGGAGAAGGGGACAACAGAGGGTGAGATGGTTGGATGGCATCATCGACCTGATGGACATGGGTTTGGGTGGACTCCGGGAGCTGGTGATGGACAGGGAGGCCTGGCATGCTGCAGTTCATGGGGTCACAAAGAGTCGGACACGACTGAGCAACTGAACTGAACTGAAGCCTAGGATATTAGTCATAATTATAAGTTTTCATCCCTCTTATCAGCATACACAGATATCTATTTGTCTTCCCTATACACAGAGAAGTAAATATTATTGGAAAAACACAGGAATTACAGCATGGAAAGTTACATGAATAGTTTGTACCTTTTATTACAAAACACAGTAGCAAATAAGTAAAAAACACAAAAGAGAAAATTGAGTGGTCATAAACTTAGAAAAATCAACTCAAATTTATCAAGTAAGAAGTTTATAAAAACTGAAGTATTCTTCACATAAACTTACTTTATTTTTATACTGTTAATAAATATTTCTAATAAAGGGATAAATACACAATGATATCACTTCAAGTTATAACAAATAGGAAAGTGAGAATGCCCCCCTCCCAATAGCATCTATGTTATTTAGTATATCTACTTTCAGCTGGCCTATGGAAAAAACCTAGGCACAATAATGTGGATATGGAATTTATTTCTTTAAAAAGCATATTTCAGATGATTATTGTCTAGTTTTAGTTTAAAAGGTTACAGGAACATTTACTTTTTAATATAAACACAAAATATTCTAAGAGTATAAGGCCTCTAATGCTCCTGGAATATGTGTTTCCTCGCTTATATATGTATTTCTATCTATCCTGCTTTGTTAAAAGAATAGTGACAGGAGTCAAACAAATCTAGTTGGAATCCTGGCTCTGTCCCTCAACAACTGTGTAACCGTGGGGCAAATCACCTAATGTCTCTGAGCTCAATTCCCTTAAAATGTAGACAATAATCCATAAATTTTAGGACTGCTGTGGAGATTAAAGTCTATGTAGTAATGGGCATAGTGACAGGCACATCACACCACTCNTCAAACAAATCTAGTTGGAATCCTGGCTCTGTCCCTCAATAACTGTGTAACCGTGGGGCAAATTACCTAATGTCTCTGAGCTCAATTCCCTTAAAATGTAGACAATAATCCATAATTTTTAGGACTGCTGTGGAGATTAAAGTCTATGTAGTAATGGGCATAGTGACAGGCACATCACACCACTCAATAAACAATAGCTCTCTTTATTAAGGGTCTCATATTCATTTTACTCTAGTTTCTTTCTAGGATGCACATAAGTTACTATTTCTTATACCAAAGTTTCTTATGTTTGTTTCTTTTGATATAAATAACCTCCCAACTCATATATGTTAGACTGAAAATTTCTTGAGTATTTTCCCTATATCTTTTCTAAAAGATAATGTCATAAAAAAAAAACTGTTTACATGTGCATGTGAATAATATTTCCTGTTTTTTTGTGCTTATAAGAGCAATGTTGCACCTGCACGATTGTCTACCAACAGCTAGTGGAGACTCGGGATTGAATGTTCTTGGTACTTCTGTTTTGCTTACACCTCCAATAGGAACTTGTCTGCAATCTGTTTTAAACACTGTTATTTCCTAGAGCATCCACCATTTCATTTCCTAAGTTGTATATGCATATAATATACTAGAAAAGGAAAATACAAAGCAGGTTAAGTAATAAAATGTGTAATAATTTTCAAAAATTACCTGATGGAATATAGGCTCCTTTACCTTAAGGTAAACCTGAAAAAGATTAAAAGAAATAGATGTGAAAGAAGCGGCTTATGAAGGGGGAAGAAAACCTATACCTACTACCTTGCAAATCTCATATGTCTCCGGCTTCCCTCGTCTTGCTTCCTAGAACTGACTCCAGCCATGTAAAACCAATCAGATTACGTGGCTCGCCCCAAAAGGGCTATCACCTACAGATGTGTCTGCACCAGTGCTAGCTTCATCATATTGTCGTCATTTAGTCGCTAAGTTGTGTCTGACTGTTGCAACCCCAGGAACTGTAGCCTGCCAGGCTCCTCTGTCCATGAGATTTCTCAGGCAAGAATACTGGAGTGGGTTGCCATTTNCTATCACCTACAGATGTGTCTGCACCAGTGCTAGCTTCATCATATTGTCGTCATTTAGTCGCTAAGTTGTGTCTGACTGTTGCAACCCCAGGAACTGTAGCCTGCCAGGCTCCTCTGTCCATGAGATTTCTCAGGCAAGAATACTGGAGTGGGTTGCCATTTCCTTCTCCAAGGGATCTTTCTGACTCAGGGATTGAACCTATGTCTCCTGCACCTCAGGCAGATTCTTTACCGCTGAGTCACTAGGGAAGCCCAAGCTTCTTCAAGGTAAACTAAATGTTTCACAGCTGTGGTGGATTACTTTGGCCTCCTGGCCTCGGCATGAGCATCAGGGAGAAGCACAGATGCATAAATACTCATCAGAGCTGAAGAGATTATGATGACAATCCCTGCAGCAGATCTGTTTCACAATAGCAAGAACACTGGGCTTAGCAATAAATTTCAAACTGCCACTTACTTGCTACATGTCTGAGCAAGTCATTTAACCAAAAGACTCATTTTTCCTTACCTGGATAATGGGAATAATAATAATTAGCAATAATTAGCCAAAATATGTGCAAGTCTCTAGCACATAATATATGCTGCTGCTGCTGCTAAGTCACTTCAGTCATGTCCGACTCTGTGTGACCCCATAGACGGCAGCCCACCAGGCTCCCCCATCCCTGGGATTCTCCAGGCAAGAACACTGGAGTGGGTTGCCATTTCCTTCTCCAATGCATGAAAGAGAAAAGTGAAAGTGAAGTTGCTCAGTCTGTCCGACTGTTAGCGACCCCATGGACTGCAGCCCACCAGGCTACTCCGTCCATTGGATTTTCCAGGCAAGAGTACTGGGGTGGGGTGCCACTGCCTTCCCCAATATATGCTAATAACTGAAAACATTTAAAATAAATTTCTTGTTCTTTCTTCTGCTTCCAAAAATCTCTAATGCATTCACTGAGAACGTTTTCAGTTACACAAACTCTAGTTTCAGACTCCAATGTCATGTGGGTGATTAAGTTCAATGCCCACTTATTACATGCATTTATTGCCCTGTAAGAGTATACCTTTAAAAAGACATGATAGAGAGGAGTCAAAATTTAAATCACAAATCTGAAATGACTCCTATCACTTACAAGACAAAGTCCAAATTTCAAAGTCTTCCCATGACATTGCTCTAGCCTTTCTGTTTGGCCTTATTCATATCTTCCTGTCTCTTTCTCATCCTAGGCTTCAAAAAGTATACTGCTACCCCAAAGAGGCTAGTTTCATGCTTCTGTATCTTTAAATATGCCATGCTTCACTGTGTTAGCAAATGCCCCTACTGGTAAACACCCATCTTTTAAGATTCAGCTCAAATTATACCTCTTTCTTGAAGTCTTTTGAGGGTTTTTTTTTGCTTAGCAGAATCCACCACTCATCCTTCTTTCTACCAGACTGTCAATGTATAAACGTTATGGCATTTATTAGTTTGCTTCTCTCCCCTACAAGGTAATAATCTTTTTGGCAGAAAGGACCATTTTTATACATCTCTGTAGCCTCATTTAATGTATGGCTGATCTCACAAATTTTATGTAATTTTACAATTTGCTACAGAACTTCTTATTCCTGGAGGAAGTTCCTTCATTACAAGAGTAGATCATTTCCTTCAAGGAACCAGAAAGCTTTAATAGTAAGATGTGTACGAAATATTTATATATGTATAACTCTAAACTCAATAAGGCAGAATGTTTTTAAACTCTGAAATTTGCTATTTCAAAATACTAATTTCCCTTTACGTAATTTCAGATTCTCACTGTTAGTAACAGAAGAAATGCAGAAGGGCAAGGCTCTTAAAGGCTTTTTTTTTTTTTAAGGCAAAAGAATTATGGAGTCCTTACTGTGTACCAGGGATTAATTTTTACAACTAATATGAAATGTATGTTTATTACTATTTTCATTTTACGAATGAGGAAATTTCAAGAGATTAAGTAACTTGTCCAAAGTCCCATAGTTATTAAGTAACAGAGTATTTAGTAGGTCCTTAACCAAGACAAGCAACTTAGAGCATAAGCAGATTTTGTAGGAAAGATAATGAGTAGGTTTGTATCACAGGGCAGGGGTAAATAAGTTCAACTTGGAATGTGCTGAGATTGAGGTTCCTGATACTAGTGATATCTAAGGCTTAAGATGTGGATTTGGTAGTTGTCAGGTTATAGGTAGTACTAGAAATGTGGGAACAGATGAACTGGCACACACAAGTGATCAGCTATCTCAACCTATTTGGAAAACTTTAGGCATTAAAATAGCCACAGGAGGCCCTAGAGATTAGAGCCAATTTCTTTTTTTAACAAATAGGAGGTAATATGTTCATCCATGAGGAAAAATTAATCGTTAATTGCTTTCTATTGCTACTGAATATCTGCCTTTTGACTTTTCCCACTTCCTGTAAGAAAAAAAAAAACAGGTTTAAAAAAAAATTGTTTCAACTTTTTGTACAGCATGAAGCAAACACTAGAAGCAAAATGTACCAAACTCCATAAATGGCAGTTCACATGCTTAATTTGTTAGAAATAAAATATGACTTACCATGGTTACTATTAAACTGAAAAGAACTAAGGTAAAAAGCAGATGGTAGTTTACAGAGTTCTTCATCTTAAAACATTCAAACCTTAAAAAGAAAAAAAAAAAAAAGAGAGAGAAATTTGTTTTAGAATATAAAACTAGGAAAACAAACAATGCAGTTTTGCCATGTGTATACATGCCCTGGGTACCCTGGTGCCCATCATTTCCTTGCAACCACACACTCATCTTAGAAAACCCATACTGCCTACAGCCTACAACAGGCTGTGGGGATCCGGAGCAGACACCTGATTTCAAATAAGGGAAGAAAGCAGTCATCTTCTGCTCTCCCTTTCTTACAGGACTCATCTGGATACTTTTATTAAATTATCTGCTCTCAACTTTGTCTCACGCAGGTACAGGTGTCTCAGGATATTAGTTTATCAATGCTGCTACTTTTTCTTTCAATAAATATAGTTTTGACAGAAAATATAGATCAACAAACAATGTCAAGGAGAGCACAGACACTAGTCTCAGTCTTAAGAATAGGTTTCAGAAAACAGTAGCTAGAATTTCCTTATTTCTAATGTTAGGTTTTCTAAATGCCCAAATCCGCACTGTCACAGATGGGCTGATGATATAGTTTTCTAGATTGGGGTTCACTTCAGTCACTCAGTCGTGTCCGACCCTTTGCGACCTCACGAATCACAGCACGCCAGGCCTCCCTGTCCATCACCAACTCCCGGAGTTCATTCAAATTCATGTCCATCGAGTTGGTGATGCCATCCAGCCATCTCATCCTCTGTCGTCCCCTTCTCCTATCCCCAATCCCTCCCACCATCAGAGTCTTTTCCAATGAGTCAACTTTTTGCATGAGGTGGCCAAAGTACTGGAGTTTCAGCTTTAGCATCAGTACTTCCAAAGAAATCCCAGGACTGATCTCCTTTAGGATGGACTGGTTGGATCTCCTTGCAGTCCAGTGGATTCTCAAGAGTCTTCTCCAACACCACAGTTCAAAAGCATCAATTCTTTGGCGCTCAGCTTTCTTCACAGTCCAACTCTCACATCCAAACATGACCACTGGAAAAACCATAGCCTTGACTAGACGGACCTTTGTTGGCAAAGTAATGTCTCTGCTTTTGAATATGCTATCTAGGTTGGTCATAGCTTTCCTTCCAAGGAGCAAGCGTCTTTTAATTTCATGGCTGCAGTCACCATCTGCAGTGAGTTTGGAGCCCAAAAAGATAAAGTGTGACACTGTTTCCCCTTCTATTTGCCATGAAGTGATGGGACCAGAGGCCATGATCTTCATTTTCTGAATGCTGAGCTTTAAGCCAACTTTTTCACTCTCCTCTTTCACTTTCATCAAGAGGCTTTTTAGTTCCTCTTCACTTTCTACCATAAGGGTGGTGTCATCTGCATATCTGAGGTTATTGATATTTAAACCACAGTGCAAAAACCAGTTTCTCAACCTAAGCCTGACTTTGTAAATAAAATGTACTGGAACACTGTCACACCCATTGGTTTATAGCTTATCTGTGGCTGCTTTTATGCTATAATAGCAGAGGAGAAGGCAATGGCACCCCACTCCAGTACTCTTGCCTGGAAAATCCCATGGACAGAGGAGCCTGGTGGGCTGCAGTCCATGGGGTTGCGAAGAGTCGGACACAACTGAGTGACTTCACTTTCATGCATTGGAGAAGGAAATGGCAACCCGCTCCAGTGTTCTTGCCTGGAGAATCCCAGGGACGGGGGAGCCTGGTGGGCTGCCGTCGATGGGGTCGCACAGAGTCGGACACGAATGAAATGACTTAGAAGCAGCAGCAGCAGCAGCAGCAGAGGCTGAAGACTTGCAACAGAGACCACAGACCCAGAGAGCCTAAAATAATTACTTCTGGTTACTTACAGAAACAGTTTCTGATAAGTTCTTTTTAATAATATATTTTTTCAAATTATTTTTAATTTTTAAAAAAGTTATTTATTTTTTCAGTTCATTTCAGTCACTCAGTCATGTCCGACTCTTTGCAACCCTATGGACTGCAACACGCCAGGCTTCCCTGTCCATCACCAACTCCTGGAGCTGGCTCAAACTCATGTCTATCGAGTCAGTGATGCCATCCAGCCGTCTCATCCTCTGTCTTTCCCTTCTTCCCCTGCCTTCAATCTTTCCCAGCATCAGGGTCCTTTCCAATGAGTCAGTTCTTCGCATCAGGTAGCCAAGTATTGGTGCTTCAGCTTCAGCATCAGTCCTTCCAGTGAATGTTCAGGGCTGATTCCCGTTAGGATTGACTGGTTGGATCTCCTTGCAGTCCAAGTGACTCTCAAGAGTCTTCTCCAACACCACAGTTCAAAAGCATCAGTTCTTCGTGCTCAGCTTTCTTTATAGTCCAACTCTGACATCCATACATGACTACTGGAAAAACCATAGCTTTGACTAGACAGGCCTTTGTCAGCAAAGTAATGTCTCTGCTTTTTAATATGCTGTCTAGGTCGGTCATAGTTGCTTTACAGAATTTTGTTATTTTCTGTCAAACATCAACATGAATCAACCATAGTATACATATGAAAACTCTTTTTATTTTTACATATCTTTAGAAGAAGATATTCTTGAGCTAGCAATGATGATCTGGTTGAAAAGAATCAGATAACCATCACATAAGAGGTTCAGACAAGTTTGAAGTATTAATACTAGGGAACAGAAGGTATACTTTAAAAGTTAAGTTTATTAAACTTGTAGGTTATTAATTGCATGACCTTAAGCAAGTCATCTCAGCATAAGCTCTGCTTATATTCTTAGATAAAATGGGGACAATATCCATTTATCGTGTACAACTGTGAAAATTTAGAGATGACTTGCTGCCCTGCGTAATTCAAGGTAAAAAGTAGAAAAATGTTATGGATTTTGGATAATATATTTGAGATCACACAAATTCATAAACATTGTTAGTATAACTTCTGAAAGATTATACTCTGTATTAAAATCACAAAAGTTATAATCTTCTACACTGTTTTAATCTCCCAGTAATATAACTGCATTAGTTATCTTAATTCCTTATGAAACATGAATTTTAAAATATATCAAGTAAATGAATTTTAAACGTAAATACTTACATGCAGTATACAAATATACAACAGCTGTAGATCATTGGGAGTTCATCCAATAGCTAAAAGAAACAGACAGGTAATAGGACTTGAATACTGTAGAGCTGCAATTATTATTCAAATCCAAAAGAAAACATCAGAATGACTAAGACGGTCACCTCTTATTATCTAATACATTTTACTAATTCTCATATATATATCATCATCTACTTTATTCTGAGTGTGTATATTTAGATTACTGTTTTTGAGCAATGAACTTATCTAGCCATCTATCTGTCTTAATGTACATATTTAAGTAGGATGCCTGACTCACTGCTCAGCTTGGATCATTCAGCATCATAAACTATGATAACATGCCTCCATCAAGAAATGATGTCCAACATATACAGGCGATAGGTCCTATTAGTATTCTTTTGCATTTTTTTCAGTCTATAGCACCTAATATATGCAGAGTACATCATGAGAAACGCTGGACTGGAAGAAGCACAACCTGGAATCAAGATTGCGGGAGAAATACCAATAATCTCAGATATGGAATGTAAAGTCAAGTGGGCTTAGAAAGCATCACTAAGAACAAAGCTAGTGGAGGTGATGGAATTCCAGTTGAGCTGTTTCAAATCCTGGAAGATGATGCTGTGAAAGTGCTGCACTCAATATGCCAGCAAATTTGGAAAACTCAGCAGTGGTTGCAGGACAGGAAAAGGTCAGTTTTCATTCCAATTCCAAAGAAAGGCAATGCCAAAGAATGCTCAAACTACCGCACAATTGCACTCATCTCACACGCTAGTAAAGTAATGTTCAAAATTCTCCAAGCCAGGCTTCAGCAATATGTGAACCGTGAACTCCCTGATGTTCAAGCTGGTTTTAGAACAGGCAGAGGAACCAGAGATCAAATTGCCAACATCCGCTGGATCATGGAAAAAGCAAGAGAGTTCCAGAAAAACATCTATTTCTGCTTTATTGACTATGCCAAAGCCTTTGACTGTGTGGATCACAATCAACTG
>SJYX01007623.1:10263-24800 GCA_006410675.1 Oreotragus oreotragus | reverse complement strand
GGGAGGGATTGGGGGCGGGAGGAGAAGGGGACGACCGAGGATGAGATGGCTGGATGGCATCATGGACTTGATGGACGTGAGTCTGAGTGAACTCCAGGGAGTTGGTGATGGACAGGGAGGCCTGGTGTGCTGCAATTCACGGTGTCACAAAGAGTTGGACACAACTGAGCGACTGAACTGACTGAACTGATAGCACCTAAGATAAATACAATGGTTGATGGCATCACTGACTCAATTGATATGAGTTTGAGCAAGCTCCAGGAGATGGTGAAGGACAAGGAAGCATGGCATACTACAGTCCATGGTGTTGCAAAGAGTCAGACAAGACTGAGCAACTGAACAACCATGCATATATATAAGAAGAGATAGTAATGGCTCGGGAAGTCAGTTAATGTAAGTGATGTCAAAGTATGTCTCTGAAAAATAATATTATTATTAGCAATAATAACAACTATAGCTACTATATATTAAACGACAAGCTGGACAGTGTCCAGCTAAGTGTTATGATGCTTATTTCTTTATTGGGGAGGGGGGAGGGTGCATTTCTAATCCTTAAACCAATCCTATAGAATTTATTCACTAGATATGCATTTAATGAATTCTTTAATAATATACTACTATATGCTAGGCAACATGTTAGAAGCTGAGGATATGAAGAAAACAACATAATCACATAATTGCCCTCAGGGAATTCACAGTCTATTGAGGTAGAGGGAATGAAAAATAAGTGATTACAATGAGATACCACTTCACACCAGTCAGAATGGCTGCGATCCAAAATTCTGCAAGCAATAAATGCTGGAGAGGGTGTGGAGAAAAGGGAACCCTTTTACACTGTTGGTGGGAATGCAAACTAGTACAGCCACTATGGAGAACAGTGTGGAGATTCCTTAAGAAATTGCAAATAGAACTGCCTTATGACCCAGCAATCCCACTGCTGGGCATACACACCGAGGAAGCCAGGATAGAAAGAGACACATGTACCCCAATGTTCATTGCAGCACTGTTTATAATAGCCAGGACATGGAAACAACCTAGATGTCCATCAGCGGATGAATGGATAAGAAAGCTGTGGTATATATACACAATGGAGTATTACTCAGCCATTAAAAAGAATACATTTGAATCAGTTCTAATAAGATGGATGAAACTGGAACCAATTATACAGAGTGAAGTAAGCCAGAAAGAAAAACACCAATACAGTATACTAACACATATATATGGAATTTAGAAAGATGGTAATGAGGACCCTGTATGCAAGACAGCAAAAGAGATACAGATGTGTAGAGCGGACTTATGGACTCTGAGGGAGAAGGAGAGGGTGGGATGATTTGGGAGAATAGCATTGAAATATGTATACTATCATGTAAGAAATGAATTGCCAGTCTATGTTCAATGCAGGATGCAGGATGCTTGGGGCTGGTGTATGGGGATGATCTGGAGGGATGATGTGGGGTGGGAGGTGGGAGAGGGGTTCATGTTTGGGAGTTCGTGTAAAAAAAATAAATTAAAAAATATATATATAAAAATAATAAAAATAAGAACAAGAAAAAAAAAAAAATAAGTGATTAAATACACAGCAAGTATTCCCAAAAAAGAAGCAAAAGAAGCCAGAAAAAGTAGTGGCAGGAAATGAAGTGAGATGGCAAAGAAAGGCATTCTAGGGAGAAGGAAAATAATTTATACAAAGCGATATATTCTAATAAATTATTGGAATAATGAAAATGAAAGCATTTGTGCAAGGTATTATGATTAAATGTTTCACATTCATTATCTCATTTAATCTGCACAATCCTAAAGTAGGAACTATTATCTGCATTCCAAGATAAAAACCCTGAGGGTTAGATGGTTTAAGCAACATTTCGAAGATCACAATGCTAATAAGTAACAGAGCCAGATTTTGAAGGGACTCTTTTATATTATGTTGCCTCCAAAAACTTTCACTTGAGTCACCTTTAAATGTTCAAAAACACTGGTATAACACAATGACAAGCTGCAGATAAATCGACCACCAGTTTGAAGATTCCTTTATTTAAAGTTTTGTACCAGGATCTACTGACTTTACATTAAACCTCTAAATGGGTCTTTTGTATACCCATTTAAAATGTTAAACTTCTCGTTTCAAATCTGTGAAAAATGTATTATTAGGGATTGCACTGAATCTATAGGTCACCTTGGGCAGTATGGTCATTTTAACAATACTGTTTCTTCCAATCTAAGAACATGACATATCTTTCTACTTGCTTGAGTCATCTTCAGTTTCTTTTATCATGGTCTTACAGTTTTCAAGTACAGGTCTTTTGCCTCTGTGAAGTGAAAGTCACTCGGTCGCATCCGACTCTTTGCAACCCCACGGACTAAATGGTCCATGGAGTCCTCCAGGCCAGAACATTGGAGTGGGTAACCGTTCCCTACTCCAGGGGATCTCCCCAACCCAGGGATTGAACCCAGGTCTCCAGCATTGCAGGCGGATTCTTTACCAGCTGAGTCACCAGGGAAGCTTTGCCTCCATAGGTAGGTTTATTCCTAGGTATTTTTTTCTTTCTGCTGTGATAGTAAATGGGATTATCTCAATTTCTCTTTCTGATATTTCTTTGTTAGTGCACAGAAATGCAACAAATTTCTACATATTAATTCTGTATCCTGCAACTTATATCAGATTCACTGATGAGCTCTGAAAGTTTTCTGATGTTGCTTTAGGATTTTCTATGTAAGTATCCTATCATCTGCAAACAGTCAACATGTGATTTTTAAGGGGACACAATTCAGTTCACAGCACTGTGGTAGTATGTTTTGTAATATACATTTTATTATTATTCAGGTATGGTGAAGCCAATAGATCAGGAGATGACTGCCACTGAAAAGGAATTTCCTGGTGGTCCACTGGTTATGACTCTTTACTACCAGTGCTGGGGCCCGAGTTACCTCCCTGGTTGGGGAGCTAAGATTCTGCAAGTTCTGTGGCAAGGACGAAAACAAGAAAACAAACAAAATAGGAGGTGAAAATTAAGGGGGAACTTTCCCCCTTCAAAAAGAAAAAGAAGTAAAAGATAGTTTGCTATTCATAGTTCCCAAGAGAGAACTGCCTTGCCATGCAGAGCAGCACAGGAAAGCATCAGGACCAGTGAGGAGGCAGACAGAGCAAGAGGCAGGTATGGGCAAGAGCCTTTATAGTGGTTTCCCTAGGAAATGCGAGGCAAGGGAACGTTAAGCAGGTTTAGAACTGACTAATCTGAATAACTTCAAGGGGCTCTAGGATACAGGCGTTATCTCTAGTTATCTGGTTGTTGCTACTACTCTTCAGTCGCCTAGTCCAACTCTTTCTAACCCCAAGGACTGCAGCACACCAGGCCTCCCTGTGCCTCACCATCTCCCAGAGTTTGCCCAAGTTCATGTTCATTATATCAGTGATATCATTCAGCCACCTCATCCTCTGACACCCTCTTCTTCTTCTGCCCTCAATCTTTCCCAGCATCAGGGACTTTTCCAATGAGTCNGCCTCCCTGTGCCTCACCATCTCCCAGAGTTTGCCCAAGTTCATGTTCATTATATCAGTGATATCATTCAGCCACCTCATCCTCTGACACCCTCTTCTTCTTCTGCCCTCAATCTTTCCCAGCATCAGGGACTTTTCCAATGAGTCGGTTGTGTGCCTCAGATAACCAAAATACTGGAGCTTCAGCTTCATCATAAGTCCTTCCAGTGAATATTCAGCATTGATCTCCCTTAAGATTGACTGGTTTGATCTCCCTGCTGTCCAAGGGACTTTCAGGAGTCTTCTCCAGCACCAGTTGGAAAGCATCAATTCTTTGCGTTCTGCCTTCCTTACAGTCCAGCTCTCACAATCGTATGCAACTACTGTAAAGACTACACGGACCTTTTTCAGCAGAGTAATGTCTCTGCTTTTCAACACAATGTCTAGGTTTGTCATCGTTTTCCTGCCGGGAAGCAACTGTCTTCTGATTTCATGGCTGGCACTACCAGGTACCTGGCACTAAAATGATTAGGGCAGAGAAATACAGCCTCCTGGAGTGTAAGAGGTAGTTTAGAGAATGGGTCCTGAATTGGTTAGCTTGCATATAAAAGGCACAGTTCAGGTTGAGTAGTTTTGCTATATCTAAGAACTGGCTATCTCTTGTATATTCATGTGCCAGAGCATCAAGAATACAGAAGATAATAAAGTTGTTACAAACTAAATGTTTGTGTCAAACACAAATTCATATGCTGAAGGTCTAACCCCCAATCTGATGGTATTTGGAGATGAGTCTTTTGGGAGGTAATCAGGTTGAGATTAGGTCACGACGGCAGGGCCCTCATGACGGAATTAATGCCATTCTAACAGACACAAGAAAACTAGCAAGAAGGTGGCTGACTCCAAGCCAGGAAGAGAGCTGTCTCATCAGATCTGATCTTGCTGATACCCCAATAAAAATCTATTGTTTAAACCATCTAGTCTATGGTATCTTGTAATGGCAGCCTGAGATGACAGTTCAGTTCACTCGGTTACAGCATGCCAGGCTTCCCTGTCCATCACCAACTCTCCGGAGTTCACTCAGACTCATGTCCATTGAGTTAGTGATGCCATTCAGCCATCTCATCCTCTGTCGTCCCCTTCTCCTCCTGCCCCCATCCCTCCCAGCATCAGAGTCTTTTCTAATGACTCAACTCTTCGCATCAGGTAGCCAAAGTATTGGACTTTCAGCTTTAGCATCAGTCCTTCCAATGAACACCCAGGACTGATCTCCTTCAGAATGGACTGGTTGGATCTCCTTGCAATCCAATGGATTCTCAAGAATCTTCTCCAGCACCACAGTTCAAAAGCAGCAATTCTTCAGTGCTCAGCTTTCTTCACAGTCCAACTCTCACATCCATACATGAATACTGGAAAAACCATAGCCTTGACTAGACAGACCTTTGTTGGCAAAGTAATGTCTCTGCTTTTGAATATGCTATCTAGGTTGGTCATAACTTTCCTTCCAAGGAGTAAGTGTCTTCTAATTTCATGGCTGCAGTCACCATCTGCAGTGATTTTGGAGCCCCCAAAAATAAAGTCTGATACTGTTTCCAATGTTTCCCCATCTATTTCCCATGAAGTGGTGGGACCAAATGCCATGATCTTCATTTTCTGAATGCTGAGCTTTAAGCCAACTTTTTCACTGTCCACTTTCACTTTCATCAAGAGGCTCTTCACTTTCTGTCATAAGGGTGGTGTCATGTGCATATCTGAGATTATTGATATTTCTCCTGGCAATCTTGATTCCAGCTTGTGCTTCTTCCAGCCCAGCGTTTCTCATGATGTACTCTGCATAGAAGTTAAATAAGCAGGGTGACAATATACAGCCTGAGATGCCTAGTACAGTAGTAAATATGTGGTGTCAGGTCAGGTATGTGTGGAGAATGCTCTTAAGGGAAAAAGATAAGAGTATTTCTATTTCAGTGACAAAAGGCTGATGGGGGAGGCAGGGACATCAGTTAGGAACCAGTTATAGGAATCTGGGTTGGAGATAATGGATTAAGGCAGATGGAGAGGCCAAAGGCAGATGGAGAGAGCCAGAGGTAGATGCACTCAAGAGTTATTATACAGAAGTTGAATGAAGAGGTTTTAGAGTTTCTAGAAGTGAGAAAAGCAGGAGAAATTAGAAATGAATCACAGGTTTTGGTTTTGGTTTTGGATGTAAGGTGGTTTCATTCACTGAGATAGGAAGCAAAGGAGAAAGAAGGGTAGTATTTACTATATAACCAGAACATCTGCTGTTGACATTATAAAGTCTGATATTGCTTATATTACTACCTAACATTTAAGCTATTTTTATTTTTGTATTATAAACAGAGTTATAAGTAAACAAACATTTTTCTTTGGTTTTAGTTTCTAGGATAAATATAATTATTTTTACTTAGTTGAAGCACATGAATATTCTTTTACTAGCATTTTTCCACTAACATCAAACATATTTCATGCTCATTACAGAATACATAGAAATAGCAGAAAACACAAAGAAAAAAATTTCTTCAATTTTTACCCTCTCCAGGATTATCAGTAACTGTATATATCAGTTAGTGAATGGATAAAAGAATGAATTGAATGAGTGAATAGATGAAAAGAAAATCTGGGCGAAGTCTCCTAAAAACTTAAAGCTCCTATAATCATCAATGCAAGATAAAGTCCTAAAATGAAACAAAACAAAACTAATGTGGGTCCTAATCTTGTCCCTAACTTCTAGTCAGATAACTTTCCCTCTCTTGGGCTATTCTTCCATTTCTAAAATTTACAAATTTGGACTAAATTTTAAAAACCTCTTTTAATATTAAGGTTCTATGATTCTAAATTGTCCTTTGGTTGGTACTTTTCACCCCTTATGTGAAGGCCATCTGCCCACACCAATTATCTCTACCCCTTCTCTATAATGTTGTGTCCTTAATCCTACTCCCAAATGTACTGCTCTTGCCTGGCTGCCACAAAAACATGACACAATGATCACGAGGAAGGAGTCAGGAAAAGCCTCCAGAAGGGCACACACAATTCAATACTACTTACAGGAATGAATCACTAACCATGAATCAGTAATGGTGGTTCAAACATTCTGACTGACTGAAGAAAAAGGAAGGAAATTAACATTTATTAGACACTTAATTAACCGATCCTATGATGGTCCTTTCATATGCCAATCAACTGATCCTCATAATACTCCTACAGGTATTATTAGACTCATTAGATAAATGAAAAAATTAAGGCTCAGCAAGATTAATTGGCATGACTATGCTTAAATAGCCAGTAAAATGGTTGAATCAGAACTGGAACCCATGTAGCAGCCACCTAGGAACAATAAATCTAAAGAAAATATCACTGTAGCTCTGCTGCTGCTGCTGCTAAGTCGCTTCAGTCGTGTCTGACTCTGTGCGACCCCAGAGACGGCAACCCAACAGGCTCCCCCGTCCCTGGGATTCTCCAGGCAAGAACACTGGAGTGGGTTGCCATTTCTTTTGATCTCTGGTTCCTCTGTCTTTTCTAAAACCAGCTTGAACATCTGGAAGTTCACGGTTCACGTATTCCCGAAGCCTGGCTTGGAGAATTTAAGCATTACTTTACTAGCGTGTGAGATGAGTGCATTTGTGCAGTCTTTTGATCATTCTTTGGCATTCTTGGCAATGACTGAGTATAAATGGGACTGAGAATAATATTTCTTTATTATGTTGATTATGCTCATATTGTGAGCCAATAAAAATTTTAATAAAATATTTAAGTGTGTTTATATTCATATGTACTCAACTATGCTTCATGTAGTCTTTACTACATGTTTTGAGTTCAACAATTGTATACATTTTACAAACTTCTCATTTTTAGGTTCTCATCCATTCACTTAAATTTTTGTACATGTTGGTCTTCATACTGTATTAGTTACTAATATACCATTTTTCTAATTGGTCAGTGTATAATTTACTAAGGTTATAGTAAAACAAATCTGCATTAAAACTAATTCACTAAAAATGAAAATCAATATTGCCGTTCCCCAGAGGAGACAAATTTGAACACGTCTGTGGACCAGTCATTTCATGTAAGTTTACTTGGCCATGGAATCCCCAAGTATGAGAAAGGCACTTATTATTTGATTATTTTTCAACAAGAAGTTAAGTGCTGTGAGAACCAGCTATTTATAAAGGAAAGATTGGAAAATAATATGACTGTGTGGGCTGATGGAAATGGCAACTAATATTTGGTTTGGAAAATAAACATGAAGGGACTCTACTGTGACTCAGAAGAGCACTTGACACGCTTCAGCTGATTTCACTCACACAGATGTACACAATCTGCCCTTAGCTGGTCTGCCAACAGTTTGCCTAGGGTGATATTACCATAGATACTTCTCAAGATTTTTTTTTTTTCTCTCTACAGGGTCTTAACCTTTTAATTCTTTTACTTTACTGACAGAAGGAAATCACATCAACAAAACAAATCTACTTTTGAGGACTGAAGAAACATATCATTACATACATATGAACTGCAATATATTTTATGTAAAGTTATTCTTATAAACTAAATGCATTAATATCTGAAGTATATACTTATGGTTGCTTTTAAATACTAAATATAATACCACTATTATAAAAGTATTTCATTTAGGGAAAATAATTAATATATGAACTCTTAGGATTGCAAGTACTGTTTGGCAATCTCATTTAGTGTTTCTCAGCCCTACTGAATAGTTGAGATGCTTTAAAGAAATGAATAAACAAAACATTCTCAGGCTTTACAGCAGATCTGCTAAAAGGAACTGAAAAAAGGGATAGTACAAGAATAAACCTAGGACTCTGCATTAATTTGAAAGTTACCAGGTTGGTCTCATCATTTGCAAATACTTTCTCCCATTCCATAGGCTGTCTGGTTTTGGTTTCCTTTACTGTTCAAAACTTTGTATTAAGATTCATTTGTTTATTTTTGCTTTCATTTCTACTGCCTTGGGAGACTGCCTTAAGAAAACATTGGTTAGATTTATGTCAAAGAATACTCTGCCCATGATCCCTTCTAGGAGTTTTAGGTGTCTGTCTTTTACTTATGTTTGTAAGTCATTTTGAATTTATTTTTGTGCATGGTGTGATGGTGTATTCCAATTCATTGACAGATGAATGTATAAAGAAGATGTGGTACGTATATACAATGGAATATTACTCAGCCATAAAAAGAACAAAATAATGCCATTTGTAGAAACATGAATGCAACTAGAGATTATCATACTAACTGAAGTAAATTAGAAAGAGAAAGACAAATATCAACACTGTGTGATATCATTTATATGTGGAATATAAAATAGGGCACAAGTGAACTGCTCTACAAAACAGAAACCAACTCATAGATACAGAGAATAGACTTATGGCTGCCAAGGAGTAAGGATGGATGGACTGGGAACTGGGGGTTAGTAGGTGCAAACTATTACATATACAATGGACAAACAAAGTCGTCTGTATAGCACAGGGAACTATATTTGATATCCTGGCATAAACCATAATTGAAAACAACATAAAAAAGAATGAATAGATATATACAACTGAATCACTGCTTTACAGCAGAAATTAACATGGTAAATCAACTATACTTAAAGAAAGCCACCAGGCAAAATCTGGAAACCTCTGCTTTATGAAGAGATTTCTGTCCTTCACATTTCACCCAAATGGTCCAATAACCTTTACAAAGTGTTACAGTGTGTGAGTGAGTGAAAGTTGCTCAGTCATGTCCTTCTCTTTGCGACCCCCATGGACTATACAGTCCATGGAATTCTCCAGGCCCTAATACTGGAGTAGGTAGCAATTCCCATCTCCAGATATCTTCCCAACCCAGGGACTGAACCCAGGTCTCCCACATTGCAGGTGGATTCTTTACCAGCTGAGCCACCAGGNTTGCTCAGTCATGTCCTTCTCTTTGCGACCCCCATGGACTATACAGTCCATGGAATTCTCCAGGCCCTAATACTGGAGTAGGTAGCAATTCCCATCTCCAGATATCTTCCCAACCCAGGGACTGAACCCAGGTCTCCCACATTGCAGGTGGATTCTTTACCAGCTGAGCCACCAGGGAAGCTTCTGCTACAGTGGAACAGCCTAAATATTTACAGACATTATTGGTCACTTTGCAAGAGTCAAGTGAACACATTAAACAGAGGTAGAGTCACTAAAGAATAAATGAGAAGGCCCCCAAACCAAGGAGATATTGAGGGTACAGCTATGAATTTGTTTCAATGAAGCCTAGCCAAGATTCAGATTGGATCTCCCATATCAGATAACTCTATGGTGGAATCAGGGCAAAGAATTCACACTGAGGCTCAGGAGAGAGCCAAGCAAAACACAGCAAAGTAAGAAAGAATTATAGTAGCAACTGTTTAGTAAAGACACACAACACTTTCTATCTCTCTTCTCTAACCAAATACACTGGAGTAGTTATACCTTAAAAATAAAGAGAGGGATATATATCTCAGAGTCAGCCTATGATCAGCCTCCTTTCTACTCTAAGCTATCATTTTCTCAGTTTAAAGCCACACAGGAAAGATGGAAGAACACACAATTTAAACCAAACTTGAGACCAGAGTTATAACTGAATATTAATAACAAAATGGATTAGAAAAAATTAAAAATTTATACCAATGGCATTAAAGCATGGGGCATGATTATCTGAGATGAAACTATTCATTGGAAAAAAATTCATAATTATGCCCAAACCAAAGTAAGACTACTCAATAAATCAAGCAAAATATATTAATCCAGCCTATAGAAATTTAAGTTTACTTTTTTTGGAACTACATCACAGTGGGGCTAGTATCTATTAAAATCCCTAAGAAACCTGGCTTGTTTCTAAGTCATCCCCTCCTTTATGCTGTTCCTATTTCGTGTTTTGTTGGATTTGAGCACAGAACCATATATTTATACCTGCTATATTTATTGTAAGATTTATCCCATTGCTCTTTTTGTATCCCAAATCTGTCACCCAGCATATCACCTTTTTATCTCTCTCAGCTTTAATTTGCAAGTTTGATATAGGCTCCCTCAATGTTTTCATGGCTGTTTCAAAGATTTGAAACAAATAAGAGAAAATTCAGGCAAGAGCCCTGAATCTTTTAACTGAAGGAAGCTTTCTCTACTTTTATATGCTGATAGAGGTGGCACAGCAGTAGAGAATCCACCTGCAGTACAGGAGACATGTTTCAATCTCTGGGTAATGAGGGCATGGCAACCCACTCCAGTATTCTTGCCTGGAGAATCCCATGGACAGAGGAGACTGGTAGGCTAGAGTCCATAGGGTTGCACAGACGTGGACATATATGCATGCACTTGAGAGGAAATAGAACATGCTATGAAACTCTCTCAAAGAACTGGCAGTAAGACAGAAACCCATTTTACCAGATTTGGCTGTAGTTCCATGATATACTACTTGAATAACTACATTGCACAAGAGACACTGTTGAAAGAGCAAGGTTTGTGTATCTAAGTATTTTCTTTCAGAAAACATGAGAGTTAAATCAGAGCAAAGAAGAAAATTTGGAAATAAATATTAAAAGGCAATGGTAGGATTTTTCAATGAAAAGAGGACACTTTAAGTAGGTAGCATAGTAGCCAATGAAAAGCTGGAACAACCAGCAGGAACATATGCCTGTGGATAAAATATAGGTATCAAAGAACACGGAGAAAAGTAATATACCATACAAACATTTAAGATTGTTTGAGTTGAAAAGGAAATATATGTGTATGTATATATATATATTTTTTATATATGTATATATGTGTGTACATACATACACACACAGCCTCCAGAAGGATTCTATAAAGTTATAACACAGTGTATTATCCCTGTTAATATTCCGTTGCACTGTAGTTGTTCAAGATTATTTTTATACTTCACAGTTGGAAACAGCAAAAGGAATAAGTTAAACAAAAATAAAAACAAAGACTCCCCCCCAAAAAACAGGATATGCTGAAGGGTAGTAGTTTTTAATAAATGAACCAAAATTAGATATTCAAAACTATGCACAGAATTTTTTAGCTTTATAATATCAATTTGTGAGAATTTCATCTTGAAAGAAAGAATGTTAGAAGAAATATTTTTCTTTAATTATCACATGGGAATACCAGACCAAGTCACTTGCCTTTTGAAAAACCTGTATGCAGGTCAAGAAGCAATAGTTAGAACCTGACATGGAACAAAAGACTGGTTCAAAATTGGGAAAAAAATACATCAATGTTATATATTCTCACCCTGTTTATTTAACTTATATACAGAGTACATCATGAGAAATGCTGGGCTAGATGAAGCACAAGCTCGAATCAAGATTGCCAGGAGAAATATCAATAACCTCAGATATGCAGGTAATACCACCTTTATGGCAGAAAGCAAAGAGGAACTAAAGAGCCTCTTGATGAAAGTGAAAGACAAAATTGAAAAAGTTGGCTTAAAACTCAACATTAAAAAAAACTAAGATCATCATATCTGGTCCCATCACTTCATGGCAAATAGATGGGGAAACAATGGAAACGTGACAGACTTTATTTTCTTGGGCTCCAAAATCACCGCAGATGGGGACTGTAGACATGAAATTAACATGCTTGCTCCCCGGGAAAAAAGTTATGACCAACCTGGACAGCATATTAAAAAGCAAAGACATTACTTTGCAGACAAACACTCGTCGAGATAAAGCTATGGTTTTTCCAACAGTCATGTATGGATGTGAGAGCTGGACCATAAATAAGGCTAAGTGCCAAATAATTGATGCTTTTGAACTGTGATGTTGGAGAAGACTTTTGAAGGTCCCTTGGACTGCAAGGAGATCCAACCAGTCAATCCTAAAGGAAATTAATCCTCAATATTCACTGGAAGGGCTGATGCTAAAGCTGAAGTTCCAATACTTTGGCCATCTGATGTGAAGAACTGACTCATTAGAAAAAATCTGATGTTGGGAAAGTTTGAAGGCAGGAGAAGGGGACATCAGAGAGAAAGATGGTTGAATGGCATCACGGATTCAACGGACTTGATTTTGAACAGGCTCTGGGAGATGGTGAAGAACAGGGATGCCTGGTGTGCTACAGTCCATAGTATTGCAAAGAGAGAAATATGACTGAGCAACTGAACAACAACAGTATAATGCACTGAAAAAAATTTAATTAATTGTTACATGCATTCCTGAAGTTTTCAGTCAGCTCAAACACTTAGTATTTTCATATTTATTAAATCAAAAGTATGTTGTCCACCCCCCAAAGGAAAGCACTTTCACATACTGATGGTTAATATAGATAATATTGTTTTTGTCCTCCAAGAATCGTTCATTTAAAGGCAACTGTGACTTTAATGTTCAGTTCAGTTAAGTTCAGTCACTCAGTCATGTCCACCTCTTTGCAATCCCATGAACTGCAACACACCAGGCCTCCCTGTCCATCACCAACTCCTGGAGTTCACCCAAACTCATGTCCATGGAGTCAGTGATACCATCCAGCTATCTCATCCTTTGTCGTCCCCTTCTCCTGCTGCCCCCAATCCCTCCCAGCATCAGAGTCTTTTCCAGTTTTCATTCCAACCCCTAAGAAAGGCAATGCCAAAGAATGTTCAAACTACCGCACAATTGCACTCATCTCACACGCTAGTAAAGTAATGATCAAAATTCTCCAAGCCAGGCTTCACCAATACGTGAACTGTAAACTCTTCTGAACTGTGAACTGAGTCAACTCTTCGCATCAGGTGGCCAAAGTATTGGAGTTTCAGCTTTACCATCAGTCCCTCCAAAGAACACCCAGGACTGATCTCCTTTAGAATGGGCTGGTAGAATCTCCTTGCAGTCCAAGGGACTCTCAAGAGTCTTCTCCAACACCACAGTTCAAAAGCATCAATTCTTCAGTGCTCAGCTTTCTTCACAGTCCAACTCTCACATCCATACATGACTACCGGAAAAACCATAGCCTTGACCAGACGGACCTTTTTGGCAAAGTAATGTCTCTGCTTATGAATATGCTATCTATATTGGTCATAACTTTCTTTCCAAGGAGTAAGCGTCTTTTAATTTCATGGCTGCAGTCACCATATGCAGTGATTTTGGAGGCCCTCAAAATAAAGTCTGACACTGTTTCCACTGTTTCCCCATCTATTTGCCATGAAGTGATGGGACCGGATGCCACGGTCTTAGTTTTCTGAAAGTTGAGCTTTAAGCCAAATTTTTCACCATCTTCTTTCACTTTCATCAAGAGGCTTTTTAGTTCCTCTTCACTTTCTGCCATAAGGGTGATGTCATCTGTATATCTGAGGTTATTGATATTTCTCCCGGCAATCTTGATTCCATCTTGTGCTTCTTCCAGCCCTGCGTTTCTCATGATGCACTCTATATAAATTAAATAAGCAGGGTGACAATATACAGCCTTGATGTACTCCTTTTCCTATTTGGAACCAGTCTGTTGTTCCATGTCCAGTTCTAACTGTTGCTTCTTGACCTGCATATAGGTTTCTCAAAATGTTCCAGCTTGAACATCTGGAAGTTCACAGTATTGGTGAAGCCTGGCTTGGAGAATTTTGAGCATTACTTTGCTAGCGTGTGAGATGAGTGCAATTGTGTGGTAGTTTGAGCATTCTTTGGCATTGCCTTATTTAGGGATTGGAATGAAAACTGACCTTTTCCAGTCCTGTGGCCACTGCTGAGCTTTCCAAACTGTATAGGAGACAGAGATCGAGACCATCCCCATGGAAAAGAAATGCAAAAAAACAAAATGGCTCTATGAGGAGGCCTTACAAATAGCTGCGAAAAGAAGAGAAGTGAAAAGCAAGGAGAAAAGGAATGATATAGCATCTGAATGCAGAGTTCCAAAGAATAGCAAGGAGAGATAAGAAAGCCTTCCTCTGTGATCAGTGCAAAGAAATAGAGGAAAACAACAGAATGCGAAAGACTAGAGTTCTCGTCAAGAAAACTAGAGATACCAAGGGAACATTTCATGCAAAGATGGGCTCGATAAAGGATAGAAATGGTATGGACCTAACAGAAGCAGAAGATATTAAGAAGAGGTGGCAAGAATACACAGAA
>SJYX01007620.1:391926-413983 GCA_006410675.1 Oreotragus oreotragus | reverse complement strand
AAGAGAATAAAGAAAACTGGATGACTCTGGTTTAAAAACTCTCTGTTCATCTAACTTGGTTTACTGGCTCTTTAACTTCTTATCCTGGGATTGACCTTCCCTAAATTTATCTTTATGAAGGGGTCACGCTTGGCTTTTCCTTTTTAAGTAATCTTTGCCCCCAAGTCCAGGAAGAAAAGGTTAAGTAAAAGTGGTCAAGAAAATTAGAAAATAATATAGGAAAAAAGTGTAGAGTTACGTGGGTGTGTGAGTGTGTATGTGTGGGTGTGTATGTGCTCAGCTGTGTTTAACTCTTTGCGACCCCATGGACTGTAGCCCACCAGGCTCCTCTGTCCATGTAATTTTCCCGGCAAAAATACTGGAGTGGGTTGCCATTTTCTACTCCAGGTGATCTCTCCAACTGAAACATCAAACTGGAGTCTCCTGCATTTCCTGCATTGACAGGTGAGTTCTTTACCACTGCGCCACCTTGGAAGCCTGTGTTTGTGTATACATATATATTTATTTTCCCCTTCTCTGCCACATTCTTCTGTAACTAGAATGATATATATTTTTTATTCTGGAAAAGATTACATGATTTCTGGATTCAGCTATTTCTTTTAGGTAGTGGAGCTATAAAATACTGAAACTGTAGCTGTTAACCTTGTTAGAGGTATTAGAGAGTCCCTTGGACTGCAAGGAGATCAAATCAGTCCATCCTAAAGGAAATCAGTCCTGAATAGTCATTGGAAAGACTGATGCCAAAGCTGAAANGTAGTGGAGCTATAAAATACTGAAACTGTAGCTGTTAACCTTGTTAGAGGTATTAGAGAGTCCCTTGGACTGCAAGGAGATCAAATCAGTCCATCCTAAAGGAAATCAGTCCTGAATAGTCATTGGAAAGACTGATGCCAAAGCTGAAACTCCAGTACTTTGGATACCTGATGCAAATAACTGACTCCTTAGAAAAGACCCTTATGCTGGGAAAGATTGAAGGCAGGAGAAGGGGACGATAAAAGATGAGATGGTTGGATGGCATTACCATCTCGATGGACATGAGTTTGAGCAAGTTCCGGGAGTTGGTGATGGACAGGGAAGCCTGGCACGCTGCAGTCCATGGGGTCGCAAAGAGTTGGACATGGCTGAGCGACTGAACTGAACTGAATCTTACTAGGCCATTTGGTCTACACTTTTGAAAGTTGGTAAATGGTATGGTTTTTAGATGTGTGCATTGAAGCAATAGAGCTTCCTGGGTAGCTCAGCTGGTAGAGAATCTGCCTATAATGCAGGAGATCCCTGTTCGATTCCTGGGTGAGGCAGTTTCCCTGGAAAACAGTTTCCCCTGGAAACTACCCACTCTAGTATTCATGGGTTTCCCTGGTGGCTCAGATGGCGAACAATCTGCCTGCAATGTGGGAGACCTGGGTTCGATCCCTAGTTTGGGAAGATGCCCTGGAGGAGGGAATGGCAACCCACTTCAGTATTTTTGTGTGGAGAATCCCCGTGGACAGAGGAGCCTGGCGGGCTGTAGTCCATGTGGTCTCAAAGAGTTGGACACGACTGAGTGACTAAGCACAGCACGGCACATTGAAGCAGTAGCCGTAATAAAGAAATTCTTTGTTCTTCTGTTCCTTCTTGTTGTTCAGTTGCTAAGTTGTGTCCAACTCTTTACAACCCCATGGACTGCAGCATGCAGGCTTTCCTGCCCTTCACTCTCTCCCCGAGTTTGCTCAAATTCATGTCCTTTTAGTCGGTGATGTTATCTAACCACCTCATCCTCTGCCGCCCTCTTCTGTCTTCAGTCTTTCCCAGCATCAGAATCTTTTTCAACGAGTTGTCTCTTTGCATTATGTGACCAAGTATTGGACCTTCAGCATCAGTCCTTCCAGTGAATATTCAGAGTTGATTTCTTTTAGGGTTGACTGGTTTGATCTCCTTCCTGTCCAAGGGACTCTCAAGAGTCTTCTCCAGCACCACAGTTCACTGTTCCTTAGTGAAGTAGAATTGTACTTGGGGAGTTGTGGGTGGTGGAGGAGTGTTATTTTCCAGCTCTTCACTCAGTTGTGTCTAACTCTTTGTGACCCTATGGACTGCAGCACTCCAGGCTTCCCTGTCTATCACCAACTCCTGGAGCTGGTGCCATCCAACCATCTCATCTTCTGGCATGCCCTTCTCCTCCTGCCTTCAGTCTTTCCTAGCATCAGGGTCTTTGCCAAGGAGTCAGTTCTTCGCATCAGGTGGAGTTTGGAGTTTCAGCTTCAGCATCTGTCCTTCCTCACAATTAGTATTTAAGTGTTATGCTGCCAGCTAAGGTTAATATTCCCTTCTGAGCTACCAGGGTGTGCTACAGTCCATGGGGTCGCAAAGAGTCGGACATGACTTAATGACTGAACAACAACAAAGATTAATATTCATTTAGGTCAGGACTCACCTCTTATATATTGCTTTTATCTCTTGTAGCACCTAACACAGTCCTGGGCACATAAGAGGTGCTCAGTAAATTAATTTAGTGTGACGTGTGTAACTCACAGATTGTTTGAGTTGATCTGTGTTTTAGAGGAAAACTTCAGTTGTGCACTTTATGTATATACATGGTGTGCCTGGAAATTTTTTAAATATTCATTTAAAATGCTACTTTATTAAAGTTTATAGAGAAAATCTATGAGAATGTCTTCATGATATTCTTTACTTGAACAAGGACATGAATAATAACTGTAAAGGAAAAAATGATAGATTGACTACATTAGAGTTCAGTTCAGTTCAGTTCACTCAGTCGTGTCTGACTCTTTGCGACCCCATGGACTGCAGCACACCAGGCTTCCCTGTCCATCACCAACTCCCAGAGCTTATTCAAACTCATGTCCATTGAATCGGTTAGCACTATCTTTTCATTAAAATGCACCATTAAGAAAATAAAAAGGCATACCACAGGAGAAGATATTTGCAATATAGGTGTCTGGCTCAGATCCACGACATATAAATAACTTCTACAAATCAATATATAAAAGAGGTCCTATAAATCGATCTTTGAACAGGCCAGAAAAAAAAACAAAACGTAGGTATACAGGTAGGTACTTCACAAAAGATGATATCCAAATGCCCCTGTAGTGGTTATCATCAAATTAACCTTCAGGATAAAGCAAATAACCACAGTGACATGCTGCTACAGTAACTCCAGAATGACTGAAATGAAAAAGACAGATGTTACCAGGTGTTAATTCGGTGAGGATGTTTGTTGGAACAACTTTGGAAAATAGGCAGTTGTAAATATCTACCAAAGCTGAACGTAAGTGTGTCCTGTGATGAGCAATTCCACTCCAGTTATATGCAACAGAAATGTGTACACGTGTGCACCAAACAATATGTACAAAGATGTACGTAGCAGTGTTTTTAGTAATAGCCTCAAACTAGAAATAACACAGTTGCCTTTCAACAGTACTAAAATATTTTTCAGTAAGTTAAAATTATATTTATAAAACAGAATACTTGACAGTATTGACAATGAATGAACTGTTGCTTTGTTCAACAGATGAAACAGTATCACGAATATGATGTGGCGTGTAAGAAGCCAGCCCCAAAGTACATAATGTGTGATTTCATTTATATGAAGCTTAAAAACAGGCAGATTGAATCTGTGGTGTTACAGTCATTCCTGTGAGCTGGTAGGAGTGACTTTGCCAGTGCCCTGGATGGGTTTCCAGGGTGCTGATCAGTTCAGTTCAGTCCAGTTCAGTCACTCAGTTGTGTCTGACTCTTTGTGACCCCATGGACTGAGGCACTCCAGGCCTCCCTGTCCATCACCATCTCCCAGAGTTTATTCAAAACTAATGTCCATTGAGTAAGTGATGCCATCCAACCATCTCATCCTCTGTCATCCCCTTTTCCTCCTGTCGTTAATCTTTCCCAGCATCAGGGTCTTTTCAAATGAGTCAGTTCTTCACATCAGGTGGCCAGAGTATTGGAATTTCAGCTTCAAAATCAGTCCATCCAATGAATATTCAGGACTGATTTCCTTTAGGATGGACTGGTTGGATCTCCTTGCAGTCCAAGGGACTCTCAAGAGTCTTCTCCAACACCACAGTTCAAAAGCATCAATTCTTCGGCGCTCAGCCTTCTTCACAGTCCAACTCTCACATCCATACATGATCACAGGAAAAACCATAGCCTTGACTAGACGGACCTTAGTTGGCAAAGTGATGTCTCTGCTTTTGAATATACTATCTAGGTTGGTCATAACTTTTCTTCCAATGAGTAAGCGTCTTTTAATTTCATGGCTGCAGTCACCATCTGCAGTGATTTTGGAGCCCAAAAAATAAAGTCTGTCACTGTTTCCACTGTTTCCCCATCTATTTGCCATGAAGTGATGGGACCAGATGCCGTGATCTTCGTTTTCTGAATATTGAGCTTTAAGCCAGGTTTTTCACTCTCTTCTTTCACTTTCATCAAGAGGCTCTTTAGTTCTTTGCTTTCTACCATAAAGGTGCTGTCATCTGCATATCTGAGATTATTGATATTTCTCCTGGCAATCTTGATTCCAGCTTGTGCTTCTTCCAGCCCAGCATTTCTCATGATGTACTCTGCATGTAAGTTAAATAAATAGGGTGACAATATACAGCCTTGACATACTTCTTTCCCTATTTGGAATCAGTCTGTTCCATGTCNTGGTGTCATCTGCATATCTGAGGTTATTGATATTTCTCCTGGCAATCTTGATTCCAGCTTGTGCTTCTTCCAGCCCAGCATTTCTCATGATGTACTCTGCATGTAAGTTAAATAAATAGGGTGACAATATACAGCCTTGACATACTTCTTTCCCTATTTGGAATCAGTCTGTTCCATGTCCAGTTCTAACTGTTGCTTCTTGACCTGCATACAGATTTCTCAAGAGGCAGGTCAGGTGGTTTGGTACTCCCATCTCTTTCAGAATTTTCCACAGTTTATTGTGATCCACACAGTCAAAGTCTTTGGCATAGTCAATAAAGCAGAAATAGATGTTTTTCTGGAATTCTCTTGTTTTTTCCATGATCCAGCGGATGTTGACAATTTGACCTCTGGTTCCTCTGCCTTTTCTAAAACCAGCTGGAACATCAGGAAGTTCATGGTTAATAATGCTGTCATAAACTCTACTTTAGCACTTCTCAATAGTGACCCACTATAAGGAAAACTCAGTGGTGGGTTATTTCTTTAAAGAAGTTAATGTTTAGGGCTATACTTATTAGGCAGCAGTCGGAGAAGGCAATGGCACCCCACTCCAGCACTCTTGCCTGGAAAATCTTGTGGATGGAGGGGCCTGTTGGGCCGCAGTCCATGGGGTCGCTAAGAGCTGGACACGACTGAGCAACTTCACTTTCACTTTTCACTTTCATGCATTTGAGAAGGAAATGGCAACCCACTTCAGTGTTCTTACCTGGAGAATCCCAGGGACGGGGACCCCTTGTGGGCTGCCATCTACAGGGTTGCACAGAGTCGGATACAAATGAAATGACTTAGCAGCAGCAGCAGCATGCCACCATATGACTTGATCAGAGTTTAGAAATCCCAGTTGTTCCTGTTCAGAGTGTGTAGATTCTCATACCTCAACTCGCAAAAGGAAGAAGACTCGCCTTCACTTCTGAAGGTGTCTTCATCTCTTTGAGGAGCACTGCAGTGATCCTGCTGCCTTTATTTATTTTTTAACCCAGAGAAATGAGAAGACAGTTGGTATATATGAAGCTTGAACTCAAAGAATTTTGCATATTCTCAGTGATATCAGTGAACTGAAATGTTTAAGCGATGTGTTCTGGAGGCCAAGTCTTGCTTTGAGTCTAGGGGAAAACCTCTATTTTGATGCCTTTGACCTCAGAATTGTCATTAGGATGAAAATGATAAGTGGTCTTGAGTGTGGTTGGCTGCTTAAGAGAACGTAATTTGAATACTTTAAGTACAGGGTGAATTACATAGAGATCTTGTTGTGTCAGGTGTATAAGAGATGGCAAAACAAACTTGAGCCCAGGTGGACTAATCATACAGAATGGGAAGCAGTGACATGCATCTGGGTTGGAGGTTATTGCTTAATTTTCTCTTTTTTTCTCTGATTTTTTTCTTCTCCAAATATCTGTTCATGCAGATGGCATACTTGTTCTCGTATATCATTCTGCATATTTCTTTTGTTAGTGTATCCAATTATTTGAATATATACTATAAGGGAGGTACTGTGTACTTGGGTCTGGGGTCACCGAGGACAGCAGAAATGGACATGATCTCTGTTCTCATGGTACGCAAGGGGCCAGCGGGGGGAGCATTAATCATAGCAACCAATCTAGCCAGCATCTCCCAGTTTCTTATTCACATGCTCTAGTCCTGCATACCCTGTCCTGCCCCACCCCCAAACTTCTCAGGTTCCTTCTCCTTTATCCCCTCTGTCCATTCCCCTGTCAGTTGCTGTAAATTCATTGCCTAAACTAGATCTCACGTCTCTCAAGGTCCTGTCAGTTCCCAGTTCTGTTGCCTTTGTCTGGACCCTGTCTCTTCATCTCAGTTGTTTTGCTCAAAACACCTCTTTTGGGGGCAGTCTGAGCTCCAAGAAATAATGAAGGGATTGATTGCATTGTCTGTTGAAATACTATTTGTTCCTGCCTCTCTACTTTTGCTTTTTTGCCCATCTCTAGTTTTCCTCCTAGTTCATTCCTATCCTGCAAACTCATGTTAAGTCCCACCTTGTCAATGAAACATCTCCCGATTACTTCTTTCTTTCCACTTCCCTGAATTCTGATAGCACTTAGTCCCTCATCTGTATCACATAATTCAGTGCTTATTCAAAACGGCTTCATGTTACTTCATAGTTACAGGATTTCTGCTATTATTATTGTTAGGTTACAAGGATTTTAAGTCCAGGATTATAGCATACCTTTACATAGTGCTTTGTCTGGGGCTAATAGTTGGTACATGCTTAATAAAGGCTTATAGAGTAATAGAATGAGATTTATAGTATATCTGTAAATATTAGAAGGGCCCTGATAACTCAGTGAGCTGCTTTTATGTTGCAGTTTAGATAGCTGTTTCCCTGTTGAGGAACATTTAGGTTGTTTCCTGTTGCGTAAACAATTCATTGTTTATTTTTGAGCCTGTCATTTGTAAAAGATAATTTTGTTCCCTGTAAAGCAACCAAATACTTAATCACTCACTATGTATCCAGCAGTTATTCAATATTTGTGATACTGGAAGACAGAGCCTCCTTCAGGTGCACTGTCTGTATCTTGTGCTCTTGGCTGTGTTCCTGTCTCAGTTTCTGCTTTGATTTCCCATTCCTGATGTGATATTTTATTTTGCTTTAAGGATAAGAACAAGAAACTCCGTCCCCTCTATGACATTCCCTACATGTTTGAAGCCCGGGAATTTCTGCGGAAGAAGCTCATTGGGAAGAAGGTAAGCGATGACAGAAACCTATTTACAAATAGTTGTGTGTTGTTTTAAGCTGGGCCCTTCTGATGGAATCCCAAAGACCGGCAGATAGATGACTTGCCTCCCCCAAGTCAAGCGATTTTGCTTTGATACAAAGAGAGGCGTGCCTCTGTCTCAGGAAGTGACATCCCTCGGGAGAAGTCTAAAATTGGGGCCCTGACCACAGTGTGATTGCCAAGGCGCTCACGGCGAGTTCTTTCCAGGGTCCAGGCTCAATTCCAGTTTCAGTAATTGCATATTGCCCTGAGCTCCATTCACTTGGCTCTCTGCTTCTCTCCAGCCACCTCCATTAAAAGTTGGGGCTGTGGGATTGGCTAGGGAAAGAAGGTGGCTGCTCTTTACTGCTTTCCCTATTTCTGTGGAGAAGAGGGAGCCTGCCTTGGTGGGGAAGAGAGCATAGTTTCCTGGTGGTTCTTGGGGAGACCTTCTGGTGGAGCCTGGAAGCCCTCAGAGGGCATTTCCTTGGGTTGTCAGAGCAGAATGTTCTAGGAGCTGCAGAACTTGCCCTTCTGTCAAGCGGATCATTAACCTCTGATCTTCCCCTGACTTTCCTTGACCTCCCCGCCCTGCCTGTGCTGAGCATTTCTCTGTGTCCTGGGTGAAGAGAGGGAATGAGTTGGAGTATTTCCTTTGGTAATTGAGAGAAATTTGTGGAGAAGGACTGTGATTTGTCTTCTCCTTACTTTGTTTCGGTGGGAATTCTTCCAGGAAATGTTATGTTTTTGGCCAACTTTTGTTGTGGGTTCAGAAAGGCCATGGTTCTAAGTCTGGCCTCAGCATGTTGAAGCCATATTAGCATTCTTTACCTCCATGCAGGTTTTTAAATGATGGGAGTTGTGAGAGGTTTGTCAAAGTAGTGTAAAAATAAATATAAATATAAGCCATTTTATTATATACCATAGTCACTAGAATGATAAATTATAACAAGAGATTTTGAAGCTGGGCATAAGATGAAATTGCTAATTTTGAGGTAGAGACACCAAACTGGATTCCCTAACATGAGTATTAAATCTCCTCAGGTTCCTTCAGAAAATAGGCTCATTTGTCATTGTATAAAACTTGACAGAATGTTGTATTCATTCATGAAGTGTAGTGCAAATGATGGCTTTAAGCCTCTTTCAATTTCTAGATCTCCTGTTATCTGATCAGATGTCTAACATCTCTATTTCACAAAGTTGATACCATATCACTCATTTACTGGCTCATAAACAGTGGCATAGAGACAAGCAAGGAATCCCATTCCCCACCCCGCCAGCCCCCATACGTATGCATATCTATTGAAATCCGTCCAGGAATCACATTGAAAGGGGTAGCAGTGCATATTCACTTCGTGTGGCCTGTGTTATGGCCTCCACCTGCTTGGTTTGAATATTGCCCTCCCGGATTCTGCTTCATCTCTGGGAGCATAGATCACAGCTCAGGGTAGCAGCTGCTAAATGGTTTTAGGTTAGTCCAGGGCCCTGCTCTCAAACACTGTGTGCCTGCTGGGCCTTTGTAAAGTCCTCCGTCTCAGGATAAAAGGACTAACCTCCAGTGTCCGATTTGGTGGCAGTTCTTAAGCAATTAGTCTCCTTCTTGGTGGGAGAAACCTCATTTACTGGTGCCTCTGCATCAGAGTTGATTGGATTCTGTTTGTGCTGAGCCCAAGTTTTGTCCCCCACGGTGACACTGTATAAATGATGAATACTGTATGCCCACGTAGGGAGAAGGACGCAGCTCAGCTCTGCTGGGCTAGAACATTCCTGATGCAAGCTGCTTTTCCTGACTCACCACCTGAAACCACTTGCCTGTCTTCTGGGCCCATCAGTTGCGACAGCAAACACCCATGTGCTCTGGAGTCGGGGAGCAGACAGGGCATGCCTTAAGGGGGTGGCCCGCACATCATCGCACATTTCTGCCAGTTCCCTTCAGACCTCTGCAGCTGTTGAGAGCAGCCTGTAGTGATTAAGAGGCACCGAGAGGGTGCATGCAGGCCTGTGTGTGCCCGTGTGCACGGAAGCTGATTAGGGCTGCCTGTCACAGCTTAAGCAAGATAATGGAGGCAAAAATCATCTTCTCTGCCCAGACTATTATTTGGCCATCCCAGAGAGTCTATAATAAGACAGTTTGCAGGGATTTCTAGAATGTAGAGAAATAAGATTGAAGGTAAAGTGGTGCGGTGCTTTGTTAGATTCAGTGGCCTCCATTTCAGTTATGGAAATGCACTTTGGTTTACTCCCCAGATTTAATTCTGGCTAAATGCCTTAATTAAAGTAACCAGGCACCTCTCTGAGTCTTGGTTTTATCATTTAGGAGCTGGGAATATTATTTGCCTTTCCTCTCTCATGGATGAGAATCTCCCATAAAACAAGTCATTCATGTTTTTCCAGATGCCTGTTAATTTTGTTTTGTTTAATGATACTGCTTTCATGTAGAATCTAGCATAGCCTGACTTTTTCAGGTGAAGTCAAGAGATGTAATCCATGGGCAACTAATTTGCCCTTGCCCAGATTTGGGTGTTACCTGATACCCACTTCCACAAAATGAGTATGTGCTTGTGTTAGAGTATATATTTGTGTGTGTGTTTGTGTTTTGTGTGGTTTGAGGAAGAGGTAGAAGACGTGTATATCCTGGAAGAGTTTCAGAAGCTGTCTGAAATGCCACACTGCTTGGTCGAATGCCTTGCCCATCCCCCCGTTTGCCATCTGCCATCTGTGCGTTCACTCAGCTTTGACTCAGGGAATATGCATGGAGGAGAGAACTGCCTGACTGCTTTCTTCTGGGGCTCTTCATGGTCCCAGTGTAGTGGACACATGGGATCCTTGGTAACTTCAGCATGTCCTGTAGTTTTCCAAAATGGCATCCTTACCTTGTGTAAGATGATGAGATTGTGATGCCCTTCTAAGAGAACCAGAGCTACAGTCCTATTCTGATCACAAGAACAGTTTTTTTCTCTGTGTATTTTTCCCCCTTAATATTTAGAGATTGTCAGCCCTAGGAAAGCAAGAGTTTGTATGTCTAAGTCATTTTGCTCTCAGTGGAATAAGGTGATGGTAGCTGGGAATCTTCATTGGGAATTTTCCACAGCTGTTTCATAGAATCTCTAAATATTTTTAATCCATTTAATACAGCATTTACAAATGACATGTGAATCACTGTAACTTCTGTCCCTTGATTGTGGAATTTTTGTCACCATGGGAACCATTGTGTTCAAAGCTATAACCTGTTTGGACCATTGAAGGGTCAGAAATGGTGGATGAAATGAAATACCAAAAAGTAATGAAGCTTCAGCCCTGGCAGTAGAAAGATGCTCAATCCAGGCTGTCCTGCCTCTAGAAGTTCTACCCCCACCCCTACCCTGCACCAGTTCATCTATTCCCTAAAGATTTTACCACTGTTTTCGTTGAATAATTAAGTTAGGGAATGAGGCTCATTTGTAAACCAGTAGCTGACTTTGTGTGCCTTTTATGTCATTAAAATTTGTTCTGTGAACTAAGTAAGTAAGTAAAGTCACTCAGTCATGTCCGACTCTTTGTGACCCTGTGGACTGAAGCCCACCAGGCTCCTCAGTCCATGGGATTCTCCAAGCAAGAATACTGGAGTGGGTTGCCATTTCTTTCTCCAGGGGATCTTCCCAACCCAGGGATCGAACCCAGGTCTCCCACATTGGAGGCAGACGCTTTAACCTCTGAGCCACCAGGGAAGCCTAAACCTAAACTTTGGTCTATTTCTGTAAACTATGCAGACTCTTTTTAGGCACTCAAAATTAGGTAATTTTCTTGATAAATGCAGACATTTGAAAAGTTATTGGGCTATAAATTAGGGAATTATTGCTTTAGATTGTTCTTTTTTTGGAAGCCTATTTTACTTGAGGGTCGTGGTTTTGGGGGTGTGGAGCTTTTGGGTGGTGGGTGGGAATGATTTCTGTGTGTGCCAGATTTAACAATTCCAGCAGGTTCAAGACCGAACCTCATGAAAAATCTGTTCTCACTTTCTAGAATGGTTTGTATAGTATGTAAACGATATTATCTCTGTTCTGAGTTAATATGCTTTTATGAGCCAAGCTGGCAACCCAGCCACTGTTAATAGCCTTGCTTCTCTGGGATAAAAGATTCTGAATGTCTAAGTCGACTATAGAAGATACGGCTCATTTGTTCTTTGGTGGCTACCTGTGCAGATTTTCATGCCATTCCACTATGTATGTAGCATGAACTAAAGACTTGCTTTTTTACAGCACTTCATATAATGCTCATTTTAGCTTAAAAAGTTAGAGCTGTCATTTATTGAGTTGATTTTTCCTGGTAAACACTGAATTTTGTTTTCACTTTGTAAAATCTTCGCCTCCGCCCTGAAAGATATATGTATCATTCCTATTTTATAGACATAGAAACCGAAACTTACCCCAGATTTCCATGCTTTTAATGATGCTTCTGATGCTAGAGGACGTCTGGAAAGGCCTGCTTTCCTGTTGTGTGTACTGACTGGTGTGTAGATGGCCAGGGTCAGAGGGCTTTGGGGGTATGACTGTTCTTGGGTATGACACCCTACCTGCTGTGAGAAGTTGATTCTCTGCCGCCACAGCATCCTTGTCCACAGATAGCCGCAGGTGGTCAGAGCACCAGGGATCAACCCTCTGAATGCCTTCAGCCCTCTAGACATTATCTCATGAGTCTTTGAGATGTCCCTGTGAAATGATGTTTCCTCAGATTGCTCCTCCGAGAAGCCCGTGTCAGATTACATGATCTTCTTCAGTTCCACAGACGATGTGAGGTCATAGCAAACAGTGTTAAGCCAGTGTGGATTTTACTTTCTCTTCCATCTTCTGGCACAGGTGAGGCTTCTGGGGGAAGGGAAAGGGCAGGCTACTTTTTTCTTTTTTAATCTTCGGCCGGGCCCCCCGCAGGTTGAGGAACACACTCAGTGCTTCAGTCCCTGTGTGAGCACGGGACCCTGAGGAGACCCCGTGTAGCCTTCCTCAGCCGACGTGGCACTCAACTCAGCCGGTGGGTGCTCTTCAAGGGTGTGGGGCTTCCTTGAGAATTCACTTACTCTTTTCACAGGCTGCGTCGCAAAAATACTTTTGCTGTGTGTTGACTTAATCCCCTGTGTTAAGTACAAAGCTGGCAGTCTGGGGATTCTTGTTCTTAATTACCTTTGATGCAGTTTAGTTTGGTTTTTATAAACATTTCCTTTGTCATCTCTACATTTTTCACTTCATATTAATGTGATTCACTCACGCCATGGAAAAGTCCTCTACATTAATGATCAAAACAGGCCCTAGGGTTGTGAATGCATTGTGATTTAAATTGACAGGTTTATGCGAGGTTGCTTGTCCTTGCCTTCTCAGTGCCAGCTGTTACCATCAGTGTGGCTGTAAATTTTTTGAATAAATGGCTGAAGATATTCACCAAATCGAGATGTTTTGAATTGGCTCATATTTTCTGACCATACCTTTTCTGAGTAAGGCTTCTCTCACTTGGACGGGACGAGAGCGTGTCGGTGCGCCACAGGAGACCAAGGGTCACTGGAGATGCCATTGACCTCTTGGCTGGACTCATCAGCTCTCTTGTCTGGTGTAGGTAATTAACAGAAATGACTGTAGAGTTTCTGGAAACTCAGTTGTTCCCAGCAAGGTAGCATTCTCCTGGCTGCCACTTGAGAGCTCTTCTTGATGAGCTCTTGGTTTTGTTTTATCTGTAGGTGGGGCAGAGTACCTCTGTGCTTTAGAGACCGTCAGGGTGTTGAGCTGAGCACGTAGCTCTTTGGTGAAGTGTGGTATTTGTATGAAGTATATTCTTATGCCTTCTTCAGAAAGGACATCTTATATAAATGAAGAAACCAGAAATTGAAACTGCATTCCTGAAAATTTCTTCTGTAGGCTTACCTGTGGGAAATGGTTTATTGGATACCAGGATCCTCAAGACCTCCTATCTCTGGGTGCTGTTAGACCTTACTTGGTTTAAAGACCTTCTTCCCTGGACTCCCAGGTTGCTCGTAGGTTCTGGTGAGAGTCCTTAGATTTATAACCGACTGTCAGTTAGCTTGTCTTAAACCACCCACTCCTGATCTTTGCACCCAAGGTTCTGAAATATCGTCCTTAGGGCTGGAACTTTCCATGCCTGTTCTCTGCAAACTGGGCTTTTATTTTAGGGGGAGATTTGTGCTGAATCAGCTCAGCTGTGTTTGGGGGTAGGGAGAGGACAGGCTTTTTTTCCCTACTTTAAAAATAACCCTTATGTGCCAAAAAACCCTATAAAATGTGCTGAATTGCAAATCTTCCAACTTCCTATACCTCTTGGTTTACAGCAAATAGATTCTTTTGAGCTTGGGCTCAGTGATAATGTACAGAATATCTTACAGTGTGTGGAAGAGAATAAAGTGAGACTACCCAGACATGCTCTGTTGGGAAGCAAACCCAACTCTTGTTATCTTTTGTCACAATATTTTTTCCCTAGTAGTTTCATCTTCTAAGGGTTTGTATAGGGATAGTACATATGACTTTTCTAGGAAGGAAGGTTTTGGTATATTTGCAAAATCGGACATCATTCCAAAATAGTGAGTCCAAATTTTAGGCATAGACTCTTTAAGATTTCTTTCTGTCGCCTCTGTTTTTGATGTGTCCAGAAAGTTAGGCTAATATTTCCAGTTGCTTGAGTATCTTTCCTAAGGACATGAACAACTTGTGGGTGTACAAGAGGGTAGTATGCACAATTGTCTGGTTCTAAGGTGGAAATTCCGGAGAAGGCAATGCCACCCCACTCCAGTACTCTTGCCTGGAAAATCCCATGGACAGAGGAGCCTGTTAGGCTGCAGTCCATGGGGTCGCAAGGAGTCGGACACGACTGAGCAACTTCACCTTCACTTTTCACTTTCACACATTGGAGAAGGAAATGGCAACCCACTCCAGTGTTCTTGCCTGGAGAATCCCAGGGACGGCGGAGCCTGGTGGGCTGCCGTCTATGGGGTTGCACAGAGTCAGACATGACTGACATGACTTGGCAGCAAGGTGGAAATTCCTCCAATTCATTATAGTTGGGTGACTCAAGTGGTGTCCTGGGGCTTCGTAATTGAGGTCATATGGTTGTGAGCTCAAAGGCTGCGTGCTCCTTGTTTTAATGCATTTAAAATCTGAGTAATGGTTTTATTCTTACCGAATCAAGGTCTTTTGTTGATACCTAGAACTGCATTGCGCCGAAGAATTGATGCTTTTGAACTGTGGTGTTGGAGAAGACTCTTGAGAGTCCCTTGGACTGCAAGGAGATCCAACCAATCCATTCTGAAGGAGATCAACCATGCGTGTTCTTTGGAAGGAATGATGCTAAAGCCTGTCTCTTATACACATCTAATGCAGCCACAAGGGGGCAGAGAGCCACAGGACACACAGCTCCCCCGCCCTGGGCAGAAAGGATGGGTCTTGTTCTCTTAAGATATGTACGGCCATAAACCCTGCATTCCTTTACATGAGGAAAAGAATATGTCCAACTATTAAATACATACCCAAACTATGAGATATTTCATAATTCATTAAAGGAGACAGAAGAAGGACTGAAGAATAAAAAATGAATGTGGAGAGAAAAAAATNTCCTGGGATTTCTTTGGAGGGAATGATGCTAAAGCTGAAACTCCAGTACTTTGGCCACCTCATGAGAAAAGTTGACTCATTGGAAAAGACTCTGATGCTGGGAGGGATTGGGGGCAGGAGGAGAAGGGGACGACAGAGGATGAGATGGCTGGATGGCATCACTGACCCGATGGACGTGAATCTGGGTGAACTCCAGGAGTTGGTGATGGACAAGGAGGCCTGGCGTGCTGTGATTCATGGGGTCGCAAAGAGTCGGACACGACTGAGAGACTGAACTGAACTGAAATGTACCTCTCACAGGGATATAGGACAGAGGGGCAAAATTTACACCCTAGTATACAGGCCACACCTGGGCATGGGGAATCTAATCACAGAACTTCAAACCATGTCCCCTCTCTTTGCCTCTGTATATTCATTGTTATATCAAAGGGATTGTAATGTGCTTTTCTAACTATGCTGCATTGAAGGTAAAGTAACCAGTTGTCTCTGCCCTAGTTTGAGAGATTTCTTGGGATTTGGGAGTTTTGACAGGACAGATCCAGGATGTTGGTCACCGTAACTAAAGGGTGATCCTTACAGATACCATCAGGAGGTCACAGAGGCAGGAAGTAGGGGAGGCAGGACTCAGGGTGGAGGATGGTCCAGGGGGCTCAGGGCTCCCACTTCTACTCTCACCAAATCAGTCATGACATTTTTTGCACAGTAAGTTTCTTTGTTAGATTTTGTTGGAAGGAACATTGCTGTTAGTTTTTCAAACAGTTTGAAAACTATTGGACTGAATGGTCTCTAGTGTCCCTATCAGTCTTCTGAAATTAAAATTATGTATCTATGGGAAGTTGATTTTTCCTCTCTCCTTTCCATTATCCTACCTTGTATTTTTTTTTCCCCTTTGCCTGATGAGAGGCACAGGGGACTATAAGACAGAAATAAGCATTTTGTCTCAAAGGTCTTCCTTCCTTTAGGACTTTTAGAAGCTCTTAAATAAATGAGAAAATACTAAGCTAAATTAAAATTGAGGGGATTTTATTTTAAGATTTCTTTTTTGATGTGGACTTTTAAAGTCCTCATGGAATTTGTTACAATATTGCTTCTGTTTTATATTTTGTTTTTTTGGCTGTGAGACACGTGGGATCTTAACTCCCTGACCAGGAATCAAACCCGCATCTCCTACATTGGAAGGTGAAGTCTTAATCACTGGACCACCAGGCAAATCCCAAAACTGAGTTTTAAAATCCATACCATTCCAGCCTAAAGGAAGGTAGCTTTTGTTTTATATCTTTCTCTCTCTCCACGTAGCACCACTTGTTCTGAAATTATATCTCTGGGGATAAGTTTGGGGGTTGGGGGAAAATTGTTCAATCGTGTCCAACTCTGCGACCCCATGGACTATAGCGTACCAGTTTCCTCTATCCTCTACTATCTCCCAGAGGAGACTTTCCATGTCACATTTATTTTCAAATCCCTCAGCACCTGGTACAATACTTTCCACCTGATGTGAAGAGCCAACTCTTTGGAAAAGACCCTGATGCTGGGAAAGATTGAAGGCAGGGGACAACAGAGGATGAGATGGTTGGATGGCATCACAGACTCAATGGACATGAGTTTGTTCAAATTCATGTCCACTGAGTCGGTGATACTATCTAACCATCTCATCTCTGCCACCCCATTCTCTTTTTGCCTTCAGTCTTTCCCAGNCTGGGAAAGATTGAAGGCAGGGGACAACAGAGGATGAGATGGTTGGATGGCATCACAGACTCAATGGACATGAGTTTGTTCAAATTCATGTCCACTGAGTCGGTGATACTATCTAACCATCTCATCTCTGCCACCCCATTCTCTTTTTGCCTTCAGTCTTTCCCAGCATCAGGGTCTTTTTCAGTGAGTGTGCTCTTCGAATTAGGTGGCCAAAGTACTGGAACTTCAGCTTCAGCATCAGTCCTACCAATGAATGTTCAGGGTTGATTTCCTTTAGGATTAACTGGCTTCATCTTCTTGCAGTCCAAGGGACTCTTGAGAGTCTTCTTCAACACCACAATTCAAAAGCATCGGAATTCATCATTCAGCCTTCTTTATGGTCCAACTCACATCCGTACGAGACTACTGGGAAAACCATAGCTTTGACTATACAGACCATTTTCAGCAAAGTGATGTCTCTGGTTTTTAATACGTAGAGACAAGGGGATAATGAATCACCCTAAAGAATCTCTCCTTTTTCAAAAAAATTCCCTCTTGTTTCAGGGTGGGACAATGAGCTGAGAGGGGACCAGGAGAAGCAGTTGGAAACAACATCCCAGCTCCCCCTCCCATTTCAGCTCCCTCTGGCAGCTCTAATTGAGGCCTGTCACAGGGAGAGAAGCCAGCTGCAAATTGCATTCATCAAAGAATTACCGCAATTACAGCCTCAGCCCCAGCCTAATGGGGGTGACACGTCCGGTCAGGCAGTCCCTTCCTCTGATTCAGAGATGCCAAATGCTTTGGACTGCCAGGGTCACTTTCCCAAATCCAGACCCGATGCTTTATCCTGGCCCCACACCCTGCCTTCTGTCAATACAGTAGGAAAGATGAATGCTCCCCCAAACTCCTCCCGGGTGCTTCCATCTATCACTTGTCACTGAAATTCGCCCAGCAATCTAGGGCCTAATCCCCTGCTGCTCTTTTTTCCTTTTCTCTCTGGCCATGCCTCACAACATTCAGGATCTTAGCTCCCATGCCCCCTGCAGTGAAAGCTCAGAGTCTTAACCACTGGATCTCCAGGGAAGTTCCTCTGCTGCTGTTCTTTAAGCTGAGTTTCCTCCAGATTTGGTCCTTGGAAGAACTGATTTGTTGAGAGTTCAAGGGCCTGTTAAGAATGTTTTCCTTGTTGGCAGAGGGCCAGCCCACCTCCTCCATCCCTCCTGCCCACCCGGACACACAGGGCCCGGTCTAGGGTGAGGTTCAAATGAAACCTGTGGAGGTGTAGTGGAAGTGTCACCTCCCAGAGGGAGAAGTATGTGGCCACCCACATCTGTCCTCAGCTGCTTCCTCACTCCCTTCCCTGGAACCAGCAGTCCTGGTTTCAACAAGAGGGGGGTGTGTGTGTGTCTGCATGTGTGTGTGTGTGTGACAAACCACAGGAAATCCACATGCTAGAGACAGGAGGGTTATGGAGCACATGACACTGCATCCCTCTGTGTGATTTGGGGTATGAAAATGCAACCAAATGCCCTCAGAGAATACTTTCTTTTTCTCTCCCTTGCTTTTTTGATCAGAATTCTGGCATCTCTACAAACAGGGGTGTGCCAGAGAAAAGGGAGGTTCAGAGGTCAGTCCATCCATCCCCCAGCCTCTGACCAGAAACAATCATCTCTTCCTTTCTCCCAGTCTCTGTTTGAATTTGAGAGGGGACAAGGAAAGGAGGTGTCTTTCCAGTGCTGAATTTCTAAGGAAGCCAGTCCAGATTCCACCCTTTCCTTCCAGAGAATGTATCCTGTGATGTTTAAGTAGGAGTCAAGCCTTGAGAATGAATTTCTCCTAAAGTGTCCTTATTCCAAGAGAGGAGGTGGGGATGGATACACCTAGTAAAGGAAGCACACAACAGAAGGGATTCGAGTCAAATGTCCCCTGGGACCCCAAAGTTTTCTAAGGGAGCAGTGGGGTTCAACTGACCCGTTGACAAGGAAAGAGGTCAACATGGGCAACCCAGTACCCCAACTTCCTGGAGACTTTTAAAAAAAACTCAGCATTTCATGCTGAGTTTCAGAAGAGAAAGGGCAGCTCAGAGGCAGGAACCAAGGATGCTGGGGGTAGGGAGGGACCAAGAAACAGAGGGAGAAACAAGGCGGGAAGGGGGCAGATAAGGGCTGAGGTTGAGACCCAGAGGGCAAGTAGAAAGAGGACAGGATTGCCAAACCCAGGCAGCAATCAGGGCCCTGGCGTGCCCAGGTCAGCGACTTCTCCTCTCTACACCCTGAGTGGATGCCTTGATACCCCACCCAGGCCCCTCTACTGGCTGTAAGGGTTGGTTCCAATGACCCCAACAATTTGTGGTGGCCTCTTCTCTGGAGACCTGAGCAACCAGCAGCCTATTAACTAACTGATGGGGTGGGGGAAGGGCACTAAAGACCAGCTTCCCTGTCTCAGGGGGCTCCTCTCTGTGATTCCAGGCTCCACGCAGAGCTTCCTTACTGAGTGAAGTCCAAATCAGACTCCAGCTGTGAGAAGGGGCTTTTGCTGAGCCCCTCTCCTGCCCCATCCTGCTTCCCTCTCTCCTCTTTTTCTGAGACTTTGCCCTCAATAAACCTTGTGCCTCTGAATCCCTGTCTCAGGCTCTGCAGCAAGCATCTAGAATGTCTCTGAGTACAGGTTATACCTTTAGCTCCAGTGCCAAGGAAGGTGTGTCTGTGCACAATAAAGCTAAACCTTAAGATATTATAGGTGATTTTTTGAAAGAATGAGTGAGTGATTGGATTGATGCTCTCGGGCAGAGGACGGGGGGAGACAAGTGGGTGGAGGGTTTTATTGTAGAACTGACCTCTCCCACTACACATACACACACATTTGGGCCACCTGCTAATGTTTGTACAAACTCAGGAGCAGATAATCCAGATCCCCCACCTGGCATTTTCCCCTTCAGTAGCTCCTGTCTGAGCTCTCTTTCTGCTCCAGCACCTTTCAGGGGTTGGGAGAGGGCTGGGCTGAGGAAGGCATCAAGTGATGGGAAGATGATGAAACTTCAGTCTGTCAACACTGTTGCTACTATCTCAGCAGTATGATGAAAGGTCAAAAGCTATTGAGTAAAATCAGGTTAGGAATTTTCTGTGGATTCTGGTTAACTGGGCTCATCAGTAAACAGACAGTTAGAGAGATGGTTTATAGCATGAACACACCCTAATTGAAGCTATAAAATCACCTGCAAAGTAATCAGGTTTGAATCAGTGAGAATCATAGTTTGATAAGGTGTTTTCAATTAAATTGAGGAAATTCCCTGATGGTCCAGTGGTTATGACTCAGAACTTCCACTGCAGGGGTCATAGGTTCGATTCTTGATCATGGAACTAGATTCCACATGCCACAACTAAGAAGTCTGAATGCTGCAACCAAGACCCAACACTGTCAAATAAATACACAAATTATTAAATAATAACAATATTTTTAAAAGAAATTGAATATGAACAACATATGTAATTTAAGAATTTCTGGGAGCCATATTTTTTAAAGGTAAAATGAAGCAGATGAAACTAATTTTAATGAAGCATTTTAACTCAATATATTCAAAAACTCAACATATCTATATAAAAAAGTATGAGATGTATATTCTTTTTTCATACTAAGGCTTCAAAATCTGTTGACTATTTCACATTTACAGGTCTCAGATCAGTTATATTTCCCCTGCTCAGTGGCCACATATGGCTGGTGGCTGCCATAACTGGATATCACCAGTCTAGACTTGAGAGTCCCTTCCCTATCCCCTGCCCTACGCTGGGCTCCTCTGGAGTGCCAAGGCAGATAATGGGATTTAGATACAGTTTAACCATCCTGGGGTGACCTTGGGAGGAGCTGGGGTAGAGGAGCGGTGAACAGACTCTAGGCAGCATCCCAGGCCAGGTAACTAATTACTGGGAAGGGAGGAACGAAACTGTCTGTTAAAACTCAACCTCAGGTCTTGCCTCCTGAGCAATAGGTAGGACCAAGAAAGTACTTCCAATCTCATGGTCCTCCAAGCCCCTACTTAATCAGAATACTTAATTCCAGTTCTAAATCTGCTTCTTTTCCTCACCTCCTCCAGGAAACCCTCCCAGATAAACTCCCTAACCTTATTTGATAGTGTCTTTCCTGAATGCTATTAGCATTTATAGACTAAAACAGATTCTTCACTGAGGTGACACCCCAACCCTCCAACCCTTGGGTGGACACCCCGCATTCGATAGATACAAGATGATCACCCACCACACTTATGAGTGTGCCTGCCACTGTCTTGGGGATAGAGCAGTGTGCAAAATGGATGAAGGCTGTCCTGTACAACCTGGAGATGAAGGCAGACAGTAAACAAACTTAAAAACAAAACAAGGTCATTTCAACAAAAGATAAGAGGAAGACAGATCATTAAGGAGTTCCCCATGCCCACCTCCTACTGAGGACCAAAGAAAGAAAACCAGAAAAGATAATTAAGTATTCAACTCCCTCCCTTTAGAGAAGGGTAAACTGAGGTCAGGGGACAAGAAATGACTTGGTCAAGGTCACAGAAATCTTGCTTCGTGGGTTACTTTCTGGGGTGCTGCCTGGTCTGACTGGTGGCTCTGTTCCTCCCTCATTACACTGGGAGAGTTCCCGGGAATGAGCAAGCACTTCTGCCTTCTCTCTCCTGAGGGATAAGAGTCAGCATCTGGAATGGAAAGCAGGGCATGATCTTATAAAAACAAACACAATCAAAAGCACAAAACCTCACTTTCAGCAGTCATTAAAAGCCAGCTGTCAGCCCCACCCTACTCCACCAATCTTTTCACCAGATTTATTACAGGGGGATGGGAGGTGCTAAAGAGATAAAACCTCCTCCCTCTCCCCCTTTACCATCACACCACTCCATGCAGGAGGGGCAGAGACCTGGATTAGCGCAGAGACCTGAATAAACTAAATAGAGATGGAGTCCCAAACAGTTCAGGGTAGCCGAGAGAGCTGATACCTCACACTTTGGCTTCCAGTTCCGGTTCCAGGATCCTATGAGTTATAGTGGCTGGTGGGGGCCCTATAGGTTGGTTGGGTGGGGAGGTCCCAGCCCCAGCTGCCCTCCTTCAAGCTCAAATCTGTTCACATTCCCTTCAGAGCATGCGCTCCTATCTCAGCCTCACTCCCTCCCTGGGCCAAGTCCCAGGGATTTATTTCAGGAACTGTTTCGCCCACTCTGCTTGCCGCCTGTGAGAAGCTGGGTGCTTAGGGTGTCCTCACCATCTGCCCACCTCCATCATCAGCCAGGCATTCCTGGGTGGAGCTCAATCCTCAGGCCTGCAAATCCTCTACCTTCCCTGGTTTCTTACCTCCCATAAAGCAAGAGCACTGTAGTCTATCCGCTTCCACCTCCCCCACCTCCCACCCCCCCCCCAC
>SJYX01007620.1:356399-391158 GCA_006410675.1 Oreotragus oreotragus | reverse complement strand
CTCCCACCCCCATCCCTCCACCCCTCCTCCTACCCGCTCACAGACACACACACCCCTCAGCTTAAAGAGGCCTTAAAATCTGAGGATGGAGGGCGAGGAGGCTGGTTCAAAGTCTCCCCCAACACACACACTCAAACACTCTCTAAAGGCACACACACATACTTGGTCATTATCTAGAAAAATCTGAAATAAGTGTACCCTTTGACATGGCAGTTCTACTTCTAGGAATCATCTTACAGGAAATCGCCAAGCGTACAAAGAAATATATACAAGGAAGTTCATTGCTGGGGACACACTGTGGATTTAATTCATAAATGAAAGTCCATTCATACAATGGAATCTCACGTGGTCATCAAAAAGAATGAGAAAAATCCATATGTCCTGACACTGAATTATGCCCAAGATATAACCTGTAAAACAATATGCCTGAGATAATCCCATATGTGTCATATATGTGTGAAAGATTATATATAAAAACCTGTTCAAAATGTTTAGCTAGTTCTGAAGTTTAGACGATGGGGTGTTCCATTTTCTAAGTTTCTTTCGTAACAAAGACCTATAACTTTGGTAATCAAGTGAGGCAGGGAAGAGCAGTTAAAAACACACACACACATCTTTTAAAGGAAGGAGGGATGAACAAACACGCTCCTCTGTCTTAGCTTGGAGAAGAGGTTCCATGACACCCATCCGCAGACTCCCCAGCCAGGTTCTACAGATGGCCTTGGAAATGATGGGTGGCTAGATACAGACTGCCCGTCCCTTATAGCCCAGTGCTGGCCTGGGCCTTCCTGACTGCTCTCGCTCCCTCCCCTTCCCTGGCCTCCGTTCCAAAAAGGTCCGAGTTAGAGAACAGGCTGTCCTGTGTGCTCCTAGTTCTTCAGTGGAGCTCAGTGCTTCCCAGGCCATGGTGCTGTCCATCTCCAGAAAGACTTGGCATGATGCATGGTCAATGTGAAAGGAGGGTGGGGACTTCTGGCCAGTTTTGAGGCCAGAGCTCTGCTGGGCTTTGAAGATAAAGTCCCCACTCTTCAGGAAGGGGAGTGGGGGAGCGGAAACTGGCCCCTAATCTAATCAGGGCAGAGAGGGAGGGAAAGAGCTCTGAGGTCCTGGACTTGCTCCCTGTCTCCTATCTCCTGTTGTCTGCCGAGGGAATCCAAAGAGCCAGCCTGGGAGGAGGGATCTGGACACACCACTAAGTAGCTTTATCCTCTGGCAAGTCACTGCCCATTTAAGGAATCCTTTCCTCCCTTTTTGCTACTTTTTTCCTTTCCTTGTTTTGGTCTTGCCAAGCAGCATGCAGGGTCTTTTTAGTTTCCTGACCAGGGATCAAACCCATGCCCTCTGCAGCGGAAGCACAAAGTCCTAACCACTGGGCCACCAGGGAAGCCCCTCTTTTTTGCTACTTTTTCTTTGCCTTGAGCACAGAGCATGGGGGGACTGGTGGGGGAATGGGAAGGTGAGAGACCACTGCCATCTTTGCATTCATGAGGGCTATGGGGAAGCACAGGGCACCCAGGGAAAATGCCCTCCACCTAGATGTCACCATCCAAACTGTGCGAAAAGAGGTGGCTGGGGGAGGGGGTTGCAGCCCAGAAGGGAGCCCCAGTGCTGGGTCCACTGGTTTCCTTCAATTTCACCTCACAGGCCGTCAGTCCCTGACCACCACTCCTGGCCCCGGGACATCCTCAGCCCTGAGGGAGCCTCTCCCTCAGTCCCTATTCAGGGACTCAAAGAAATTCTCCTGGACTTCCCTGGCACTCCAGTGGTTGGGAATCCGCCTGCCAAGGCAGGGAACTCAAGTTCAGTCCCTAGTGGGGGAAGATTCCACATGCCTCAGGGCAACTAAGCCCGTGCGCCACAATTACTGAAGCCCGCGCACACTAGGGCCCATGCTCCACAAGAGAAGCCTCTGCAATGAGAAGCCTGCATATGGCAGCTAGAGAGCAGCCCCTGTCTGCTGCGACAAGAAGCCCGAGCACAGCAAGAAAGACCCAGCACAGCCAAAAATAAATGAATAATAATTCTCTTTAAAAAGGAAGCTTAATAAAGAAGCGGAGACAAAGAAACTACAAGCTGCCTTCAATCCTGATCCCACTCCCATCCCAAGCCAGCCGGCCCAGAGTTTGACACACAGAATCCCTGAGGCGATCACCTCCCTCCCACCTCTCTGTCCCTCTGATGGACTAAGGCAGGAAGATTATTTCAAAGCTCTGGATCCCCACCCAGCCAGAATGTAGCTTTCTAATCAGAATACCCCAGTGCTGCCCTCTCCCGACAACCCTTTCAGAGCCACTGGCTTCTCCATTTCACTGTCACTTGCCGCCAGTATCCTCTTCCTCCACTCCCCCAGGTGATCAGGGCACAGGGCTGTGGGGAAGAGCTGGGACATTCACAGGTCTCCTGTGGACCATGACCCCTCCCCAGGGCTGGAGCGTGGCGGGGCGGTTGGGGGAGGAAAGCAGAAGACAAGCGAATAAGATGCGGAGGAAGGATGGTTGGCAGGGCCGTAGAGCTGGCACCGCAGAGGCCTCTCTGCTAGGGATGGAGGAGCACCTCCGAGTTATGTTGCATGCATGCTAAGTTGCTCAGTTGTGTCCGATTCTTTGCAACCCCGTAGACTGTAGCCTGCCAGGCTCCTCTGTCCCTGGGATTCTCCAGGCAAGAATACTGGAGTGGGTTGCCATTTTCTCCTCCAGGACATCTTCCTGACCCCGGGACAGAACCCTTGTCTCTTATGTCTCCTGCATTGGCAGAAAGGTTTTTTAACATAGTCCCCCAAATCCAGAGACCTCAGTCCCCCAGGAGACCAAAAATAGAACAGGTCCTTAGAGATTTTAAGACAGAAGAGAGAATTGGGGTGGAATCGGGAAGAAAGATCTCCCAGCAAGAGCTTAGGGTCCTTCCAGCCAGGGCCTCCCCAGCCTGCTCTTGGGCTGCAGGAGAGGACTCTGCCCCAAGGCCTGGGACAGATGAATCACAGGTGTGTGTGGACGGGGGCCAGATAGCACGTGTCCCCAGTAGAACCAGTCCAGCAGCTCTGCCCAGCAGGCCCCAGTGCTGACGCAGACTTGGGCACCCTTCCGGATGGATGCACACCCACTCCCATCCTGCCAGGCACCTTGAGGGCTGAGGGAGGGACGGTGCACAAGCGTAGCAAATCTGAACTGGCCCCAATTCAGCGAAATTCCGCTTCTGCCAACTGGCTAGGAAGAAAGGAGTTCCTTAGGAAAGCTCCCCAGGATAGGGTTGCCAGCACCTCCCCTCCGTCCCCAGGTCCTTTCATCTGATTCTGGAGCCAGAACTCTGAACTGGCTCTTGGGAGCCCTTGTTTGCACAAAGCGTGGGAGCAGGACTGGGGGACTGGAAAGAATTGATGGTGTTTGGTTTTTACTTATGACTCCCACTCAGATTAGGAGGATCTAATTGTCCTTAGACACAGCTGGCCCTCCTGCTGGTGAGGATGGGGTGGCCCTAAGAGTCTGGGCAGGCGCTCACGACATCAGCATTTTATGCTTTCTGTCATTGCTAACATTGGTGGCCTACACCGATATCCAGCAGTCCTCACTCCCACCTGGCTCAAACAGCTACTAGACTTCCCCACTCGTGGGAATAGCTACCATTCCCAGAGCTGGACGACTCAGGGCTTAGTCACAGGTGCCAGGCTGGCTCAAGCCAGCCCAGGCCTCCCAGGCACAAGTCACTGCCATTGCTGCCAGTGAGCTGCAGTCAGCAGGACTGAGCACATGGAGCTGGCTTCAGGCCAAGAGGAAACTACTTTCCATTCTCACCACATCCCCCAAGGTGTGTGCTGGGTTGCGGGAGGAAATCAGACTAACCACTTGAGTGCTGAGGGTAGGACAGAAGGCCCTTTGAGGACTTACCTATACAAACCTAAGAGGTGGCCCCAAGGGCAAGAACGTAGGAGCAGCTCGCACCTGCAAAACTTGAAGTTAAATCTGCAAGGGGACTTTCCTGATGGTCCAGTGGTAAAGAACCCACCTGCCGATGCAGGAGACACAGGTTCAATAGCTGGTTTGGGAAGATTCCACATGCCTTGGGGCAACTAAGCCCACGCACCCTAGAGCCTATGCTCCACAACAAGAGAAGCCACAGCAGAGAAGCCTGTGCACTTCAATGAAGAGTAGCCCCCACCCACTGTAAGTAAAGAAAGCCTGCACACAGCAACAAAAACCCGGCACAGCCAAAAATGATCTTTTTTTTTTAATGCCTGCAAGGACCAGTTAGAATCAAGAGGAGGTAAGAGCCAGAGGATGAGGGAAGAAAGGGAGACAGAAGGGACCCCCGAAAAACCGCCAGAGATCAAGCATTATGATGTGTGTGTGTGTTGTATCTGACTCTTTGCAACCCCATGAACTGTGGCACACCAGGCTCTTCTATCCATAGATCAGGCAATGACATGGAGTTACTTCAACTCTCTCTAATCCCCACCAGCTGCCCCACGAACACACAATCTAATTTTTTAGAAAAGGGCTTGCTTTGCAAATTCAGCCTGAAGATAAGTCCCTCCTCCCCACCCCTGCCTGCCCATCTGGAAATCCTGGACTATCCCTGAGGCAAGGTAAGGAAAGGAAAATGCCAAACCAAGGTTAGAGCTACAGCATCATCAGTCTTTAATAACTTATAGGCAAATGCTAAAAAATAGATAATAATTATACAGAGGACATACATGGCTTATAAAAACAGTCATAAGTCTACAAAGGGGGGAGTTGGAGGGATTCTTGGCACTTTCATACAAACACAAAAATACAGACAATTATGACTGGCACCCCCTAGAAAAGCAACCTAGGGACAATCCCTTAGTTGGGGTCGGGGGAGCCAAGAGCTAGTTCTCATTTATTCCAAATGCATTCTCTAAGCAACTTTCCTTCGTCCCTAAACACATCCAATCAAAAAGCCAAAGAAGAAAAACAGGAAACAGGGTTGAGGTAGAGTCAGTTTACATTTAAGCCTCCATAGTCCTGCAGCCTCCACTTCCCCAGAAGTGAGGATGAGGGAGAGATGTGAGAACACAACCCATCTCCCGTCAGCCGCCCCCTGTGCTGCCCCCAAACAGGACCCCTGTTGTGCTTCTTGGTCCTCCATTGAGGTGGACAGGTCCTGCACCCTGGGACTGAGTGAGGGGCCACAGGCTCTGCCTGGCTGTCCAAGTGTGCAGACCCCTGCTGGTGAGGAGGGGCAGCCTCAGGTCACCGTCGCTTCTTGCCTGCCCGGGCAGCCTTCTTTCTCTTGAGGATCATCTCATACAGGCGCTCCAGGCCTGGCTGCAGGCCCAGCCCATCCACAGCACTGCAGCCCTGCACGTGGGTGAGTGTGGCAGTAGCCAGCTCCCGGACCGCCAGCCTCTTCTCCACCTCGGCGGCGCTCAGTGCCCCGGGCTGATCCTGCTTGTTGGCCAGGACCAGTACAGGCACACCCTGGTTGTCCGAGGCCCGGCTGATTCGGTGGAGCTCCATCTTGGCCTCCTCCAGCCGCTCAGCCTCAGCAGCATCCACCACAAACACCAGGCCATCTGTCCGGCGTGTGTAGGAGCGCCAGAGCGGTCGAAGCTTCTCCTGCCCCCCGACGTCCCACACTTGGAAGGTGATGCCACGCGACCCCCCTAGGGGCACCCGGATCTTCTCTGTGTTGAAGCCTTTGGTGGGGATGCTCTGGACAAACTCTTTGAACTTGAGGCGGTAAAGAAGGGAGGTCTTTCCAGCTGAGTCCAGCCCAATGACCACAACATGCAGGGCCTGGAAGTGGGGCAAGAAGGAGGTGGTGGGTGCCATCTCAGTCAAGTGGTTCCCCATGTTGAACTCTAGCTAAGATGCAGGTCTTGGGGCTCACAGAAGAGGCAGGGAGGAGACCTTGAAACTGCAGGCTTTGAGGATCACAGCTGGGTTATCTGAACAGGGAAAGGTCATGGGAGAAAAGAAGAGGATCATGTTTAATAGCAAACATGAAATTTGCAACTTCTTGATCACGTCCTAAATCAGCAGCCCACTTTTTTAAAATTTGTTTTCTTTTCTTTTTTTTTTAAGTAGCTGCAGGTATAACAGAGGCTCTCCCCCGTCGCTTGGGCCATGACAGGGGCGATGAGACCGAGAGAAACCCCTAGGACACAGGCTGGAGAGAGAGGCCTGGATAGGGGGACAGTCAGCTTCCGTGCTTGTGGTGTGGCAGCAGGCACCGAGACCCCAGCTGCCCAGGAGAGAATCCTCGGGGGAACCTGCAACTGGGGGGCAGTGACCCGAAATTAAGAATCAGGCTACGGGTGCTGAAATCGGAGAGAAAGGCCCACTCACTCACCTTCCACAACCCCACGGTTGACACGCCCCTCTTTACACTGAGACCCCCTCCCCAATGCCCCGCGACACTCTGCTGCCCGCCTTCCTCCGATCGCCGACTTCAGCTCCCCCGCCCCGTACCCAGACCGCCGCGGCTCGGCCTGAGCAGCGTCTTTACCTCCCGTCAGCCGCGCTCTCCCCGCTCCCCTCCGGGCCAGCCCCGCTAGTATCCACGGCGGTCTCCAGCGCGCGCGGGCACTGCGGAGCTGACAGGGGCACTCGGCCTTAAAACCCGCGTGTGACGTCACGTGGCATGGGCCAATCAGCGGCCCTGCGGCAGCGAGGCGGGGCGGAGCGTGGAGATCCGCGGATTGCAACCTGGTCCCCACTGTGATGCAACTCTGATCAGTTGGTGACCGTTTTACTTGATCTTTTCTACCATTGCCTATATTTGGAATTAAACTCGGGATTAACCTGGGATGGAAGGTGGAAGGGGCGTGGCAGCGTTTGGCTAGGGAGGAGAGGTGAAGAGCATAATATTCTCAATACCCCCACATGCCCCTCACAGAGGCAGAGATATTCAGTCCACGTGTGCGCTTCCTCTGCCAGGGTCTACTCGAGAGATGTTGACAAGTCTTCCTCCTTTAATTTTCCTAATTCAATGTTTTAACCTGTGTGAACCTGGAATGCCATAAAACAGCCTAAACCTATTACCCCTATTGATCCCCATAACAGCCCAGGAGGTAGGGACTGGTGTGGTCTCGCTACACAGGTGAAGAAAGCTCTGAAGGGCTCAATAACTTGTCCAATGTCGTGCGTGCTCAGTCAAGTCCAACTCTTTGCCACCCCCATGAACTGTGGCCCGCCAGGCTTCTCTGTCTATGGAATTTTCCAGACAAGAATACTGAAGTGGATTTCCATTTCCTTCTCCACGAGATCTTCTCAACCCAGGAATGGAACCCTTGTCTCTTGAGTCTTCTGCATTGGCAAGCAGATTCTTTACCACTGGGCCACCTAGAAAGTCCCTGTCTAACATCACACATAGCTAGTAAATGGCTGAGCAAGGATATGTCTGAATCCAGTGCCTCAGCCCCTCACCACTTACCTATTCAGTCTCTCTAGTCAGGGAGATTATTAGCAGAATTCCCCCAGTTTCTGGTCAGAGTGCCTGCCATAGCAGACCCTACCTTGCTCAAATTGATAAAGGCAAAATTCTTCACTTCACAGGGTGTTTGCTGACTTCATTCATACTGTTCGCACTGCATGAGCCAAAGAAACTATGAAGACATAGCGGATGGGCAGACCACAAATGCCTGGCTTCAGAGGGCTTATACTCTAGTGAGGGAGACAAGACTGGTCACTGACAGGGAACACTGGGACTTTGTAAATCATGAGATAAGCATGTGAAAGACTTCAGAGGAGGGAAAGTGTCAACTAGAAGCTCCTGGAAAGGTTTCCAGAAATTAATGAGTCCTGTGTAGGACTGATTGGGAGGTGGACAGCACTGCGTGGCATCTCCCCAGTCACTATAGCCTGATTTAATCTGGGCAGCACTGAAGAGGAGATGTCACAAAGGGGCAGTGTGACCAGAGGCTAACAGTGATTACCTGCAGGGAGAAAGGTAAAACTGAAAGTGGAGAAGGGGATCAAAGGAGAAGCAAATTTTAACTAGACTATTTCCATTTTTACAAGGAAGCCGGATTCCTGCATTTATTATGCATCACAATATTAACTTTTTAGAAAACTGTCAGTAAGGGTGATTAGAAAAGAGGAGGATAGGGACTTCCCTGGTGGTCCAGTGGCTAAGACTCTGCCCTCCCAATACAGGGTGCCTCGGTTTGATCCCTGGTCAGGGAACTAGATCCCACACCTTGCGACTTAGAGTTTGTATACCACAACTAAAAGCTGATGAAGCAAAATACATAAATATCAAAAAAAGAAGAAGAAATAAAAAGAAAAGGAGAGGGAAGCCATTGCCAGACAGGAGGGCTTAGCCCTTCCTACCCACTAGCTCCCATCTGTTTAGCACCAGCCTGCCTTGCCACCTCCTCTTCCCCTTCCTGCTACAAACCAGCCACCTGGTTTTCCTTAATGATGCAGGGAGCTTCCCCAAATCCCTTAAGAGATCAAGACCTTAAGTAATTAGCTTTTACACACACACACCGCCCCCCACCCCCGCCCCATGTTGGGGGCTGGCAGGATGCAGCAGGAGCTAAGGAACAGGAAAAGAACTGAGTTAGCAGAGGGGAAGACAGCACAGACCAGGAGGCTGGGAACAACTGGCCTATTTAAGTAGCCACTGTATGCTAAGCTGTGGTCAAGGAACTTGGCATACTTTTCCTTTTATTCTTTTCTTTCTTAAAAAAATTTTTTTTTATTTTTGGCCTCGAAGCTTGCAAGAACTTAATTCTATGACCAGGGAAGGATAGAGCCCTCACTCTCAGCAGCGGAAGTGCAGAGTCCTAACCACTGGGAATCCCCAATACTCCTTTTTAAATATACAACTCACACCATGTCATAAGCAGAGTTACTCTAAAAAGAGGACAGCAAACCACAGAAAGGTGAAGTAACTTGTCCAAGGTCGCTCAGCTAAAAACTGGTCAAACTTGGCTTGGATAAATTGGCTGTGAAACCAAAAAAACAGAGAAAGAGAGAACATGGAAACTGAAAACAGACACATTGTTTTGTGTTTCTTCCACAATCTTTGACACTTCTTTGACATTTCTCCTACATCTCTTGGGCCTCACACACAAGAGGGAAATTATAACTTGATTATCTGATAAGGGAGTTGAAACTAGAAATCTCACCCCACCCTTCATCTGTTGCCTTTGCCCAGAAAGGTGTTGATGAACAAATGGGAAGGAGGAGGTGGGGCAAGGTGGGGGTGAAGGAAGGGGCTCAGTTTGTCAGGGCAACACCAGTCTGTGGGCCTATACCAGTCTCCTTTAAAATTGGAACTCCAGTTCTCATTTCCACAACCAGCCTGGGGCCCAGGGAGCCCTCCTCCATTAGTCACCATTTTTGATACTGGCAGCCTCAGTTCTGCAGCCCTTTCTCTCCACAAGATCACAGCCCAGGTCCTAGTACATTGGAGGATTCACAATGCTCAAGAACATTATTACTTTGAGCATTCATGGATGGAGTGCCTGCCAGTCTGAAGGCTTCAGTGAAATGGATAAGGACATGCTCTCATAGAGTGGACATTACAATAAGGAGTAGGGAGAGACAGATAATGGCTAAAGAGGGTCATTTAAGATAGTGATATAAGCCTTCGAGGAAAATAAAACAGGGAAATATGCTGGAGAGTGACTCGGGGGAGAGCTACTTTACATGGAGGAGGGGGGTGCTCATGAAGGCCTCTCCAGTGGTGACATCAGAGGCAAGACTGAGTGGACAAGAGGCAAGGAAGCATTCCAGACAGAAGGACAGACTAGCTGGGACCTACCTGCTTCCTCCCATTGGCTCCCTGACCTGGTTAGATTCCAGCTGCTGAGTGAAAGTTCTTCCTCAGAGCTGTCTCCCCACCAGACTAAGCGCTGAGCCCAGAAGCTGGTTCTTCTCAGCCGCAGCTCTGCAGTGCCCAGAACTGTGCCTGCCACACAGCAGGCAATCAGGAAATCCTCCATAATTCATGACTATATGATAGATGAACTAAATATACTCAAGGGGTTTCCTTGAGTGTGGGAACCAAGCACCCAGCCTTAGCTGGGAGTTTCCTGGTCTGGGGTCCCTGACACCTTGGGGGTTGGGAGGGATACCTAAGAACCGCGTACTTCCAGGCAAGGTCTGGGTAATACTGGACCCTCAGGCCTTGGGGTAGAGGGATTTCTTAGAGGAGAAAAACAGAGGCCATGCAAGTGATGACACTGGAGGGATAGGCTCCCCCTCAAGGCCTGGTGGTCTGAACCCTGGGCTGAGAGTCATCATGACTCCTGTCCTGACAAATAGGCTGACTTAGAAAACCACTTTCCCCTAGGAGCCTTGGTTTCCTCAGCGTGTAATGAGGGGCTTAGAGATTCCAGGTCCCTTTCTGCAGGATGGCTCAGGCTCTGGAGCAGGGGGGGATACAGGATGGGTGAGGCTCACCTAGGAAGCAGCTGAGGACATCCTTGTCTCCACTGCATCCCAACCCAGGACCTGTCTGAGTGCACAACTGAAGGGAGGAGAGGAGTCTGCAGGAGGAGGGATGGGAGGGGAGTGGTGGCCCAGGAGTGGGTTCAGACTGGAAATCACAAAGACCCATATTTCAAATCCCAGCTTTTCTTCCTCAAGAATAAAACAGGGAATTCCCTGGGTGTCCATTGGTTACAACTGGGTTTTCCACTGCACAGAGCACGGTTACATCCCTGGCTGGAGAAAAGAGATTCCATGGCCAAAAAAAAAAAAACAAAAATAAAATGGGGAAAACACAACCTATTACTTACAATGAGTGTGAAAAGAAAAAAGAAAAACTGAGAGGAAGGGGCCTTTGAAGACCCTTTTCTCCTACCAGGGGCCCTTTCAGAGGCAGCTCATCCAAAATCAAGTCCCAGAGCCCAGGCCAGGGCAGAAAAGGAGCAGATGCTGCCCCCTAGTGCATGAGTCTGTCACTGTCTAAACCTGAAGCAAAGTGGGTAGAGCGAAGTTGGACAGGTTCCTTTCCTTTCTTCTGGGGTCTTTTTGTTTGTTTCTTTTTCTGGCCATTCCACCCAGCTCGTGGGATCTTAGATCTGCTACCAGGTATTGAACCCTTGCCCTTGGCAGTGAAAGCTTGGAGTCTTAAACCACTAAACTAACCACAAGAGAATTTCCCTGGAGTCTTCCTTTCAGACAATACCTTCACTACAGCTTGAATGTACAGAGAGAATAGAAAAGCCACCCTTTTCAAGTTGTTTTTGTGGAGGTAAGATCAGATGTAAATGAACATTTTCTGAGCAGGAAATCTGATTTCAGTGACATTTCTTATGCTTTTACTGAGGGCCTAATAGCCAATAGGGCAGAGGAGGGAGGAGGCTGGAGGGCGGAGAAGGTAGGGAAGAGGCAGTTGCAGCAGGCTGTGGTGTCTTAGGAGACAGATCCACTCGGGGACAGATTCCAGCATCCCTCTGCACAAGAGACTGGCACTTGGGGAGACCCTGGCATCAAGAGGGGCCTTGGGTGATCAGCCAGAAACAGCAGCCAGAGCCCTAAGAGGGTAACCGTGCCATGGGAGCAACAGCCAACAGCTGTGAGAGGGGAGGAACAAGCCCACCAGAGAGAGACAGAGAGGTGAGTGAAGGGGAGAGAGCCAGACTCACACTGTGCAGGGAACTCGCTGTTGGCCAGTTATCTGAGCTGAGGGACTCTTCAGAGCTTTAACAAAGGGGCTAATCTCCAGAGACCTTTTATGTTTGATTCAGCTGCCCACTCCAGTATTCTTGCCTGGAAAATCCCATGGATTGTGGAGCCTGGTAGGCTACCGTCCATGGGGTTGCAAAGAGTCAGACACGACTGAGTGACTTGACTTTCACTTTCACAAATGTATTTACTTATCTGGCTGTATCCCATCTTAGCTGTGACACATAGGCTCCAGAGCACTCAGACTTAGTTGCCCTGAAGTATGGAGGAATCTTAGCTCCACACCAGGGATCGAACTCATGTCCCCTACATTGGGAGGCAAATACTTAACCACTGGACCACCAGGAAGTCCCTGATTCAGCTTCTTGATTTCATAGATTTCTGTCAAGTCACCCATGTTGTCTGGCCCACACAAATGGGTGCATGCTTATATTGGGGAGTTTGTCAGAATCATCTAGAGGACTTGATACACACAGAGCTGGCGCCTCCTTCCAGAATTTCTGATTCAGAAATTTGAAGAATTTGTCAGACCCAGGCTAAGCATATTATACATTGTCTCATTGGACCCTCATCCAGTCATTCAACACATATTCATCAAAAATCAAGTATATTCAGAGCACTACCATAGGTGCTGAGAATAGACCAACAACAAAAGGTTTCCCATCAAGGTGAAAGACAATACAGCACTAATGGCTGTATATTTGTGAATATACCTACATTTTATGTGTCTGCGTCCAAATCTACATGTATATCTATTCCATGTGAGCATCAAGGGTGTCAGAGACACTTGGCAGCCAACAGAAATACAAGGGCAGGGAAAGGGGGATATGAAACAGGAAGGCTCAGGGTGAGTAGGTGTAGACAGTTTGCAAGACTTCAAATGGAATCATTTCTATTTTACAGGCAAGAAATGACTTTCCCTAGGGTGTTCTCATTGAGACTTTCCGATGTGCTTGCATTTCTATGGATAGATTCGCAAGTAGGCTTGTCAGAGAGGCATTCTTATCAGCCACAGTTAAAATATCAGGACCCCCGGTTTAAAAAAACCTGAGGCCCCAGTGGTTAGCAGGATGCTTGAATGCAAATCCTTACTTCTTTTCACATTAGTCAAGATGCTTAGCCTCTCAGAACATCCATCTATAACAGTGCTTTCAAGAAATAAGTGAGTCACACACATAACTTTTTTTTTTTACTTTGGCCACTTTGTGGCCTTTAGGATTCCAGTTCTCCAAACAAGGATGGAACCCGGACTCCTGCATGAAGGCACTGAGGCCTAACCACTGGACCACCAGGCAGTTCCCTCCTGCAGGTAAATTTAAATACTCTTACGCATGTAAAAATAAATAAAGAGAAGTAAGTGAAATTAAGTTTAATATGTTCTTTAACTCAAGATATCTCAGAAATTCTCTAGTGGTCAGTGGTTAGCACTCCATGCTTTTAAAGACAAGGCAGGGGTTCCATCTCGCAGAGTTCTTGTAAATCCTGAGGCACACCTCCCCCCACCCCACCCCCACACACAAAACAAATATCTAAAATATCATTTCAATATGTAACTAATATCAACTAATATGTTACAATTTTTAATAATAAGTCTTTGAAATCCCATGTGTGTTTTCCACTTTCAGTACCTCTGAATTGGGCGGAACCACCTGCCCAGCGATCCCTGGCTGCATGTGACTAGTGGCAATGAACGTTCAGATCAACATGTTTCCTGTTGTTTAGTCGCTAAGTAGCGTCCGACTCCTTGGGACCCTGTGACCCGCCAGGCTCCTCTTTGTCCATGGGATTTCCTAGGCAAGAATTCTGTCATCCGTTTCCATTTCCTCCTCTAGGGTATCTTTCCGACCGAGGAATCGAATCCATGATTCTTTTCTTACAGGCGGATTCTTGACAATCTGAGCCATCAGCAAAGCCTGCAGCTGAGGAGGAGGGGCAGGAAAAGGAGGTCCTAGGCGGAGGGAGCTTTCGGTAGGAAGCCCGGGATCGGTTTGGTTCGTAGTAGCACAAAAAGACAAGGGCGCTGGAGTTGGAGTGAACCCCTCCCGCGGCCCGGCCCCGCCCTCCGCATCCACACGCCCCCTCCCTTCCCCACTGCGGGCCATCCGCNTGTGAGCTATCTCCACCTACTCACCCGGAGCCTTCCTGTTTCACATCCCACCTTCCTTGGTCTTGTATTTCTGCTGGCCGCCAAGTCAGACTTACACCCATGATGCTCAAATGGCATAGCTATACGTGTAGATATGGACACAGACACATAGAATGTAGGTATATTCGCAAATACACAGCCAATAGTGCTGTCTTATCTTTCACCTTGATGGGAAATCTTTTGTTTGCTGAGCCTTTTTCAGCACGTATGACAGTGCTCCAAATGTGCTTAGTTCTTGTGAATATGTGTTGACTAAATGGATGAGGGACAAATGAGATAATGTAAAATGTGCTTAGCCTGGGCCTGACAACTAACTCTTCAGGCCTCCCCTCCCATGAGGTCTGTTCAGATCTGGGTGCTCAGACCATCGTCTGCTCACTCATTTGGTTTCCCTAAGAAGGGGTTGCTGTGGTCCCAACACTTCTATCATCTGTTCATGTCTCATAGACGTCCTCCTTGTCCTGCCTGGTGTCCTGCCCATTTGGACAGGTGCTTCAGTCTCCATTCTGAGTCGGAGGTGCCCTCAGGGCAGGAATGACTTCTGACCCGGGTCTCTCTACTCCTAGCACCTGCCCAGGTGTGTCACTTCCCTTACAGGTGATCAACGACAAAGTAGGTAAAGTAAGAAAAAAATACTCGTGGGCTTCCCTGGTGGTCAAGTGGTTAAAAATCTGCCTGCCATTGCAGGGGACATGGGTTCAGCCCCTGGTCTGGAAAGATCCCGCATGCTTCGAGGCAACAAATCCCTGTGGCACAACTACTGAGCCGGTGCTCCAGAGCCCATGAGCCGCAACGACTAAAGCCTGCGTGCCTGATTTTTATTCATGGAGATAAGCTTAATAGCTAGGAGGACTTTGTGCCAACCCCTTTGTTGAGTCCTTCACACATTTTACCTTCTTTAATTCTCATAGTGACACTAAGAGATAAATATTTTCATCCCATTTACAGAAGAGGTTGAGGCGGAGAGAGATAAGTAATCTGCCCAGGGGCTTCTCTGGATATGTTCAGGCCGGGAGTGGAATTCATCTTCCATGTCAGTGGTCCCTCTAGAGTGGTCCCCAGTCCAGAAGCATCATTATCCCCTTAGAACTTGTTAGAAATGCACGTTCTTGGGCCTGAGAGCCTGAGACACATTGAATCAGAAATTCTGGAAGGAGGCCCGAGCAATCTGTTTTTACCAAGTCCTCCAGATGATTCTGACAAACTCTTATCAGAGCATGCACCCATTCAAAGTTACGCCCCCTTCCAATGTGAGTCAGACAACATGGGTGACTTGACAGAAATCTATGAAACCAAGAAGCTGAATCAGGGACTTTCTGGTGGTCCAGTGATTAAGAATCTGCCTCGCAGTGTAGGGGACACGAGTTCGATCCCTGGTCCAGAATTAAAATTTGCCCAAGCTGCAAGGCAAATAGAAAATATTTTTTAAAAAGGCTGAATCAAACATGTAAGGTCTCTGGGGATTGGCCCCTGTTGTGAACGCTCTAAAGAGCCCCTCAGCTCAGATAACTGGCCGACAGCGAGTTCCCTGCACAGCGTGAGCCTGGCTCTCTCCCCTCCACTCACCTCCCCGGCTCTCTCCCGTGGGCGTGCTCCTCCCATCTGCACCTGTTGGCTGTTGCTTCCCTGGGGCTCTGGCTGCGGTTCCTTCCTGATCACCCAATGGCCCTGCTGAGGGCAAGGTCTCCCGAGTGCCCGTCTCCTGTGCAGACGATGCTGGAATCTGTCCCCGGGTGGATCTGTCTCCTAAGACACCACAGCCTGCTGCAATGGCCTCTTCACAACCTTCTCCGCCCTCCAGCCTCCTCCCGCCTCTGCCTTCCCAGCTCCAGCTATTAGGACCTCAGTAAAAGCATAAGAAATGTCACTCAAATCAGATTTCCTGCTCAGAAGATGTTCATTTACGTCTCATCTTAAATCTTACAAAGAAAAATGAAAAGGGTGGCTTTTCCATTCCCAACCTCAAACTGTATGAAAGCCCTGTCTGAAAGGATGACTCCAGGGGAATTCCCTTGCAGTTCAGTGGTTAGGTCTCCACGCTTTCACTGCCAAGGGCAAGGGTTCAATACCCGGTATGGGAACTAAGATCCCACAAGCTCTGGTGGCCTGGCCAGAAAAACAAACAAAACGACCCCAGAAGGAAGGAAAGGAACCTGTCGAACTAGACTCCTCCCCTTTGCTTCAGACTTAGGCAGTGACAGACTCATCCACTAGGGGGCAGCAACTGCTCCTTTTCTGCCCTGGTCTGGGCTCTGGGACTTGGTTTTGGATGAGTTGCCTCTGAATGGGCCCCTGGCGGGAGAAAAGGGTATCTAAGGGCCCCTTCCCTTCAGTTTTTCTTTAATTCACACCCATTCTAAGTAGTAGGTTTGGTTTCCCCCATTTTATTCTTTTTTTTTTTTTTTTTGTTTTGGGATCTTAAGTCCCCAGCCAGGGATGTAATCTGTGCCCTGTGCAGTGGGAGAACAGAGTTGTATCCAGTGGACAGCCAGGGAATTCCTGCTTTGTTTTATTCTTGAGGAAGCATAACTGGGATTTGAAATTCGTGGCTTTGTCATTCCCTGGCAGAAGCCGTTCTTGGACCTCGGCTCCCCTCCCATCCCTCCTCCTGCAGACTCCTCTCCTCCCTTCAGTTGTGCACTCAGACAGGTCCTGGGTTGGGATGCAGTGGAGACAAGATGTCCTCAGCTGCTTCCTCGGTGAGCTCCACCCACCCTGTACCCTCCCCTACTCCAGAGCCTGGGTTGTCCTGGGGAAAGGGACCTGGAATCATCTAAGCCTCTCATTACATGCTGAGAAAACCAAGGTTCCAAGGAGGGAGGTGGCTTTCCCAAGCCAGTTCACTTGTCAGGACAGGACTCATGATGACTCTCAGCCCGGGGTTCAGCCCACCATGCCTTGAGTGGGCCTCTCTCTCCAGCGTCATCCCTCCCATGATCTCTCTTTGTCTCCTTCAAGAAATCCCTCCTCCCCAGTAAAGCCCTGAGGGTTCAGTATTACCCAGACCTTGCCTGGAAGTACAGGGTTTTATAGGTATCCCTCCCAATCCCCGAAGTGTCAGGGACCAGAGAATAGGAACCTCCCAGCTAAGGCTGGGTGCTTGGTTCCCACATTCAAGGAAACCCCTGAGTATATTTAGTCAATCCATCATGTAGTCACGAATCATGGAAGATTTCCTGATTGCCTACTGGGTGGCAGGCACAGTGCCGGGCACCGCGGAGCTGCGGCTGAGAAGAACCAGCTTCTGGGCTCAATGCTGAGACTGGTGGGGAGACAGCTCTGAAGAAGACCCTCCACAGAACCCAGGTCAGGGGGCCAATGGGAGGAAGCAGGTAGGTCCCAGCTAGTCTGTCCTTCTGTCTGGAATGCTTCCTTGCCTCCTGGCCACTTAAACTTGCCTCTGATGTCACCATTGGAGAGGCCTTCATGGGCAACTCCCTCTTCATGTAAAGCAGCTCTCCCCCGAGTCACTCTCCAGCATGTTTCCCTCTTTTATTTTCCTTGATGGCTTATGTCACCATCTGAAATGACCCTCTTGAGTCACTGTCTGCCTCTCCCTACTCCTCATTATAAATGTCCACTCTGAGGGCAGGTCCTTATCCATTTCACTGAGGCCTTCAACCTGGCAGGCACTCCACCCATGAATGCTCAAAGTAAGAACATATGAGGGCAAGTCCTTATCCATTTCACTGAGGCCTTCAACCTGGCAGGCACTCCATCCATGAATGCTCAAAGTAAGAATATTTGAATGTTCTCTCTAGGAAATCCTCCAATGCACTAGGTCCTGGGTTTTGATCTTGTGGAAAGAAAGGCCTGCAGAAATGAGGCTGCCAGGAAACACAATGGTCATTAATGGAGGAAGGCTCCCTGGGTCCTAGGCTAGATGTGGAGGTGCGGACTGGAGTTCCCATTTAAAGGATACTGGACTGGGCCAGGCCCCAGTGTTGTCCTGACAAACTGAGCCCCTTCCTTCACCCCCATCTTGCCCCACCTCTTCCTTGCCATTTGTTTATCAATGCCTTTCCTGGCAAAGGCAAAGGATGAAGGGTTGGGTGAGATTGACAGTTTCAGCTCTCTTATCTTTAATCAAGTGACAGGTTCCCTCTTGGGTGAGAGGCCCAGGAGATGTAAGGGAAGTGCTAAGGACGTTCAGAGATTGTGGAGGAAACATCTGTTTCACAGATATTGTTCAAAGCCCACTTCAGCTAATTTCTAGCTGGGTGACTTTCACAAGTTTCTTAACCTTTCTGTTCTTCAGTTTCTTCTTTTAGGGAAAACACACTTGGGTGGGGTCGAGAATTGTAAAACTTCCTAGAGCTGAGAGTCTCTTTGAGGACTCCAGTAACCCAAACTGTTTCAGAGATCTGTTAGATGTTGGGAGCAGTGCCTTGTCCACAGGATAGAAGAAACAATCCGGTATTAAAAAAAGAAAGAAAACTACTAAAGGATTTGGACACCTCCTTATTACAGTGTTTTGAAAGATAAAAGAAAATTTGCATAATATTGGTCCACGGATATGACTCTCACAAGAAATAGTATTCATGGGGTTGCAAATAGTTGGACACGACTGAGCGACTGAACTGAACTGAACTGAACTGAACTGAACTGAACTGTACCGCCCCAATAAGAAAACAGAAAATCACATGTTGGTAAAACAAAACAGAAACCTTCACATGAGACAGGTACCCAGAACAAAATGAGGAAGACAGTAACAAAGATATAACAAGCCTGTTGTTCATACTTTCTCTTTTCCCTGAAAAGGGTGCACTATTCCTGAACGTACTACAATACCAGGTTGATGCGTAGAGGGGACAGAGTAAGGTTCTACTCCAACTTCCCTGCTCCAAAAATCCATTTACTAAAATGTCCTTGGACAGACTCTTTGTGACCCCATGGACTGCAGCAAACTTCCTTGTCCTTCACTGTCTCCTGGTGTTGCTCAAACTCATGTCCATTGATTTGGTGATGCCATCCAACCATCTCATCCACTGTTTCTTTTTCCTCCTGCCTTCAATCTTTCACAGCATCACGGTCTTTTCCAATTCCCACCGCGGCTGCTTTCCCACCACACTGTCCGGTGCACTTAGACAGGCACCCAGCACCTAGATCTTGATTGAAAGCCGGAGTCAATGGAAAAGGACAAAAAGGAGATAATATGGGGAAGTCGCTCTGGCTTAAACATGATTTGAACTTATGCTGACCTGAACAGCCTGCCTTACGTATCCAGAAGACACGGCAGTCTTACCTGAGGCCCTCTTCTCTTCTAAGTAATAATACAACTTCTTCAGAGGCACTGACCTCTCCTTGGTCAGTCAGACACCTGTATAAATGAAATCCCAGTACCACCAACACACACTGACTTTAAAGCCCATCATATTAACCTAGACTCCAGGTGGATCTCAGTGGCTCTCCGCAGGAACTGCCTAAAATCAGAAAACACAGAAAAGCCAAGTCAGTGCTTTAGAGGAGAAACTGGGAATATTAAGTGGGAGCTTGGCCACCCCTTCCTTTTGTAGCTTGTAGTGAGTAGTGAAGTCAGTCATGTCTGACTCTTTGTGACCCCGTGGACTGTAGCCCACCAGGCTCCTCTGTCCATGGGATTCTCCAGGCAAGAATACTGGAGTGGGTTGCCATTTCCTTCTCCAAGGTATCTTCCTGACCTAGGGATCAAACCCAAGTCTCCTGCATTGCAGGCAGACGCTTTAACCTCTTGAATTTCTGTTGGCTGCCAAGTGGCTTTGACACTCATGATGCTCAGATAGCATAGATATACATGTAGATATGGACACAGACACATAGAATGTAGGTATATTCACAAATATAGTCATTAGTGCTGTACTTTCACCTTGATCGTAAACCTTTTGTTTGTTGGTCTATTCTCAGCACCTATGATAGTGCTCTGAATATGCTTGATTTTCGAAGAATATGTGCTGGGGTCCAGCCCCCACAGGATCCAGGGGAACCTGAAGGAAAAACGGCGTTGGCAGATGATTTAGAGAGATAAGGAAAGAATATTGTGGATAAGAAAATAGAAGAGAGAAAGAGGCTGATATTCCTTGGTTTACATAGAGAACCACTAAACCTCTGAGACAAGAAGTTTGCCCTGTTCACGGAGGCCACAGATGCCTGCCCGGTCTCCCGAGGGAGTGAAGATGCAGAACGTCTTCCTGTTCAGGTCTTAGAAACCCGGGCAGATAAGTGAATGCAGGGAGCCTCTATGCTCCAAGGGATCTGCCTGAAAAAGAGAGGGAGGGAGAGGGAGAGAGAGAGAGAGAATGATTGATGCGGGGAGACCAAGCTGCTTCGGTGAGCGAGGCCCATTTTTTTTTATTTTCAAAAGGGTCTTTTATACCTTTACTTGTACATAGAGAGAAATGAAAGATGTAAAGTCATACAGAGTCAGCCCAAACATTACATCTGTTTTGTCTTTATCGAAACCAGGATTTTTTCTGTAAACCTTTCCCATAGACAATGTTGTGTACATTATCTTCTGGCCTTGGAGGCCTGTGGACATTTTATGACCCTCTTTTTTTTTTTTTTAATGACCCTCTTTTGATAAAGGCTGCTCAACCAGAAAACTTATTTTCCCTTGAAATGTTTTTTCTTTATATTTCTAATCTATATCAACCTCAGAAAGTATTAAACAAGTTACATTTCTCAGGGAGCAAAGGTGCAGTGAGTTACAAGAAAGAAAGAACCAATTAGCTCAAAGGTCTGATGTGGTTAATTTCAAGGCTACACTTGTTTTTCTTACATTCCAACTATGTTCACTAATGCACTCCCCGGTGCACGGTGGATAAGAGATATGGGAACTTAGCAACAAGCATTGGCCCAATAATGAAATCCTATGCCAGCACTACTCTAATAACTTTTAACTCCTTAAAAGGCTCTATGTTTTAGGCTTTCCATCCCTCTCACAGTTGGGAGGCTGTAAATAATCATATGCGTAGCTGCAAGAGTCTGGATATACCTGCCAAGCAAGCTAGAATGCTAACAGAGGGAGTTTGATTTGAAATATTCCTCTCATGTCCGAGAGACTTATTAGCTATAGCCCTAAGTTGATTTTCTCTAGAGAAAGGTGATCGGGGATAGCCCCCTGTTAATGTCAGAGTAGTTGGTGAAAGTTATGAAATAGTAAAACAGACAGATTCTGGTTTGGGGGCAGATGCTCGAGAAAGCCTAGGGAGCCCATTGAGTCCTGAAGCCTTGCTTAACAGTTCTCTTCCACATGACTTTGTCATGGGTGGGATCTCCCGTGGTGGCTCCCGGCAAATATGTGTTGAATGACTGGATGAGGGTCCAGTGAGACAATGTATTCTGTACTTAAGCTAGGTCTGACAAAGTCTTCAAATTTCTGAATCAGAAATTTTGAAAGGAGGCCCCAGCTCTGTGTTTATCAAGTCCTCCAGATGATTCTGAAAAACTCCCAAATTTGAGCATGCACCCATTCGTGTGGGCCAGACAACATGGGTGACTTGACAGAAATCTATGAAATCAAGAAGCTGAATCAGGGACTTCCTGGTGGTCCAGTGGTTAAGTATCTGCCTCTCAGTGCAGGGGACGCAGTTTGATTCCTGGTCCAGAACTAAGATTACCCATGCATAGAGGCAACTAAGTCTGAGTGCTCTGGAGCCTGTGTGTCACAACTAAGACCCGAAAGAGCCNTGACTTGACAGAAATCTATGAAATCAAGAAGCTGAATCAGGGACTTCCTGGTGGTCCAGTGGTTAAGTATCTGCCTCTCAGTGCAGGGGACGCAGTTTGATTCCTGGTCCAGAACTAAGATTACCCATGCATAGAGGCAACTAAGTCTGAGTGCTCTGGAGCCTGTGTGTCACAACTAAGACCCGAAAGAGCCAGAAAGTAAATACATTTTTAAAAAGCTGAATCAAACATGTAAGGTCTCTGGGGATTGGCCCCTGTTGTGTAAGCTCACTCCAGTATTCTTGCCTAGAGAATCCAGGGACAGAGGAGCCTGGTGGGCTGCTCTTCACAGGTTGCACAGAGTCGGACATGACTGAAGCGACTTAGCGTACATGCATGCATTGGAGAAGGAAATGGCAACCCACTGCACTGTTCTTGCCTGGAGAATCGCAGGGAGAGAGGAGCCTGGTGGGCTGCCGTCTATGGGGTTGAACAGAGTACGACACGATTGAAGCAACTTAGCAACAGCAGCAGCAGTGTAAGCTCTAAAGAATCCCTCAGCTCGGAAAACTGGCCAACAGCAGGTTCCCTGCACAGCGTGAGCCTGGCTCTCTCCCCTCATTCACCTCCCTGTCTCTCTGGTGGGCTTGTTCTGCCCACCTGGCAGCTGCAGGCTGTTGCTCCCAGGGCACGGTCACCCTCTCGGGGCTCTGGCTGCGGTTCCTTCCTGATCACCCAAGGCCCCTCTTGATGCCAAGGTCTCCCGAGTGCCAGTCTCCTGTGCAGATGGATGCTGGAATCTGTCCCCGGGTGGATCTGTCTCCTAAGACACCACAACCTGCTGCAACTGCCTCTTCCCAACCTTCTCCGCCCTCCAGCCTCCTCCCTCCTCTGCCTTCCCAGCTCCAGCTATTAGGCCCTCAGTAAAAGCAAAAGAAATGTCACTGAAATCAGATTTCCTGCTCAGAAAATGTTCATTTACATCTCATCTTACCTCCACAAAAATCACTTGAAAAGGGTGGCTTTTCCATTCCCAACCTCAAACTCTGGTGAAGGTCCTGTCTGAAAGGAAGACTCCAGGGGAATTCCCTGGCACTTCAGTGGTTAGGACTCCATGCCTTCACTGCAAAAGGCAAGGGTTCAATACCCAGTAGGGGATCGAAGATCCTACAAGCTGGGTGGCATGGCCAGAAAAACAAAACACCCGGAAGGAGACAAAGGAACCTGTTCAACTTCACTCCACTTTGCTTCAGGTTTAGGTAGTGACAGACTCATGCACCAGGGGGCAGCATCTGCTCCTTTTCCACCCTGGCCTGGTCTCTGGGACTTGGTTTTGGATGAGCTGCCTCTGAATGGGCCCCTGGCGGGAGAAAAGTGTGTCTAAGGGCCCCTTCCCCTCAGTTTTCCTTTCCACATTCATTCTAAATAGTAAGTTGTGTTTTCCTCATTTTATTTTTTCTTTTCTTGGCCTTGGCATCTTATTTCCCAAACCAGGGATGTAACCTAGGTCCTGTACAATGCAAAAACAGAATTGTTACCCTGGACCACCAGGGAACTTTTTCCGTCTCCAGTGTATTCTTGAGGAAGCAAAGTGGGAATTTGAAATACGTGTCTTTGTCATTCCCTCTTGGAAGCCGCTCTTGGACCTCGGTTCCCCTCCCATCCCTCCTCCTGCAGACTCCTCTCCTCCCTTCAGTTGTGCACTTAGACAGGTCCTGGGGTGGGATACAGTGGAGACAAGGATGTCCTCAGCTGCTTCCTCAGTGAGCTCCACCCACCCTGTACCCTCCCCTACTCCAGAGCCTTGGTTGTCCTGGGGAAAGGGACCTGGAATCATCTAAGCCCCTCATTACATGCTGAGGAAACCAAGTCTCCAAGCGGGGAGGTGGCTTTCCCAAGCCAGTTCACTTGTCAGGACAGGACTCAAGATGACTCTCAGCCCAGGGTTCAGCCCACCAGGCCTTAAGGGAGGGCCTCTCTCTCCAGGGTCATCCCTCCCATGACCTCTGTTTTTCTCCTCTAAGAAATCCCTCTTCCCCAGTAAAGGCTTGAGGGTTCTGTATTACCCAGACCTTGCCTGGAAGTATAGGGTTTTATAGGCATTCCTCCCAACCCCCTAGGTGTCAGGGACCCCAGACAAGGAACTTCNCTCTCTCTCCAGGGTCATCCCTCCCATGACCTCTGTTTTTCTCCTCTAAGAAATCCCTCTTCCCCAGTAAAGGCTTGAGGGTTCTGTATTACCCAGACCTTGCCTGGAAGTATAGGGTTTTATAGGCATTCCTCCCAACCCCCTAGGTGTCAGGGACCCCAGACAAGGAACTTCCCAGCTAAGGCTGGGTGCTTGGTTCCCAGACTCTAGGAAACCCCTGAGTATATTTAGTCAATCCATCATGTAGTCATGAATCATGGAAGATTTCTTGATTGCCTACTGGGTGGCAGGCACAGGGCTGGGCACCGCGGAGCTACGGCTGAGAGGAAACAGCTTCTGGGCTCAGCGCTTAGTCTGGTGGGGAGACAGCTCTGAGGAAGACCCTCCACTCAGCAGCTGGAATCTGACCCAGGCCAGGGAGCCAATGGGAGGAAGCAGGTAGGTCCCGGCCAGTCTGTCCTTCTGTCTGGAATGCTTCCTTGCCTCCTGGGCACTTAAACTTGCGTCTAATGTCATCACTGGAGAGGCCTTCATGGGCCACTCCCTCCTCCATGTAAAGCAGCTCTCCCCCGAGTCACTCTCCAGCACGTTTCCCTGTTTTATTTTCCTTGATGGCTTANCCTTGAGTGGGCCTCTCTCTCCAGCGTCATCCCTCCCATGATCTCTCTTTGTCTCCTTCAAGAAATCCCTTCTCCCCAGTAAAGCCCTGAGGGATCAGTATTACCCAGACCTTGCCTGGAAGTACAGGGTTTTATAGGTATCCCTCCCAATCCCCGAAGTATCAGGGACCAGAGAATAGGAACCTCCCAGCTAAGGCTGGGTGCTTGGTTCCCACACTCAAGGAAACCCCTGAGTATATTTAGTCAATCCATCATGTAGTCATGAATCATGGAAGATTTCCTGATTGCCTACTGGGTGGCAGGCACAGGGCTGGGCACCGCGGAGCTTCGGCTGAGAAGAACCAGCTTCTGGGCTCAATGCTGAGTNGTTCCCACACTCAAGGAAACCCCTGAGTATATTTAGTCAATCCATCATGTAGTCATGAATCATGGAAGATTTCCTGATTGCCTACTGGGTGGCAGGCACAGGGCTGGGCACCGCGGAGCTTCGGCTGAGAAGAACCAGCTTCTGGGCTCAATGCTGAGTCTGGTGGGGAGACAGCTCTGAAGAAGACCCTCCACAGAACCCAGGTCAGGGGGCCAATGGGAGGAAGCAGGTAGGTCCCAGCTAGTTTGTCCTTCTGTCTGGAATGCTTCCTTGCCTCCTGGCCACTTAAACTTGCCTCTGATGTCACCATTGGAGAGGCCTTCATGGGCCACTCCCTCCTCATGTAAAGCAGCTCTCCCCCGAGTCACTCTCCAGCACGTTTCCCTGTTTTATTTTCCTTGATGGCTTATGTCACTATCTGAAATGACTCTCTTGAGTCACTGTCTGCCTCTCCCTACTCCTCATTATAAATGTCCACTCTATGAGGGCAGGTCCTTATCCATTTCACTGAGGCCTTCAACCTGGCAGGCACTCCATCCATGAATGCTCCAAGTGAGAACGTTTGAATGTTCTCTCTAGGAAATCCTCCAATGCACTAGGTCCTGGGTTTTGATCTTGTGGAAAGAAAGGCCTGCAGAAATGAGGCTGCCAGGAAACATAATGGCCATTAATGGAGGAAGGCTCCCTGGGTCCTNGAACTGGGATTCCAAAAGCCAAACAGCGTGGCCCATGGGGAAAAAAGTTATGTTTGTGACATATATTTATTGAAAGCATTGTTACAGATGGAAGTGCTAAGAGGCTAAGAAACTTGCCTAAGGTGAAAAGAAGTCAGGATTGGTATTCAAGTATCCTGCTAACCAGGGGTCCTGATATTCTAAATGGGGATGATAAGAATGCCTCTCTGATAAGGGTACTAGTGAATCTACGCATGGAAATGAAAACACAGGGGGATGTCTTGCTGAGTATACCCTAGGGAAAGTTACTTCTTGCCTGTAATATAGCCATTTGATTCCAATTTACAGTCTTGTAAACTATCTCTACCTACTCACCCTGAGGATTCCTGTTTCATATCCCACTTTCCCTGGTCTTATGCTTCTGCTGGGCTGCCAAGTTGCTTTGACACCCATGATGCTCACATGGCATAGATATACATGTAGATATGGACACAGACACATAGAATGTAGGGATGTTCACAAATATACAGCCATTAGTGCTGTATTGTCGTTCACCTTGATGGGTAAATATTTTGTTTGCAGGTGAATTATCAGCACCTATGGTACTGCTCTGAACGTACTTGACTCTTGATGAATAAGTGTTGAATGAATGGTTGAGGGTCCAATGAGACAGTGTATAATGTGCTTAGCTTGGGCCTGACAAATTCTTCAAATTTCTTGATCAGAAATTCTGGGAGGAGGCCCCAGCTCTGTTTTTATCAAGTCCTCTACATGATACTTGGAGAAGGAAATGCAACCCACTCCAGTGTTCTTGCCTGGAGAATCCCAGGGACAGAGGAGCCTGGTGNTTCAAATTTCTTGATCAGAAATTCTGGGAGGAGGCCCCAGCTCTGTTTTTATCAAGTCCTCTACATGATACTTGGAGAAGGAAATGCAACCCACTCCAGTGTTCTTGCCTGGAGAATCCCAGGGACAGAGGAGCCTGGTGGGCTGCCGTCTATGGGGTCGCACAGAGTCGGACACAACTGAAGCAACTTAGCAGCTACATGATACTGGCAAATTCCCAAATTTGAGCATGCATCCATTCAAAGCTATGCCCCCTCCCAATAGGGGTCAAACAACAGGGGTGACTTGACAGAAATCTATGAAATCAAGAAGATGAATCAGGGACTTTCTGGTGGTCCAGTGGTTAAGTATTTGCCTCCCTATGCTGGGGACACAGTTTGAATCCTGGTCTGGACCTAAGATTCTCCCATGCTTCGAGGCAACTAAGTCTGAGTGCTCAGGAGCCTGTGTGCCACAACTAAGACCGGATACAGCCAGATAAGTAAATTCTTTTTTTCAGTCAAACCTATAAAGTCTCTGGGGATTGGCCCCTATTATGAAAGCTCTAAGGAGTCTCTCAGCTTGGATAACTGGCGAAAGCGAGTTCCCTGCACAGTGTGAGCCTGGCTCTCTCCCCTCAGCTCACCTCCCTGTCTCTCTGGTGGGCTTGTTCTGCCCACCTGACTGCTGCTGGCTGTTGCTCCCAGGGCACTGTCACCCTCTTGGGGCTCTGGCTCCAGTTCCTTCCTGATCACCCAAGGCTCCTCCTGAGGCCAAGGTCTCCCGAGTGCCACTGTCCTGTGCAGATGGATGCTGGAATCTGTCCCCGAGTAGATCTGTCTCCTAAGACACCACAACCTGGTGCAACTGCCTCTTCACAACCTTTTCCGCCCTCTAGCCTCCTCCCGCCTCTGCCTTCTCAGCTCCAGCTATTAGGCCCTCAGTAAAAGCATAAGAAATGTCACTGAAACCAGATTTCCTGCTCAGAAAATGTTCATTTACATCTGCTCTTACCTCCACAAAAACCACTTGAAAATGGTGGCTTTTCCATTCTCAACGTCAAACTGTAGTGACAGTTCTGTCTGAAAAGATGACTCCAGGGGAATTACCTGGCAGTTCAGAGGTTAGAACTCCATGCTTTCACTGCTAAGGGCAAGGGTTCAATACCTGGTATAGGATTTAAGATCCCACAAACTGGGTGGCATGGCCAGAAAAAGGAACAAACAAAAAGATCCCGGAAGGAAAGAAAGGAACCTGTCCAACTCGACTTCTCCCCTTTTCTTCAGACTTAGGCAGTGACAGACTCATCCACCAGGGGGCAGCATCTGCTCCTTTTCCGCTCTGGCATGGGCTCTGGGACTTGGTTTTGGATGAGTCGCCTCTGAATGGGCCCCTGGCGGGAAAAAAGGGTCTCTAAGACCCCATTCCCACAGTATTTCTTACTTTCTTTTTTTTTTTTTCACACTCATTCTAATTAGTAGGTTGTGTTTCCCCCATTTTATTTATTTATTTTTTGGCCTTGGGATGTTAAATCCCCAACCAGGGATGTAACCTGTGCCCTGTGCTGTGGAAGAAGAGAATTGTAACCAGTGGACAGCCAGGGAATTCCCGCTTTGTTTTATTCTTGAGGAAGCGTAGTTGGGATTTGAAATATGGCTCTTCGTGATTTCCAGTCTGAAGCCGCTCTTGGACTTCCACTCCCCTCCCATCCCTCCTCCTGCAGACTCCTCTCCTCCCTTCAGTTTTGCACTCAGGCACTCGGTTGGGATGCTGTGGAGACAAGGATGTCCTCAGCTGCTTCCTAGGTGAGCTCCACCCATCCTGTACTTTCCCCTACTTCAGAGCCTAGGCTGTTTTGGGGAAATGGACCTGGAATCATCTAAGCCCCTCATTGCATGCAGAGGAAACCAAGGCTCCTAGGGCGAGGTGACTTTTCCAAGGCAGTTTACTTGACAGGACAGGACTCATGATGACTCTCAGTCCAGATTTCAGTCCGCCAGGCTTTGGTTGAGGGGGCAGCCTCTCTCTCCAGTTCCATCCCTCCCATGGCCTCTGATTTTCTCCTCCAAAAACTCTCTCCTCCCCAGTAAAGTCCTGAGGGTTCAGTATTACCCAGACCTTTCCTGAAAGTGCAGGGCTTTATAGGTATCCCTCCCAACCCCCAAGGTCTCAAGGACCACAGACCAGGAAACTCCCAACTAAGGCTGGGTGCTTGGTTCCGACACTCAAGGAACTCCTTGAGTATATTTAGTCAATCCATCACGTAGTCATGAAACATGGAAGATTTCCTAATTGCCTAGTGTGTGGCCAGCACAGTGCTGGGCACTGCAGAGCTGTGGTTGTGAAGAACCAGCTTCTGGGCTCAGCACTTAGTCTGCTGGGGATCCAGCTCTGACGAAGAACATCAGTCAGCAACTGGAATCTGACCCAGGACAGGGAGCCAATGGGAGGAACTAGATAGGTGCCAGCTAGTTTGGCCTTCTGTCTGGAATTCTTCTTTGAGTCTTGGCCAATTAATCTTGCCTCTGATGTCACCATTGGAGAGGCCTTCAACAGCACCCCTCACCCATGTAAAATAGCTCTCTCACCAGTCACTCTCCAGCACATTTCCCTGTTTTCCTTCATGCCTTGTATCACTATCTGAAATGAGCCTCTTGAGTCATTGTGTGTCTCTCCCTCTTCCGCTTTATAATGTCCATTTCATGAGGGCAGGCACTGAGACCTTCAACCCGATGAGCACTCCATCTATGAATGCTTAAAGTAAGAATGTTCAAATATTCTCTGTAACGTATCCTCCAATGCACTCTGTCCTGGGCTGTGATCTTGTGGACAGAAAGCGCTGCAGAGGTGAGGCTGCCGGGAAATAAAATGGTCACTAATGGAGGAAGGGTCCCTGGGCCCCAGGGTGGATTTGGAAGTAGGGACTGGAGTTCCCATTTAAAGGAGACTGGACTTGGGTAGGCCCACAACCTGGTGTTGTCCTGACAAACTAGGCCCCTTCCTTCACCCCAACTTGCCCCACTATCTCCTTCCCATTTGTTCACCAACACCTTTCCTGGCGAAGGCAAAGGATGAAAGGTGGGGTGAGAGTGCCAGTTTCAGCGCCCTTATCAGACAATCAAATGACAATTTCCTTCTTGGGTGTGAGGCCCAGGAAATGTAGATGTTTTCTGTTGTACAACGATTGTTCACAGCTCACTTCTGCTAATTTCTATCTGGGTGACTTTGGACAAGCTTCTTAATCTTTCTGTTCTTCAGTTTCTTCTTTTAGGAAAAGCATACTTGGGTGGAATCTTGAATTTAAAAAATTCCCAGAGCTGAGAGTCTTCCCCTGGGGACTCCAGCAACCCCGAACTGTTTCAAAGTTCTGTTAGGTGTTGAGAGCAGTGCCTTGTCACTGGATAGAAGAAATAAGCCAGTACTAAAGACAAGCAAAACTACTAAGGGAGCTGGAAACAGCCTTATTACAGTGCTTTAAAAGATAAAAGAGAAATTTAACATAAAATTGGTGCATGGATATAACCCTTACAAGAAACAGTACTCCTAATTAAACTGGCCAAACAAGAAAATAGAAAAACACACACTGGCAAAACAAAACAGAAAGCCCTGTATAGATCTGTACCCAGTAACAAAAAGATGAGGAAGACACTGAAAAAGATGTAACAAGTCTATTCATACTTTCTCGTTTCCCTGAGAGGGGTGCACCATTCCCGGAAGTACTGCAAGACAAGGTCTGTCCGTGGAGTGAACAAGTGAAAGTGAAGTCGCTCAGTCGTGTCCGACTCTTTGCGACTCCATGGACTGTAGCCTACCAGGCTCCTCCGTCCGTGGGATTCTCCAGGCAAGAGTACTGCAGTGGGTTGCCGTTTCCTTCTCCAGGAGATCTTCCCAACCCAGGGATCGAACTCGGGTCTCCCACATTGCAGGCAGACGCTTTACCATCTGAGCCACCTATTCCCACTCCCTGCTCCAAAAACACACTTAATATATTGTCTTCGGATAGAGGGCATATCACATATTAAACTGATAAGAAGATACTACACTTGATCTTAGCCAAGAGGTGGAGAAGCGATACCATATGCTCTGTCCTAGCTGTCACCGTCCTCCCTTCAGCTCCAGTAAATGCACGGCGAGCACCCCAACCCTCAGTGGACATTTCTGGCTTACTCTCCTATGTCTGTTCCAGAACAGTGAAACTGCGCTTGTTCTCTACAACATTCACATCCCTTTCTGCAACCCTGCCCATCTTTCCGCAGAGTAGGGCCCTAATTTACATGCCACGCCACGCCCCTCAGGGGCGTGACCACCACCGTCCAGCAGCTCTCGGCACCTTCAGTCCTCCTGGCCCCAGCCGCTCTGCAGAAGCTGCTGTGGCGCTGGAGGTCGCTGCGCTCGCCTCACACTTTCCAGCTCCGGGGAAAACGCAGGGGTTTTGCAGTTGGCCGCCTCAGGGTGTCGATGGAGGGAGCTGCAGGACGACACCGGACGGCTTGCTCGCAAAGCAAATCCTGGGTCATCATGGCTGCATTTGGGAGATTAGGGTTTGTCGGGGGCCGCCAGGCAGACAGAGCCCACAGCTTGAGCAGAGAGAGAATTACGAAGGCGGGGGAGGGGAGAGGCAGGAACTGCCTTGACTGAGAACGGGTCTCCGTACCCCCCGTAACGGCTAGGCTCCTTAGCTGAGACCCCGGGGTCGCCAGGCGGGCGCACTTGTCTTTCCTCCGTTCTCCGCTAAGCAGCTAGAGAGCTGCAGGGTCTGTGAGACTATCACAGTCGGCCCTAACCGACTCGCTAGTTCAGTCGAACCTGAGAGGAAAGATCCCTGACCTCACGGCAGCCACCTGTCGGGCACTGCCCTGCATTCTTTGCTATGATCGAGGCCACTTGGATTGAGGAGGGTTGACACTGTTATCATCTTCATTTCCCCGTCGTGATCAACAAGACCAGAGAGGCTGAGAAACTTGCCCTGGGTCACTCAGCTAAAAGGCAGTTGACCTTAGTTGATCATGGTGTTCCAAGACCTGCCGGGTTATGAAGCACAGGTCCCGCTCACTGATGGAGTCCAGACCAGTGACTGCACTAGTTGTCCAGAACGTTCACATCCCTTTTGCACCCCCTCCCATCCTTCCGCAGAGGCGGATCCTAATTTGCATACCCGCCTTTCTCCGCCCCAGGGGCGTGGTCGGCCCTTCTAGCTGGGTCTTTGGCACTGTCCTGGCCCCCGTCGCTCTGCAGAAACTGCTGTGGCGCTAGAGGTCGCTGCCCCCGCCGTACACTTTCCACGAGAAGAGGGGGAAAGCCACAAGAAGAGGAAGGCGACATTGAAGACACCAGCAAGGTTGCTGGTCGCACACACATGGATTTGCTGACGCCAGGCCCACAGCACTATGGTTTTGATAAGGGTGGGTGGCACCTGGGGTCAAGTCCTCACCTGAGCCTGCCTTGGTTTCTGGCTCTCTGGTTCCCGGCCGGCTTGGGTTTTCCCTGTCTCCTGTGGGAGGAGAAGGGTGGGAGGAGTTATCTGTTTCACTCCTTAGGGAACCCTAATAACCTTCTGGACAGATTAGCTCTGAGGTCCCCTCTGGACATGCCTGGCAGGAGTCAGCCCTCAACTAGCAAACACTAGGGATAAAGAGAGTTTTTGCCAGACACTCCTCTGACTGTCATCTCCCAGTGTGAATCTTGGTCCAAGAAAACCTAACTTGGGCCCCATTTTGAGCAATCTTCCTCCCTTCTGCCACCAGAGGTGCTCCTCCATGCCCCAACTTGGTTTTGCCTTCTAGCTTGCACCAGACCTGACATGCTATATATGTGCTTTGTCTGTGATTCTATCTGCCTCCCCTTCTGCCCTCCACCCTAACAGCTGGGAAGATTCTCACTTGGACTGCTTTTTCCATCACTCTGTCACAGTCATTAGGCTAGTGCCCAGCACCTACATCCATTTACAGTATGCACGAGTGGGAGGATAAGTATTAAACTAGATATTATATCAGTTACACTTACCCAGCCCCTGACACGTGGTTATTATAATGGCTCTTCAGGCTTCCCCAGTTCATGATCTCTCTGCTTGGTTCCATGTTCCTCAGTGGTCATGTTATGGTTTCCCAGGTATTTGGGAATTGATCCTGAGACAGTTACATTCCTGCAAGGGAGTGTCTCATATTAAAGTGATTTACGTCACCTTCTAGTTCATTCATAGCACCCTTGGGAGCTTGGTTAACTTGAGTTGGTACCCCTTCCCCATCATGCCCTGTGAAAGTATTAGTTGTTCAGTTGTGTCCGACTCTGCAATCCCAGACTGTAGCCCACCAGACTCCTCTGTTCATGGGATTCTCCAGGCAAGAACACTAGAGTGGGTTCCCATGCCCTCCTCAAGGGGATCTTCCTGACCCAGGGATCAAACCTGGGTCTCCTGCATTGTAGGCAGGTTCTTTACTGTCTGAGCCACCAGGGGAAACCTGACCATGCCTTGTTCTCTGCTCAGACAGAAATTCTGCTGCTGGCCCCAGACCTCATCCAGATGCCATGTGCCTTCACTAAGGTGTTGTATCTTCAGAGACCCTGATATCCTTGCCCTGAAGGAGTTAAGAGTAACAGTTCAGGATGGGACTCTAGGATGACCCGCAGAGGTCTCAAGCATTTCCTGTTTCTGCAGCCTGGGGAACCAGGTACATTGTCAGACTCTTGCATTTTTGCCAAATTCACAGGTTATAGATTATATCTCATTGTTGTTTAAATATGCATTTCTCTCTTTATAGCTGTATGAAAAATCATATTTATTATAACTAATTTTAAAGACTTTATTGAAGGACAGCATACAAAAATGATGTTAAAGTGTAAAACTTGATTAAATTTCACAAAGTAAACACACAATTGTAACCATTACTCTGCTTAAGAAAAAGCATTACTATCTCCTAAGAAGATGTCCTTCTGTCCCTTTCTTGTCATGACTCTCTTCTGCCTCTAAACAATGATATTTCTTATCTTTCCCAAGAATTGTGATTAAAATTTTTTTTTTTAATTTTTGGCTGTGCCAGGTCTTCATTGCTATGTGCGGTCTATCTCTAGTTGTGCCAAGCGGGCGCTACTCTCTAGTTGTGGTGCATGCGGCTGTCATCATAGTGGCTTCACTTGTTGCAGCAGGGCTCTAGAGGGCAGGCTCAGCAGTTGTGGTGTACAGGCTCAGTTGCCCTGTGGCATGTGGGATCTTCTGAGACCAGGGATTGAACCATTACCACCTTCATTGAAAGGCAGATTCTTAATCACTGCACCACCAGGGAAGTCCCAGAACTGTGGGATTTTTCAGCCAAATTTTATTGAGTGGTTTGCTCTTTTCTGATCACATTCTCAGGTCTCTTTGTAGAATGCTGAGATTCACCCTGCCTGTGATAGATTTGCAAATATTTTTTCCCCAGTTTCTTTTTTTTAAATTGCGTAGATGTGAATTATATAAATGGATATAATATACGAATGTTTATAAACAGTTGACTTTCAGAATCTGAGTTATAGTATGAGTTAGGTCATCGAGGAAAGACTTACTGAGACAGAGTGAGGAATGCAGGAGGTTGACAGCAGGGAAGGTTAATGCTTTGAACGATAAAAGGCAAGAAGAAGGAAAGAAGTTCTGAACCAAGTTGGCAGCTAGAGGGGTCCAGATTTCCACCTCACCCAACCCAACCCAAGAAATGACTGGGCCCTGTGACTCCATGGAGTTCAGGATTGAGGTCCCCAAGAAGTATGGGGCCCATTGTGTCCTCCGTTGCCTGCCACAGTGGCCCACTGTTCATGTGCCCATTGGGCCAGGCTGGGGATGGCCAGCTACAAGTGCTGGTGGAGCTATTCTGTCTGTTGATTGTCCAGTGCCCTCCTCCTCCTCAATCCTGACAAACCACTTCTTAGGTTGGCTGCTGCTGTGGGCCTGACCAAGTTTTCAGTCTTGGAGGCCTTCTATACAGTTAGTGATTCATGGTCTCTGTCCCATGGTGGCCATCTGTCTCTACAAATGCCTAGTAGTTTGCCAGAAGCTGCTTTTGGGAACATGGACCAGCCTCTGTTGCTGTGAGTGTCATGTCCTGGCTCTAGAGCCCTGAGGCCCTGCATTGCGATCCCCACTTTAGCTTACCACCGAGTCCCTCACTTCCCTTCACTCACCTGCCCATCTCTAAGATAATAGGGTCTACCAGGTCCACTGAGCCAAGTAGTGGGCTTGCCTCACCTCACTTGCTAGCTTTGCACCCGTTTCTGGCCCAGGCCCAGCTCCAAGCTGAACATCTTTTGGGTCACATGGTTTATGAGCCCAGGCAGGATTTTTTTGTGTAGAATGTGTTTGAGGTTTCCAGAACTCTGAGAGGCCCAACTAGGCCCTGTGCTCTCTTCTCTGTGGTCACTGTTGAAAGAGGAAACAATTTACCTCTCCTTTGAGAAAGGCTGAGCTTGATGAAGAATAAGCTGGAATCAAGATCGCCGGGAGAAATATCAGTAACCTCAGATATGCAGATGACACCACCCTTATGGCAGAAAGTGAAGAAGAACTAAAGAGCCTCTTGATGAAAGTGAAAGAGGAGAGTGAAAAAGTTGGCTTAAAGCTCAACATTCAGAAAACTAAGATCACGGCATCTGCTCCCATCACTTCATGGCAAATAGATGGGGAAACAATGGAAACAGTGGTTGACTGTATTTTGGGGGGCTCCAAAATCACTGCAGATGGTAATTGCAGCCATGAAATTAAAAG
>SJYX01007620.1:341870-352474 GCA_006410675.1 Oreotragus oreotragus | reverse complement strand
TTTCAAGAGTTCATACCATGGAAAACACAAATCAATATGATATGTTACACTGCAGCAGGGATAGTAAAAGATTACAAAAGTTCTTAAAAATTTTAAGTAGAGAAACTGTTAGTTCACTTTATTAAAACAAAAAATAAAGACCAACGTTCAAAGTGTTAGTTCACCACTACAAACTAAATTTTTTTGAAGTATGATGAAACTTGAAACAGCTATACCCAACACTATTGACAAGAAAGCAGTTCTAACAGTATGGATTCAAAAAGGTCTAACTTAAACCTGGTTTTTATTACCAAAAATATTCCCCTGAAGGGGTGCACCTTTCCTGAAAGGACTGCAATACCAGGTCGATGCGTGGAGTGGACGAAGCAAGCTCCTATTCCAACTCCCTGTTCCAAAAATCCATTTAATATATTGTCCTTGGATAGAGGACGGACCAGATATTAAACTGATAAGAACAGATACTACACTTGATCTTAGCTAAAAGGACAAGAAGCGATACCGGGTCATTTCCCGTCGCGGTCACCGTCCTGCTGTCGTACATATTGCACTCAGGGTGACCGGGTCCCCGCTCACGTCAGGTCTCCTTTCCTTTGCTTCGTGGACACTACTGTGAATGGTACTGTACTGGACTCTCGTGCACACTTTTTATTCTCTATATTGTAGGAGAGAATTTATATATCATATCTGCTGTGACTGTCATTCCCTGACGGAGGCGCCCTTTCTAATTTGCATGCCCCGCCCTTTCTGCGAGGGTGGGTGTAGCCTTGCGGGTTCACAGCCAGCTTCTCCTCATGGTTTCTGCGCGCATGAGCGGAAGCTGGGCTGGGGCGGAGCTCTTCCTTGGCACTGGCTCCTGGGGAAAGGCGGGATTTGGAGAAGTTGGGGTCGAGCGAACAGTGGAAAGGCTCTGTGAAATTGACCAGCCGACTGGTCCGACTGGAAGAGGACGAAAAAAGTCATCTGGTCTTCACTGTGAAAACAACAGGGTCCCACGGATTGGCTCTGTCCAGCCATAGCCCCCTCGGAGGCTGGGACTCTGGGAGTGTCTGTCTACTGTAGCCTACCAGGGGCTATCGAGGGAACTTGAGACCCGAGATCTGGCCCTCCGAGAACTGCTGCCCTGTTGTCAGAATCCCCACCCTGCCCGGGCTGCAGGCCCCTAGGGCAAACCCCTTAACCTCCAGAGCTCTAATTCCCCAGCTGAGAGGTGGAAACCTTATAGCCTATTTTGTGGGGTTATTGTTGTTCAGTAGCTCAGTCGTGTCCGACTCTTTGGGACCCCATGGACTGCAGCACGCCAGGCTTCCCTGGCCTTCACCATCTCCCGGAGCTTGCCCAGATGCATGTCCATTGCGTTGGCCATCTCATCCTCTGTCGTCGCCTTCTTCCGCCTTCACTCCCAGCGTCAGGTTCTTTTCTAATGAGTTGGCTCCTTACATCAGGTGGCCAAAGTATCGGAGCTTCAGTATCAGTCCTTCCAATGAATATTCAGGATTGATTTCCTTTAGTACTGACTGGTTTTGATCTCTTTGCAGTTCAAGGGACTCCCAAGAGTCTTCTCCAACACCACAGTACAAAAGCGTCAGTTCTTTGGCGGTCAGCCATCTTTATGGTCCAACTTGCACATCCATACATGACTACTGGAAAAAGCATAGCTTGACTGGACGGACCTTCATTAGCAAAGTAATGTCTCTGCTTTTTAATACACTGTCTAGGTTTGTCGTAGCTTTTCTTCCAAAGAGCAAGTGTCTTTTAATTTCATGGCTGCAGTCACCATCTGCAGTGATTTTGGAGCCCAAGAAAAGTCTATCATGGTTTCCATTGTTTCTCCACCTATTTGCCATGAAGTGATGGGACCGGATGCTACTGATCTTAGTTTTTTGAATGCTGAGTTTTAAGCTAGTTTTTTCACTCTCCTCTTTCACCTTCATCAAGCAACTCTTTAGTTCCTCTTCATTTTCTGAGAGGACATCTGAGACACATCAGAGTAGTGTCACCTGTTTATCTTAAGTTATTGATATTTCTCCTGACAATCTTCAACCCAATTGGAGGGCATAAAAGGGAGCTAAGGAGGCGACCTTGGTTTAGTAATCTAGAATGTGGATCCTGGTGTCCAACCAATGAGGTTCCAGTGAAGGTGGCATAGCTGTTGACACTGAAACAAATGAGCAACGGTATCGCAGAGAGACAACGCAATAAGAAACATTGTTTGGGCCAAGGTTTGCACTAAGTGTTTTCCTTATATCAGACTTTCAAAGCTTACCTACAGATGGATTGGTTGAGACAGAGAGGTTAAGCAGCTCTGCCTAAGACCACACAGGGGAAGAGGACAAATCCATCTGAAGCCAAGAGTATGGGGCCTAGAAAAGGGCAAAGAAAGAGCCATTCTTGTGTGTCCAGCCTAGTATAAGAGTAAGTGTTGCTCAGCCTGACACACAGGTCTTCTGTAGAGAGATAAGAACAAGCTGTCTGGTGCCGCAGTTAAGAGCAGAGACTTGGAACACTTGGCCTCTAATCCCTGTCTACCTGTTAAAAATCACATGGCCTAGTCATGACTTGACCTCCTTGCTTAACCCTAGGTCTTCAATATATTATCTGTAAATTGGAGATAATGAGATGAGAAATTACTAAAAATAACCTTAGGAATTATGAGACATGCCTGGCATACAGTTAACATGTAAAAACAAGCATTAGGGAAAATATCTCAGGCTAGTCACTTCTCTGTAGCTTAGCCTCTTCATCTAGAAAATGAGAATATTAACATGTAATCCTGTGCTTAATCTTCCCTCACCCACCCAGGGCCCCTACTCTCCCTTACCTGGTTTTATTTTACTCCATAGCATGTATCACCTGACATTTTATACATTTATATATTGCTTTTAGCCTAATAGTATGTAAGCTGCAGAACAGAGACCTTTGAATGAGAATATTAACATGTAATCCTGTGCTTAATCTTCCCTCACCCACCCAGGGCCCCTACTCTCCCTTAACTGGTTTTATTTTACTCCATAGCATGTATCACCTGACATTTTATACATTTATATATTGCTTTTAGCCTAATAGTATGTAAGCTGCAGAACAGAGACCTTTGTCTGTTTTACCCACATTTATATCCTCGATCTTTAGAATAAGGTCTGGCATATACTAGGCACTTAGTATATTTTGCCTAAGTAAATAAATGCATAAACATTAAATAATGCAATTTGTACAAATAGAGATCAGCAAACCTCCCGGCTTGTAGTAATTACTATGATACTGTTTCACTACATTTCTGCTTGTTTCCATGTTTACCAGGCCATCTTGTGTTCACTAGTTAAGATTCCTATATATTTTGATCTTTGGAATGGGGTGCCTTGGGTTGAGGACATGCATGGTCTGTGATTGCAAAGGAGTATCTCCCTTTGTAAATGAATGACTGAGCCTTCTGGTTCATGCACCACCTTCTCGTGAGTTTGCTTAACATGAGTCAGTGCTTCTCAGCCAGATCTCATCCATGTGTACAGACCAAAGTGCCTATAAAAATTCAGGCAACATCAGGGGTGCAGCTGACTGGCGAACCTTTGTCCAAGTGTCCTCCAGTCTCACTATGGACCCAGTTATCATTGATGCCAGGGAGTTGAAAATGATAAACGAGAACAGAGACTGGAAGAACACAGACAGACTTCTCAACCAGTGCCTGTTGCCCACAGCCTTGCCCAACCATGTTATCAAATTTTGCATACTATCCAATGTTATCTCTTACTGTGAGCAAGGTTGTACAATTTTTCATTTGCTTGAGATTCATTATTATTTTCTGTGAATTGAGTGTTCATATCCTTTGCCCACTATCCTTTGAATTGTTGATAACCTACTTCCATCTCTAACCTACTTCATATGTGTCCTAGTACTTGAATTCAGATATAGATCTGTCTTTATTTTTTTCTGGATGGCTACCCAGTTGTCCCAACATCATATATAAAATAGTTCATCTCCTTATCAGTTTCAGATGCCATCTTTTTTTTTTTTTAAGAGAAATGAGGGAATCTTAGTTCCCTGGATTCAGGGATTGAATTCATGCCCCCTGAATTGGAAGCTCGGAATCTTAACCAGTGGACTGCCACAGAAATCCCTCAGATGCCACCTTTATCATATTAAAAAGTCTATATGTGATATTTCCCTGGCAGTCCAGTGGTTTAGAATCTCCCTTCCAATGCAGGGAACAGGGGTTCAGTTCCTGGTCAGAGAACTAAGAGCCCATATGTTATCGGGCAATTAAGCAGCAAAAAAAAAAAAAAAAGCCTGTATGTGTCTATTTCTGGACTTCTCTTTAAAAAAAAAAAACTTTATGATATCCTGTTTTTAAGATTCTTGATTGAACTGACTCTTTCGTATCACACCTACTCTGTGCACGCCACCGTGTGGGTCCTGGGATCACACAGGTGAACATGACCTTTCTCCTGTGGTCAGCAAGGGGCACCTGCCCATGTTCTGCTATTCCTCCTCTGGCTGCCGCTCCACCACGCCCACTGCTCTTTGCTGCTATGGAAGCTGGTGACAATCAGATAAGGTCTGCCCACGCCAAAGCTGCCAACTCTGAGTGCTTCTGAGTGTTCCATTCTTGGGCATCAGAGGTCTGCCGGACCCCTGCCAGCTGGGGAGGACACCTCTTCAAGTCCAGGCTCACTGTGTCTGTTTTTCCTGGCCCTGCAGCAGCTCTGCCTTCACCTCAGTTTCAACCCGGTCCTTTTGGATGGCTCCATCAGGTTCTTTTCATCACTTGTCAGCTTCCACAAATAGTTGAAGAGACCTGGAGGGAAATACCATCTTGTTTTCTTCTAATCTTCTCTCCCTTTCTGTCTGGCCCCATCTTGCTCTCAGTTCTTTCCCCCTCCTTCTCCTTTTTCCCAGTCACAGAACAGAAAGCTTTCACTTTTATGACTCGCAACAGAACTGGATCCATCTGTCTGTCTTTGCAGTGGGAAAAGGAGATTGCTTTTCCCAGCAACAAGATTGGGGTGTGCATGGGTCAGCAGAATGTCTGCTCCTCACCCCCCACCCTGAATGTGCTGGAGATCCTGGCGCACAATAAGTGTTTGTGTATTAGAGATCCAGTTTCCTATCCAGCTAGACTGTATCCATAAAACTTGGGCTCAACCAAGAACTGGGCTTTCCAAAACTTGCTTGGCATTATTGAGCCTTGGTGAGTATCTCCAAATACCCACATTTTCTTTTTGGTCTTTTCAGCAGCCCAGACAGAAGATGTCACACTCAATAATGGTGCCTAATTTCCTCCATTCCAAGACGCACATCCACCTTTTTTTTTTTTCTTAAGAATAGTTTCATTTATTATTTTTGGCTGTGCTGGATCTTGGTTGATGCTCGAGCTTTCTCTAGTTGCAGAGAACTGGGCTACTCTCTAGCCATGGTGTGTGAGTTTCTCATTGCGGTGATTTTCATTGTTGCAGATCATGGGCTCTAGACGCGAGGAAGTCAATAGTCACAGCTCCTGGGCTCCAGAGCACAAGCTCAGTAGTTGTGGCACATGGGCTGAGTTGCTCCACGGCATGTGGGATCTATCTGAATCAGGGATTGAACCTGTGTCTCCTGCATTGGCACGTGGATTCTTTACCACAGAGCCACCAGAGGAGCCTTATTTTTCACATATTTATATCTCAGAAACCAGGATGCACCTTACATTTGATGCCAGGAGAAAGCACTGCTGGTGTTTACATTGCAGCATGTCTAGAGAAAACAAGGGCACCTCTCACGAATGATGACATCTTAAATTCGTGAAATACTATAATAGAAAAAAGCCTCTGTTTATTGTGTCACATGGACTATTTCCTTTAGTCATCACAACCCCTCTAGGGTAGAGATATTATTACCCTTACCCTGCAGGAGAGCAGTGAAAGCGAAAGTCACTCAGTTGTGTCCAACTCTTTGTGACCCCCATGGACTACACAGTCCATGGAATTCTCTAGGCCAGAAGACTGAAGTGAGTAGCCTTTCCCCATGGGTAGCCTTTCACTTCTCCGGGGGATCTTCCCAACCCAAGAATTGAACTGGGGTCTCCTGCATTGCAGGCAGATTCTTTACCAACTGAGCTATCAAGGAAACCTTGATTCCGGGAAGCCTTGATCAGAGCAGTAGAGCAGCTAGATCATGTTCCCACACCTAATAAATAATGCAGCTGCTATTTCACAAGATTTACCTCGTCCACACATCTAACTATACTTTGTTCCTTCCACAACAAAAGATTATGGGTCTTGCATATTAACAAGCTTTATTAAAAGATGAAAATGTCCAAGTGACTACAATCAGGTAACAGCACGAGAAAGTTCCCTGAGGGCTGATATGAGTTAAAATCCAGATTGGAAGGGGTGAAGGGGGACATGGAGTGGAATCTAGAGCTGGAAGGAGCTCTGAGGTCAAAGATGGGGTTGGGAGAGGCAGGGTGTACAGAAGCAGGAGAGAGGCTCCGAAAGAGAGATGAGGAGGGAAGGGGCACAGTCTTGGCAAATTTACCCTGAAAATCCTTCTTCCGGCAGGAGGACAGGCTCAGATGGTTGAAAACAGTTCCCCTAAGTCAGCCCAACCCACCTCCCCCACCCTGAGCATCTTTGCATTTGAACCCTATTCTTTCTAGGGTCTGTCCAACCCTTTGCAGCCCCATGGACTGTGGCCCACCAGGCTCCTCTGTCCATGGAATTTCCCAGGCAAGAATACTGGAGTGGGTTGCTGTGCCCTCCTCCAAGGGATCTTCCTGACCCAGGGATCAAGCCTGCATCTCCTGCATCGGCAGGAGATTCTTTACCACTGAGCCACCTCGAAAGCCCTCTTTCTAGGGTAGGAAGAGAGGAAGAGGGAGAAACAAAGGGATACAAACAGAAACCCACAACCTCTTTTGCCCTGTCTCAATAATTTAATTATTGAGACAGTCAAGTGCCTTTCTCTTCCTCTTATAATAGTTATTTTCCACCTAAATGTCTGTAGAATTAGTTTATAGGAAGATATACGTGTTGTGAAAATAAATGTCCAGTGACAAGCCTCAGCTTCACATTTTGTGTCTGGAAAACTTTGTGTATCTATTGTTGCATATAACACCCCTGGGTGCTAGGAGGAGAAGGGAGTAGCACCTCTTTTAAAAAGGAAGAAAAAGGGACTTTTCTGGTGGTCCAGTGGTTAAGAATCCACCTTCCAACATAGGGGACGTGGGTGGGTTCAAACCCTAATTGGAGAACTAAGATTCCACAGGACTTCCCAAGTGGTGTGAGTGGCAAAGAACCCACCTGGCAATGCAAGAGACATAAGAGATTGGGTTGGATCCCTGGGTTGGAAAGATCCCATGGAGGAGCAAATGGCAGCCCTCTCCAGTATTCAGGCTTCCCTGGTGGCTCAGACAGTAAAGAATCCACCTGAAATGTGGGAGACCTGGGTTCAGTCCTCGGGTTGGGAAGATCCCCTGAAGCAGGGCAAGGCAACCCACTCCAGTATTCTTGCCTGGAGGATCCCCATGGACAGAGCAGCCTGGGGAAGCTACACGCTATGACTACTGGGCCCTCCATGCTCTGGAGCCCTTGGGCCCCAACAAAGATCCTGAGTACTGCAACTAAAACCTGGTGTAGGGCTTCTTGGGTGACTCAGAGGTAAAGAATCCGCCCGCAAATGCAGGAGACATGGGTTAGATTTCTGATCCAGGAAGATCCCACATGCCTTGGAGCAACTAAGCTCCTGGGCCACAACTACTGAGCCTGTGCTCCAGAGCCCAGGAGCTGCAACTACTGAGCCCACTCATAGCAACTACTGAAGCCCAAGTGCCCTGGAGTCCTTGCTTGGCAACAAGAGAAGCCACCACAGGGAGAAGCTGGAGCAGCAATGAAGACCCGACACAGCCAAAATTTAAAAAATAAAAGAAAGATCCAACATGGCCAAATAAATAAATATTACAAAAAATTTAAATAGGAAAAGAGAGATGTAGCAAGGTTCACAGACCCACCGGCTCCAGCGATTTGAGCTCAAGGCAGTGGAGGATCCAAAGAACCAGGAAGAGATTTTTATCTCTCACTCAATTGCCTAAAAGAATTTAGACAGGCGCTTGTCTCAGAGATAGTTATTATCAGAGAACTGGAGCAACTCTATCAGCCAGCCATGGCAAGCCCCACCCTGTGATGGCAAGCACTTCCTGCGCATCCCATGGTGTCTTCCAACGACCTTCAGAGTAGAGGCTCAGAGATGCTGAGTGACCGGCCTAAGTTCTCCTAGCTAATAGGTGACACAGCCAGGATTCAACCAAAGTCGGTCTAACTCCAGAACCCTATGTGACTATAGTATACCAGCTGCCTGAATTGACAGACTCTCTATGAACCTGTTCTCTGGCTCAAGGGCTGTATACTGCACCCTCCCTCCATCAGCACAGTGTTACAGGGTGAGGATGGGTTCGAAGCCCCTTTTTCACCACGTCCTTCCCTTGTTTCCAGCTGCAATCAGCCTCTGATGTTTCTATAAAAATTTATATCAGTGGGGAAAGGCCAATAATCTATTTGATGAAATGACCCCCTGGTTCTAGCCTCTCCACCTACTGGGAACCCAAGGAGTTCAAAATGAATCTCCCCAGAATGTGTCACTAATATGTGGGGTGATTTGAGCTTAAGACAGTGGAGGATCCAAAGACCCAGGAAGAGCTTTTTATCTCTCACTCAATTGCCTAAAAGAATTTAGACAGGGGGCTTGTCTCAGAGAGAGTTATTATCAGAGAGAACTTTTATCTGAGACTCATCTGCACAGCAGGGCAAACATCTCATTACCAAATACATGATCTCTTTTTGTCCTGTGATTTTCCCTCCTCTGTTTTGTTTTTTTTTAATTTGGTTGTGCCAGGTCTTAACTGTGGCACATGGGTACATGAACTCAAGTTATGGCATTTGTATGCCTAACTTGCAGCATGTGGGATCTAGTTCCCTGACCAGGGATTGAACCTGGCCCCCTGCATTGGGAACACAGTGTCTTAGCCACTGGACCACCAGAGAAGTACCCCTTCCTCAGTTTTGAAGCCCTAAACTCTTATCCCATTAGCTCAGAATGGCATATTAGCCTCTACTGTCCTTGGGTCTCATATTATTTTTAAGGAATGTTTATTTTATTTTTATTTTTGGCGGAATCAGGTCTTACCTGCAAAGCTTGGGCTTCTCTCTAGTTGAGGTACCTGGGCTTAGTTGCCCTGGGGCATGTGGGATCTTAGTTGCCCTACCAGGGATGAAACCTGAATTGCCTGCATTGAAAGGTAGATTCTTCACCACTAGACCACAAAGGGGAAGTCCCAGGCCCTTATATTCTTATGGGATCCCTGAATATATGTAATTACACTTGTTTTGCTCCTGTTCATCTGTCTTAGGGATTTCCCAGGGGGCTTAGTGGTAAAGAATCTGCCTGCCAATAGAGGAGACGCAAGAGACATGGGTTCAATCTCTGGATTGGGAGGATCCCCTGGAGAAGGAAATGGCAACCCACTCCAGTATTCTTGTCTGGGAAATTCCATGGACAAAGGAGTCTGGGCAGGCTGCAGTCCATGGAGCTGCAAAGAGTTGGACACAACTGAGTGCCTGAGCATGCATGCATGCAATCTGTCTTGTGTCCATTTGATTATTAGACCAGCCAAAGAACCTAGAAACCCAGAGAATGAATTTTTCCTCCTCAACAGGATGCAAATTAGGTAGAATAATAAAGAATCCTCACCTGTAGCTCAGCAGTTTTATACTTCATTTCATATATTTCTCATCTATTAATCCATTTGGTCTTGTGTGAATCCTGTGACATCACCAGGTCAACACCAAAATCAGATTGATTACATTCTTTGCAGCCAAAGATGGAGAAGCTCTATACAATCAGCAAAAACAAGACCAAGAGCTGACTGTGGCTCAGATCGTGAACTCCTTATTGCCAAATTCAGACTTATACTGAAGAAAGTGGGGAAAACCACTAGACCATTCAGGTATGACCTAAATCAAATCCCTTATGACTATACAGTGGAAGTGAGAAATAGATTTAAGGGACTAGATTTGATAGACAGAGTGCCTGATGAACTATGGACAGAGGTTCATGACATTGTACAGAATACAGGAATCAAGACTATTCCCAAGAAAAAGAAATGCAAAAAAGCAAAATGACTGTCTGAGGAGGCCTTACAAATAGCTGTGAAAAGAAGAGAAGCAAAAAGCAAAGGAGAAAAGGAAAGATATACCCATATGAATGCAGAGTTCCAAAGAATAGCAAGTTCCAAGAATAAGAAAGCCTTCCTCACCGATCAATGCAAAGAAATAGAGGAAAACAATATAATGGGAAAGACTAGAGATCTCTTCAAGAAAATTAGAGTTACCCAAGATGGGCTCAATAAAGGACAGAAATGGTATGGACCCAAGAGAAGCAAAAGGTATTAAGAAGAGCTGGCAAGAATACACAGAACTGTACAAAAAAGATCTTCATGACCCAGATAATCATGATGGTGTGATCACTCACACTCACCTAGAGCCAGACATCCTGGAATGTGAAGTCAAGTGGGCCTTAGGAAGCATCACTACGAATAAAGCTAGTGGAGGTGATGGAATTCCAGTTGAGCTATTTCAAATCCT
>SJYX01007620.1:290891-340165 GCA_006410675.1 Oreotragus oreotragus | reverse complement strand
TTGAGGGCAGGAGGAGAAGGGGACGACAGAGGATGAGATGGTTCGATGGCATCACCGACTCGATGGACATGGGTTTGGGTGGACTCTGGGAGTTGGTGATGGACAGGGAGGCTTGGCATGCTGTAGGTCATGGGGTCGCAAAGAGTCGGACATGACTGAGTGACTGAACTGAATCGAACTGAACCCTGTGAGGACAGTAACAAATATTAACTTTCTGGTTTTCCAGGTGAGGAAATGGAGTCTCAGAGAGGTAAGACTGGGCCCAAGTTCAGAAGAAGAGATAGAAGCTTGACTTGAGCCCAGCATATTAAATCCCCAGGACTAGGGTAATTTCTAATAAGCCACCTTGTATTCACAGAGCTCAGACCCCAGTGAAAGTTAGTTGGATTTTTTTTTTTTAATTAAAAATTTTTTGTGGCTGTGCTGGGTCCTTGTTGCTGCGCTTGGGCTTTCTCTGGTTGCTGAGAGCTGAGGCTCCTCTTTAGTTATGGTGCGCGGGCTTCTTATTGCAGTGGCTTCTCTTGTTACGGAGCACAGGCTCTAGGCTCATGGCTTTCAGTAGTGTGGCACACAGGATTAGTTGCCCCATGGCATGTGGGATCTTCCTGGACAAGGGATCGAACCCATGTCCTCTGCATTGACAGGTGGGTTCTTAATCATTGAACCACCAGGGAAGTTCTTGCATTTTCTTGACTCAGAACTGGGGGAGGAGATGAAGAACTAAGGGAGGAGGAGAGGGAGAGGTCAGCAGAGGGCCAGATGAAGATGCTGAAATCCTGGGGTGGGTAGGAGAAAGAAACCAGAGAGAAAAGTCAGACCGCTTGGGAATTGTCCCTGGGGTCCACTGAAACTCAAAGTTAAGGTGGAAAGGTGTCTTCTACCTGCTCAGGGCCCCGGAGAGAAAGGCGCTTTAAAGATATTCTCTGGGAGGCTTGGGAGGAACACCGCCCTCCTTCCTATGGCAGGGGAGGGGGCCTGCCCAGTTGCCCTGGTAGTGGCCACATTGTGAGGTGGTTCTGGTTACAGGCCACAGGGTTGAGGTGAGAAGGGCCAGAAGCGGTGGGGGGCAGTGGCAGCCTCCTCTGCCTTCTGTCACCCTTCCCTCTGTCACTCCCACTGTCATGGGCAGTGCTTACCACTGGGAGGCCCGTCGGCGGCAGATGGCTTTGGATCGGAAGAGGTGGCTGATGGCCCAGCAGCAGCAAGAGCAGGTGCATGAGCGGGGCCGGGTTCACCGGGGTCCTTCCAGGGATAGGGAGGAGATGGGGAGGGAAGACAAATCCCCACAAAGCTATTATCTGGCGAATGTTGTTTTGCTGGGAGCTGGAGGAAACCTTTGATGTCATGGATGTGTGTGTGTGCATTGGGGTGACTCAGCTTTGCAGTTATACTAGGCTGAGGCCTCATGTGGGACTGAGGGGTCAGGCACAAGAGGTTTTAAAGCTGCATTGTCTGATAGGGTGGCTACCAGCCTGTGTGCTATAGCCCTTGGGATGTGGCTAGGAGACTAAGGGACTGAATTTAAAATTTTACATACATTTATTTAAATATAAATTTAAAAACAAATATCCACTTTACACACTGGCAAAATTTTAAGTATGTTTGGAACAACTTGGGTATGTAAGTCTGCTTTTTTGATTGTAAATTATATGAACTCAAAATATCAAGTTAATTTTGTAAAACTTGCCTTTCTAAAACGAATCTGTCTGACTTTACTTTTGGTTGTGGTGGGTCTTCGTTGCTGCATGCAGGCTTTTTCTAGTGCGAGGGCTTCCGGTGGCTTCTCTTGTGCGGAGTGCCAGCTCTAGGTACACGGGCTTCAGCGTGGCTGGTGGGCTCCAGTGCAGGTTCAGAAATTGTGCACGGGCCTAGTTGCCCCATGGCATGTGGACTCCTTCTGGACCAGGGATCGAACCCATGCCCGCACAGTAGCAGGTGGATTCTTAACCACTGGACTACTAGAGAAATCCCTTGATCACACATTTTTGTTATTATTAATGGATTTATTTACAGTTGTGCTGGGTCGTCCTTGCTGCTCCAGCTTTTCTCTAGTTTCGGCGAGCAGGGACTCCTCTCCAGTTTCGGTGCACAGGCTTCCCAATGCAGTGGCTTCTCTCGTTGGAGAGCGCAGGTAGTTGTGGCGCGTGGGCTCTAGAGCACGGCTCAATAGCTGTGCTATACGGGCTTAAGTGCTCCTCGGCATGTGGGATCTTTTGGAGTCAGGGACCGAACTGGCATCACCTGAATTGGCAGGCGGACTCTTTACCACTGAGCCACCAGGGAAGCTCTGCAACCAACCATTTTTTTGGAAAAATGTAATGTCTAAATTCAGGTGTGCTGCTGAGTATAAAATGCCCTCTGTGTTTTGAAGACTTAGTACAAAACCAAACACTATAACCTATCAATATTATCATATTGAGTTTGTGTTTTGGGTGTATTGGGTTGAATAAAATACATTGTTATACTTAGTTTCACCTATTTCTTCTTCCTCTGTTATGTGGCTAATAGAAAATTTTGAATTATATATGAAAGTGAAAGCGTTCATCTCCGAGTATGGTACCCATTACATTTCTACTGGACAGTGCTGTTTTGAGGCATTTGTAAGAGATTATTCTTTACTCTCTGGCACTGCAAACGGCTTTCAGTGCACACAGCTCTCAAGCTAAGAGGTAGGTGGTCAGAAGCTGTGTTTACTGGGCAGGAGCTCTGCCAGGGGGCACTGTTGCTATAGAAACAGTGTAGGGTGTGGGTGGGTGAGGCGACATGGCTCAGGCTCCAGGCTCAGCCTTCAACTCCAGGGAACAGAGACCCTGCAGTCACCTCCACCTCAGGATTCCCGTGTCTTGCATCCTGCAGTGTCTCTGGCAAGGTGGTGACTGGATGGGGTGGGAGGAGGATTCCACTTGGGGGGGGCTTCTTGCCAGGAACTGAAGAAACACCAAGAACAGGAACGGCGATGTGAGGAGAGAACCCAGCCACCTCAGGAGTCCCGGCAGGAGGCGCAGCCACCCCTGGCGCAATCACAGTTGCCACCTGTGCCACAGCCGCCACAGGCGTCCCAGCAGCCGAAACAGCCGCCTCAGCCAAAGCAGCCAAACGCCCAAGAACGTCTTACTCAGTGCACCTCCCAGTGCATCCTCCAGGATTCCCAGAGGCCAGGTCCCCACAAGGACACATACCAAGGAGAGGTGACCAACCCTCATGGTCCTGGTAAGTAAGATGCCCGGCAGCGGGAGCTAGTGAGGAGGGAGTCCCTGGTTAGGGCCCAGATTCCATATTTGGGGGAAGCTCCTTTACTTGGGAGTCACTCTCTCTGAGTGGCTTTGTGCCAATCTAGGGTGGCAGAGAAACCTGCCAACTTCCACAGAGGGTGGCTCAGAATTGTCAGTCCCTCCGCGGGTGAGGGGGACATTTGGGGGAGGGAGCCAACAGAGGGTGGGAGATGAGTTGTAGGCTTAGCAACAATATCCTGAGCCCTGTGTGGTCTAGAACAGAGAATCACAGGCTGGCTTCCTGGTAGAGAATTTTCAGTGTGGGCTGGGTCTGTGCCTTCCTTGCCTTAGACAGGAGCCATGGCTTGCCTGGCAAAGAATCCAACTGTGTCATGTACCATTTTCAGAAACTGCCAGATGAGTAATTGTGCTTTGTTTCCTCATCAGGTGGCAAGAAATCTAGCCCAGATATGCAAACAAAGTACTCACGATTCACGGTGAGACAGATTCAGAGTGTGAAAGCCAGACAGCTTCTGGCTGCGTGTCTGAGTGTGCCTGTGTGTAAGTGTGGGGGAGTCTAGAAAGGCTTCCTTGGCAGGAGTTGAGAGAGGGGACTGAAGCTGTTCAGTCATCTCTGGATGGCCCATTCCTCCATTCCTTGCCCCATAAGAATGTCTTGGTAGGCCCCATTGCTCAGCACTAAGTGTAAGTGATGGATCTGACAGTCTAGTTGGGAAGGCTGGACAGGTACAAAGAAGCGAAATCTAGGGGCTGATTAGGGTAGAGACAGTTAGGCAGGAGGGAGGTAAGACCTGAAGTAAGAGGTATGGTCTCAGTTAGGATCACTACTCTCTGGTACCATGACTCACTCTCTGAGCCTCAGCTGCCCATCCATTAAAGAAGAATGATACCAGTTCCATAGTAGAGGTGTCATGAGGACTGGATTAAAAGGGAAGGCATTTGAAGTACTTAGCTTAGTGTCCGGCTAATTATAGACCATCAAACCCAGAAAGACTCTTGAGTGTCTTGGGAATTACATAAAACAGGATGAGCTTTGGAAAGGTTTTTTTTTTTCCTGACACAGGTGCCAAGGATGGGAGAACCCGATCCTAGTCCTTTAAGATGAGGACTGGGCCACTCACTACATTTCACTTTGATTCCTTTGGCTTCAAAGTAATTAATTAATTAATTATCGCTCAGTTATGTCTGACTCTTTGCGACCCCATGGACTGTAGCCTATCAGGGTCCTCCGTCTATGGGATTTTCCAGGCAAGAGCGCTGGAGTGGATTGCCATTTCCTTCTCCAGGGGATCTTCCCGACCCAGGAATCGAACCTGGGTCTCCTGCATTGCAGGCAGACGCTTTACCGTCTGAGCCACCAGGGAAGCCCTTTGGCTTACTTAATACAGTACGCAAAAGCAGTGGGCCTGGGAACGGCTGACCTGTTTTGCCTCCTGTCTCTCCTTCTCAGTCAACGAACTACATCCAGCAGTGGTGATTCAGAAATAGACCCCAAGATGCCACTGGCCATCAGCAAAAATCAGATAAGTGACCCAACCTTCTTACCACCCAGCAACACCTTCACTTCAAAAGCCACTTCCCTCCTGATCCACTCTGGCAGAGGAGCTGAGCCAGGAATAAAATGATTTCTTCCTGGAAAGAATCGAAGAGACTGGTCAGGCTCTGTGAGACTGGGATGAGGAGGAGAGGGGTAGGAAGAGGATGGAGGGAGTGTGAGAAGAAAGTGGAAGGTAAGTCCCTGCTTCTCCAGGCAAAGCCTATGGGAGAACTTGGCTTTGCACCCCTCAAGTCTACAGCTCCATAACTGGCCCTTATTTAGCAATGATAGGTCTGTCGGGAGCTCATCAGGTTCATGACTCTCATTGGAGCCATCAGCTCGGCCCCCTGGAGGATGCTTACTGAGATTCAGCTGGGGGAGGAGGGGTTGTATCACACCAGAGCAGACCTAGGGCAGCGATAGGAAGAAGGGGCAGACAGGGACCCCCTCCCCCAAGTCCAGTGTCAGTCTGGTCCACTGTGGGCACTCTGCTATTGAGGATGAGAGGCAGGGACAGAGATAAAGAATTCAGAGGAAAGGGGGACTCCAGTCTCAGGCACAGGACACCTGACCTTAGGAAGAGGGGGACTCAGTTCAGTTCAGTGGCTCAGTCATGTCTGACTCTTTGTGACCCCATGAATTGCAGCACGCCAGGCCTCCCTGTCCATCAGCAACTCCCTGAGTTCACTCAAACTCATGTCCATCGAGTCGGTGATGCCATCCAGCCATCTCATCCTCTGTCTTCCCCTTCTCCTCCTGCCCCCAATCCCTCCCAGAATCAGAGTCTTTTCCAATGAGTCAACTCTTCACATGAGGTGACCAAAGTATTGGAGTTTCAGCTTCAGCATTGGTCCTTCCAGTGAACATTCAGGACTGGTCTCCTTTAGGATGGACTGGTTCGATCCCTTGCAGTCCAAGGGACTCTCAAGAGTCTTCTCCAACACCACAGTTCAAAAGCATCAATTCTTCAGCGCTCCGCCTTCTTCACAGTCCAACTCTCACATCCATACATGACCACTGGAAAAACCATAGCCTTGACTAGATGGACCTTTGTTGACAAAGTAATGTCTCTGCTTTTTAACATGCTATCTAGCTTGGTAATAACTTTCCTTCCAAGGAGTAAGTGTCTTTTAACTTCATGGCTGCAATCACCATCTGCAAAAAATAAAGTCAGCCACTGTTTCCCCATCTATTTCCCATCAGGTGATGGGACCAGATGCCATGATCTTCGTTTTCTGAATGTTGAGCTTTAAGCCAACTTTTTCACTCTCCTCTTTCACTTTCATCAAGAGGCTTTTGAGTTCCTCTTCACTTTCTGCATATCTGAGGTTATTGATATTTCTCCCACCAATCTTGATTCCAGCTTGTGCTTCTTCCAGCCCAGCATTTCTCATGATGTACTCTGCATATAAGTTAAATAAGCAGGGTGACAATATACAGCCTTGACGTACTCCTTTTCCTATTTGGACCCAGTCTGTTGTTCCATGTGCAGTTCTAACTGTTGCCTCCTGACCTGTATACAGGTTTCTCAAGAGGCAGGTCAGGTGGTCTGGTATTCCCATCTCTTTCAGAATTTTCCACAGTTTATTGTGATCCACACAGTCAAAGGCTTTGGCATAGTCAATAAAGCAGAAATAGATGTTTTTCTGGAACTCTCTTGCTTTTTCCATGATCCAGCAGATGTTGGCAATTTGATCTCTGGTTCCTCTGCCTTTCCTAAAACCAGCTTGAACATCTGGAATTTCACAGTTCATGTATTGCTGAAGCCCAGCTTGGAGAATTTTGAGCATTACTTTACTAGAGTGTGAGATGAGTGCAGTTGTGTGGTAGTTTGAGCATTCTTTGGCATTGCCTTTCTTTGGGATTGGAAAACTGACCTTTTCCAGTCCTGTGGCCACTGCTGAGTTTTCCAAATTTGCTGATATATTGAGTGCAGCACTTTCACAGCATCATCTTCTAGGATTTGAAATAGCTCAACTGGAATTCCATCACCTCCACTAGCTTTGTTCATAGTGATGCTTCCTAAGGCCCATTTAACTTCACATTCCAGGATGTCTGGCTCTAGGTGAGTGATCACCCCGTCGTGATTACCTGGATTGTGAAGATTTTTGTACAGTTCTTCTGTGTATTCTTGCCACCTCTTCTTAATATCTTCTGCTTCTGTTAGGTCCCTACTATTTCTATCCTTTATCAAGCCTATCTTTGCATGAAATGTTTCCTTGGTATCTCTAATTTTCTTGAAGAGATCTCTAGTCTTTCCCATTCTGTTGTTTTCCTCTATTTCTTTGCATTGATTGCTGATCGGAATGGTACCCCCCAAATCCATATAGGCTTCTTCTTCCCTGGGTCTCAGCCTTTCCATGTAGCAAAGACAGCTAAGAGGCTCTAAAGCCCTCAGGTATCCCCCTCCCCACTTCCTGAAACTGACAAGTGGAGTCCCCCAGCCTCATCCCCTCTTCCACTCTTGACTGGTAAGGGGGGACGGTGCCTGGGTCCTTTCACTGTAGCACGGCCTTTGGGTGGGAAATTAACACATTCCAGTATTTTTGCCTGGAAAATCCCATGGACAGAGGAGCCTGGAAGGCTACAGTCTATAGCGTCACAGAGTCAGACATGATTGCAGTGACTTAGCATGCACAAAGGAACCTCTCAGTGCAGTGTTTCTTGAGAGGAGCACTTGGGGGAGGTATGGGGAGGGTGGGGACACAGAACAAGAATATTAAGCTGGGATGGGACTTCAGGGATACATAACGAGAGAAAGGGAGAGAAGTCAGAGAAGCAGGGCATGTTCCCAAGGGGCTCAGGGACTGGAGAAGAGACCTTGATGCCCACCTGGACATTAAGAAATAGGCTGTGAGACGGGAAGTGTCCACCAGCAGCTCCCTTCCCAATTATAGGAAACCTTTATTTTTCTTTTTTAAACACTGTTAAGTATAGTTTAGTGAATACAATATAAATCCTTTACATTTTCCGAACTCCCCGGAGCACAAGCTCCAGCCTGGACTTCATGGACTTGCATGCTGTTGCCAGCACCACCTTGACCCCAGTTGCTCAGGCATAAAAGCGTGCAGACGGCATGAACTCCTTCCTTCCTCTTGTCCCCTGGTCAGCTAGTCATCAGGTTCTGTCCCCACTTCCCTTTCTCCATCCTTCCTACTTCAAGTTCAACTTTTCCCAGCATCCAAGCTCATCTCTCTGCTTGTCTGAGTGATAGAAACCATAGTAAAGGCGACTGTGGCACCATCTGACCTGCCTGTGTCCACTCACATGGGCTCAGGATTTGTGACCTCCTTCAATAAACACCTTTTAAAATGACTCTGGCTTTGTCTCTGTTTTTCCTGTGCAGGCGCAGAGGGTGCCAGGTGCCTCCCTTCCCTCCTCTCCTTTTGTTTCTGCTGTGCAGAGAATAATATTAATAAAAGTATTTTATGGAGAAGAGAAGCTTTAGCTGCAGAACAGCTCTATGTTCCTGGGGACCCAGACCATCTATAACCAGGAAGGAGGCAGAGCCAAAGGGCCTTGGCCAAAGGGTGGGCAACAAGTTACCAGGAGAGAAGCAGGCCATCACCAACCATCTGTCACGTGACCAAAGCAAAAGGCCCTGGGGACAGCACGGGCTGATCCTTAAGTCATTCCCATCACTGGGTGGAGAACTGGAAAAGGATCCATGGAGTCAAACCAGATAAAATGAAAGTTTTCTCTGCATTCAGGCAGGAAGAAGGCCTTCCCTGGAGGAACCAGACAACCAAAGTGCTCAGCATAGGAAGGTGGGTCCTGCTCCATGCCTCTGAGGCAGCTCTGAGGAAACGCTGGGTCAGACTTTGCTCAAGACATAACCAGAGGCCTCAGGTGCTGGCCTCGAGAAGAATCAGGATTCTGATCCTGTGGAAATCAGAGGGTGTGTGTGTGTGTGTGTGTGTGAGAGAGAGAGAGAGAGAGAGAGAGAGACTGTGTGTATGGGTGTATGTATGAGAGAGAGAACAGTGTGTAGGGATGTATGAGTGTATATGAAGTTAACTTCCACAGGAAGCTTCCTCTGCTGGGGGTGCATGGGATGGGGAGGGTATGATAAAGCAGGGTTTTTCCTTTGGCAAAGTCACTATTGTCCTACTGGGCACCACAGAGTTGTGGGAGGTACAGACCAGGCCGGCAGGCGACTGGAGCTTGAGGGCAGCAGACAGGTCACGGCGGGTGAGAGACCAGCAAGTGGGGCACAGACGTGTTTCCCCGGCAGTCCACATATTCATAGCTCTGGAAGACCAGCTGCTCGGAACGGCTCAGGTAGGAATAGGTCAGGGTGCCCCTGGAGAGGAAAAGCAGGCTTTGGTGCTGTGTCTGGGAGGAAGAGGAAAGCCTTGGCCCTGCTCTGTTTTCTGGGGAGGGCTGGCTTCCTGCTCTGTCATGGCTCCTGGGACAGCTGTCCCACCCGGGTCCCAGGCTCCATGGGTGTCACATCAACAGCTCAGAAGCAAGGTGGACCCTAGAGGAAGGGCTGGACCTGCCACTATCAAGAGCCAATAGATACATGGAGTCAGCTTGGGTGACTTCCTTCCCACTAGGGGGAGCTGGAGTCAGGAGGTGGGAGAGGGGTACTTCCCTGGTGGTCCAGTGGCTATGATTCTGAGCTTCCCATTCAGGGGACCCAGGTTCAATCCCTGGTCAGGAAACTAAAGTCCACATGCCACAGCTAAAGATCCTGCATGCTTAACCTAAGACCCAGCACAGCCAAAATAAATAACTATTAAAAAAAAAAAAAGAAGTGGGAGAAGGGGATACCAGGGCTTCAAATCCTACTTACTGGATGTGCAAAAGCACATGGTGGACTTTGATTTCCAGCCAGGTACAGATTTTGCTGAGAAAGACAGAGAGGAAGAACACAGAACTACATTTCACACTGAGCATCCTGTCAGTTCAGAGGAGACCTGCAGTCCCAGGCCCCTGGCCTCCTTTCCATGGGGGAGGGCAAGGACCCAGGCCACTCCCACCCCTTCCTGCTCCCTCTGCCTAAGGTGAGCACTTCACTTCTCCAATCCCGCACTGGCCTGGCCCAGGCACGTGCTGGCCATTCCCTTAGTAGAAGACAGCAAGTCAGGCTGAAGAGCCCAAAGTCATATATTGTAAAAGTGAAAGTGAAAGTCGCTCAGTTGTGTCCAACTCTGGGACTCCATGGACTTTTACAGTCCATGGAATTCTCCAGGGCAGAATACTGGAGTGGGTAGCCTTTCTGTTCTCCAGGGGATCTTCCCAACCCAGGGATCAAACCCAGGTCTCCTGCATTACAGGCAGATTCTTTACCAACTGAGCCACAAGGGAAGTCCCATATATTGTAAGGATTAACCCAATTCTAGCCTGGTTTTCATTCCAATCCTGCTCCAAACAGGAGGCCCTAAACACTTGCACACTGCCGTCTTGGCCATAAGCATGCAGGATGAATGCTGGCTGCAGGGTTGCTAAGCAATCAAGAAATCTGGTAGGGGTTCAAACTGAGTTTCCAACCAGGAAGGAGGTGAGGGGGAAGAGATCAAGGGCTACTCACTATGTGTTTTCATCCCATATCCTGTTGGCCACTGCATAAAACATCTGTCAAGCAAATGGTCATAGGGTTAGCCCCAACTGCAGCCGCCCCCTTCCTCCCACCTGTGTCCACACACTTGTGGGGTGTGGGACCGGCCAGCGAGAGGGAGTCACCTGTTCACTGGCCAAAGAGCCGATGTGGAGGAGGAGGCTGTGGGAGACCTGTCCCACCACGAGGGACAGGTGCAGAACCTCGATGGTCAGCTGGGTCACAGTGATAGGGCAGTAATTGTTATTGGAGATATTCAAGATACTCTGGGGAGGAAGACAGGGAAAGGGAGGGGTGAGAGTAACCATCCTTGGCAAGAAGTCAACCAGTTTCAAAAACCCCCAGCCTGATTGAGCCCCACTCCCAATGAGAGCTTCAGCTGCTGGGGCACCAGTGCCAGAGCTCCTTGGAGGGGTCACCTTAACTAAGACCGTAAAAGTGAAAGTGTTAGTCCCTCAGTCTTGTCCAACTCTTTGTGACCCATGGACTGTAGCCTGCCAGGCTTCTCTGTCCATGGAGTTCTGCAGGCAAGAATACTGGGACATTAAGCTGTCTCAAAATCCTGTCTCACCCTGCAAGGCTCTTTCTGTTCCCCTGCCCACCCGGAATGTCTCAGGCATACCACTCCCTAATACTGCTCTGGCCTCAATTCTAATCTCTTACAGTTCCAATCCTACACAGTCTGTTAGGGGCTTCTCCTTAGGCTTCTGACATTCTCTGAGTGCCATAGGACCCCTGACTACCCATGCCCAGGCATGGGTCAGAACACGGGACAAGGGCTTCAGAGGAGTGGTGCCTGGAAGGTGGGGTCGGAGCCCAGGGGCACAGGCACCCACCCACCGTTATGTTGAGGTAGACATTGGCCTCATCAGTGGCCACCGTGGAGGAGTTGAGGCCCACAGGCTGCACGGTGATTGTCCGGGGAAACAGGAAAAAGACGATGAGGGAGGAGGTCACCAGGCAGATGGACACTGCCAGGAACACGGAGAGTTTCCTGTGGGAAAGCAGGACCCAAGCAGGGAAATGGAGAAGTCTGAACACAGAAGCAACCTGGCCAGGGGTGTTCAGATACTCTTCTCTGTACACAAGGCTCTCCTCTGAGTTCCCCTCACAACTGGACACTTAGCACCTCAGGTGTGGAGGACCAGCCTAGAGTCAGGGGTGGCCCAGAGTGGGGAGAAGCACAGGACTGAGAAGCCAGCAGCTTGATGTCCATCCCCAGCTCTCTGTACCCACTGGCCCAGTAACTCTGAACAACCCATTTAACTGTCCTAAGCCTCAGTTTCCTTGTCTACAAAATGGAAATAATTCATTGTACCTACCTACCTCGTACAATCTCTTATGGGCTAATTCAGGAAAAGCCACCAATCCCCGGTCCTGGTGCATAGTCAAAGGCTAAACCAATGCCAGCTATAATCATTGGAAGAAGTCCACATGAATTTTGAGAGTTCTGAATTTTAATACTCATATTCAGAACCAGACATCATCTGTCCGTCTAATTCAAAATTGTAATACGCATTAAAGAGACTGCACCTTGGTAGCACCTTCTAAGGGGCACTGCCAGATTTGGACTCTGATGCAGTGGTCGGGGAGGGCTGGGTGGTGGCTCCCAGATGGAAGCTGCAGACCCTGGAAGGAGGAACTCCAGGGATTCATGTCAAACGACCCAGATGACAAACAGAGTCACAGGCCCCCACAGTGAAACAGGGTTGCCTCTGAGGTTCTGAAGGGTCTCAGGTCAGGGAGGAACTGGCTTTCCAACTCTATGGGGAAGAGAACAAGCAGGTCTGAAATGCCATAGCAAAGGAAGTTCTTAGGAAAAATCACTTCCCCAAACCAAGGCACCTCCCTCCATCCTGGAAGGACCTGCAGAGTCAAGAGGTCCTCTGTCTTCAAAAGGGGGCCATACTTCTTGGAAGCAGTGATGCTTTGGATACCAACTGACCTCAGGTGGTCTGCTGTGCCCTGAGATTCTTTAACTAGAAAAATCTGTGGAAACAGGGTGCTAATATGTCTGAGCCCAGTGAAGCTCAGGCTTTAGGAGGAGAACCAATGGAGAAAATTTGGTAGAGGAGGGCACATTGGGATGACAAAGAGGAATTGCCCCCACGGGCAATGCCTGCAGAACTGGGGTAGGAAGAGGGGCTTACGTGTGCCTGGGCTTCAGCCTCTGGTCCCCATAGGGGATAAGGGCCACCAGCTGCTTCTCTAGCTCTGTAGAGAGAAAGAGGGTGAGGAGGGCCACGAAGTGTTCATGACAAGTTTCCTGTACCAGCCTGCGAGAAGCACCCCTCCATCCCACAGAGCAGTCTCAGAAGCACACCATCTCTGACCCAGGGCAGGACTGGGGACACTGGCTGTTGGCAGCTCAGATTTGCCATCTCTCGAATGGAGGTGAGATTTCATTAACATGGGTGAAGAATTTCTGCAAGTCACCACAAATCAGAAAAGCCGTTTCTTTGGAGAGGCCATGGTAACTTCCTGAATCCTACAGCACGGTTGCTAAGGAAGCAGAGAGGCTGGAAATCCCCTGGGGTTGGGTGGTACAACCAGGGCAGGAGGGAGGTCTCTGCATAGAGCCCAAGGAGGGTTAGAATCTCCTTGGGCCAGCCTGAAACTGGGGGACTAGGAGCCGGACTACCTAACACCATCCAGGGAGACTCAGAGGGGCCTGGCGCTGGCCAGCTGGCTGTTAAGAGCCTTTCCTGGATCCCAGGCTACTTCCAGAGCCTGCGACTACTCACCTCGAGGAATCTCCCCACTGCCCTGGCAGGTGGGACAAGTTACAAAGCCAGCACCAGCAGCCCTTTCACACGGCACACAGGAACAGAAAGGCTTGCTGTTGCCAGTGCTGGAGTAGCTGGCAGCCTTGCTGCCAAAGGCTGGGTCGGGGGGCAGGATCAATTTGTTCTCATCCTCCTGAGAGGCCAGCTGGGAGAATGTTGCACCCATTGTTCAGGGGTATTTTTCACTGATTAAGAAAGAACAAAATTCAGTTAGTGTGGATGCTGGGTGTCACTCTGGTTTTAAGTTTTTGAGATTGGCAAGGGACCCCACCACAATTTCAGCAAGCTCAAGCCTAAGAAAGTGAAGGTATGGAAATTCAAGCAGTTACACGTGGCTCTCAGATCAGGAATCTCTGCATCTCAACTCCTCTTTTTATTGTAGGACAGCTCAGTTCCCGAGAGGGAAAAGCAAAGGAGAGGTTATTTTACTGCAAGGGACTTTCATAAGTGAAAGCGGATCACTTATTTTGTTCTGGAAAAGTTGCTGAGCTGTCACTGATTACCAAGGAAGGAAGTTAGATAGGGCTCACTTGGGGGCAGCAGCCAAGAGTCCCGTCATCCTCTGAGACAAGATGATTCTGAAGATGTCTCTCCAGCACCCCGGGGCAGAAATGCCTGAGGTCTCCCAGCCTGGGTGTGGAAGGAAAACTTCCATTCCTGAACCTGGGCAGGTACTGGTGTAATAGAAAGGTAGGGATTCTTTGGAACAAGAAAGAAAAAAGAAGCTAGACTGGCCACAGATGTGGCTTTAAAAGCCCCTAAAAAGGTCGTGGAAGGGAGCATACAACCCTTCTATGTTGCTTTCTGAGTTGGGATGGGAAAGAATGTCTGGGGGAGGAGCAACGTCTGGGTCAGTCCTTTACGAGGAAGAACTGAGGCTAAAAATCTAGATTCTCCCCTAAACAGTGGAGTCAAATGAATGGGCATCCTGAGCTGAACTCTGACCTTCGGGGCTAAAATAAAGTGAGCCTCACCTGGCTTAGGTCTGAGATCCCGGGCTCCTCTCAGCTGCAAGAGGACGAGAGATTTTTGGAGTACGTAATTTGGGGACGAGAGCCGGTAGGGAAGGGTGGTTCCAGAGTCCTAGGGCAAGCGAATGCCCCGTTGGGGCAGGTGGGGACCCGCGCTGTGGCCTACCCATAGCCCCAGCTGCTTTACGCCCTACTCTGAAGCTGGGCTTGGACTGAGAGGCTAGGATTTCATCGAAAAAGGATTTTAAGTCCCATCAGACACCCCGAGAGGCCGTTAGCAGAGCTCGGTACCTGCGTGTTGGGCTAGGAGGAGGAGGCACAGGAGGGGCCTGGGCCCCTGTCTCCCAGAGGAAAAGTAAAGGAATTTCTCAAAGCTTCTTACCCTCGGGCGACCGCGGCGACAGAAACGCCTGCAAAGTAGAACCGAAACTGCGGGAGCCAGAGTCTCGCCCCAACCTTTGATTCAAAGCCTTGGGAAGCTCCGCCCCGGCCCCTCCGAACCCGCCCTCCCAGGGCCCGCCCCCTCCCTCCCAGGGCCCGCCTCTTCCCTCCCAAGGGCCCGCCTCCTTAGTCCCAGGGCCCGCTTCTCTCAACACAGAGGCCAGAACGTTTCTCAGATCTTCAAGGGCCACGCGAGGTCCTGGACGAAGGTACCAGCCAGGGCAGGTAAGAGTTTCAAAGTTTATTTCACCATTCTTTAAGCGGTTACGTACAAGTACAATGGGACAGACGACTGGACCCTTACAATACGACTCAGATGGTCAAGACAGATCCCGTCCCAAATCAACCCAATTAATTACACACAACCGGCCGCTTAGCCTCTACCCAGAAGGCCCCATAAAAACGTTTTAAATAACGAACAGACTGGTTGGCTTGCAGTCTGAATCCTGGCCTATTTAACAGCATTCAAGGGTTATACTGTAAATAAACATCATTATGGCTAATGATTACATCATCATTCATTGTAATACCAACCAGGTTACATAATACTATTATCCTTACCCCTTCGGGCTGCGGGGGGGGGGGTCAGATTTCTTTTTCTGCAAGCAATTTTTATGACTAAAATCTTTAGTGTTTTTTGTTACCTCTACTAGCTGTACCCAAGACTCCTTTCTATTAACAGAGCGAGGACTTTGGACCTTTGTAAGCAAGCTCTTTCCCACTCACCTACCCTGGGGTTAAATTAAACCAGAACTTTTTTCTGAGTTTGCTCCCCATCCAAGTTTTGTAAAGCAGCCTCTTTTTCTTGTTCGAAGTTCTCTTGAACAGATTTCAAACATTCAAGAGACATTCAGGACTTCCTGAATCCCATGTCAAAGCCTCACACCCACTCCTCTGCCTGCTCCTGAATTTTACTGAGATTCACATAATAAAGTTCAGTTTTCTCATGTTTCTATACAGCCCTTGCCCACTCTACTGTAAATAAGACCTGCCCCCTGACATAAAGAAAAAAGGTAACTGTTAAATTTACTTTTTCCTTTAATAGAAGATTTTTCCCTTCTTTATAGGATTAGCAAAATATTTCACACTACCTAAATTTTTTCCCTTAAATAAAATACAAATGTATGCAAAATTGCTACAATAGACACTGTTCAACAGGTGCTGGTGGGTTAATTAGCACACTCCCCGCTCCTTACTCAGAAGTGCAGAGACACGAAGGTGGATATACTTCAACACATCAGTGGGGTCTTTAGAAAACAACCTGATTTCCAAGACTTGCAGAGAAATGACTTGGTACTTGAAACGGGAAGAGTAACAAAATTCTTATCATGTTCTAGGTGTCATTTTAATACCACATAGCTATTTAAGATTGGGATAGGTTAGAGAAATTATGAGAATTCTGGAAAACCACTTCCAAGGTTAATTCCTTTTAAAAACTGACAACAGATATCCCCATAAAAACATCCACGTTAAGCAAAGAAAAATACTCAACTTGAATACAAGCAGAAAGAAAAATGGTTCTATAGGAAGCTGAGGTTATACTCTTCAGTGCACTAAAACAGAGAAAGGAGCTTTATCCAAATCAACTGAAAAATGCTCTTCCTACAGTCACCTAATGCCTATCGTGAAAATTTAAGTTCTGGTTCTTGATTTGCTCCAAAAAATACTGCAATGGCAGGTACTGTCTGGATAGTTCAATGATGGGCTCTATTATAGATTCATCAGATTAAAAAATAAGCAAGGGTCTCTACCCCATGCCCCAACAGAATAAAGATCATCTCTGAGCAGCAGGCAACGTTATTTAATACGAGGTCACTCCTCAGTAGCGGTGGCTGTACCAGTCGTTGTTGTTGACCTGAAGGAGTTCTGTCACCACCTGTAGGATGTTGTAATTGTGCTTCTTCAGCAGCCTTAGGTTCAACTGCCTGTCACAGAATCCCATTTCAAAGAGATGGGCCATCAGGGCTGCGGTCTGATCTTCAGAAACTATTGGCTGTATAGAGTCAAGAAAAGCAGAAAAACAGTTTCTGTAAAAATTTGTTATTATTTTGTTGAGTAATTCTAATCTTTCCAGATTTATTCAAAACGCTAGGTAATTAGGTGCAAGACTATGGCACTCCTGTCCACCCAATACCAATGGGTCTGCTGAGGGGATAAGAAGGACTGGGAAAACTCTATTTTGGATGAGGTATGTTTGTATCCCAAACCAGGTAACAAATGAACTGTCTTTAGAACTAGATGAAGGAAGAGATACAAACACTCTGGAAACACTGTGAAGATAAAGGTGATCATGATGATGGGCCAAGGAGAAGAAGAGCTGTTATCCGAAAAAAGTCTAGGAAATTTAATCAGGTACGCAAAGGAGCCAGACCAGAAACTGCTCAGGAAATGATATCCCAGGCAACCTTCTTGGCATTTTTTAAAAAAAAATAAAGAATAGCAATTCTTTATTGCTAATTTACTTAATCTTTTATTTTTACTTTCTTCTTTGGGCCAAGTTCATAACTTTCCTAAATCCTCCGAACACTTGGAACACCCTCTTATCATTTACTTAACAGCTGTGTTGAGTAGCAATTTTCTTATTAAAAAAAAAATGGAGACACAGATTAGCTAGTATTTTGCAGCGTGGTTGAGTGGATTAAAGCTAAACATTCAGAAAACTGGCAAATAGATGGGGAAACAGTGGAAACTGTGGCTGACTTAATTTCTCTGGGCTCCAAAATCATTGCAGATGGTGACTGCAACCATGAAATTAAAAGACGCTTACTCCTTGGAAGGAAAATTATGACCAACCTAGATAGCATATTAAAAAGCGAGACATTACTTTGCCAACAAAGGTCCATCTAGTCAAGGCTATGGTTTTTCCAGCAGTCATGTATGGATGTGAGAGTTGGACCATAAAGAAAGCTGAGTGCTGAAGAATTGATGCTTTTGAACTGTGGTGTTGGAGAAGACTCTTGAGAGTCCCTTGGACTGCAAGGAGATCCAACCTGTCCATCCTAAAGGAGATTAGCCCTGGGTATTCATTGGAAGGACTGATGCTAAAGCTGAAACTCCAATGTTTGGCCACCTCATGTGAAGAGTTGACTCATTGGAAAAGACTCTGATGCTGGGAGGGATTGGGGGCAGGAAGAGAAGGGGACGACAGAGGATGAGATGGCTGGATGGATGCCAACAAAGGTCCATCTAGTCAAGGCTACGGTTTTTCCAGCAGTCATGTATGGATGTGAGAGTTGGACCATAAAGAAAGCTGAGTGCTGAAGAATTGATGCTTTTGAACTGTGGTGTTGGAGAAGACTCTTGAGAGTCCCTTGGACTGCAAGGAGATCCAACCTGTCCATCCTAAAGGAGATTAGTCCTGAGTGTTCATTGGAAAGACTAATGTTGAAGCTGAAACTCCAATAATCTGGCCACCTGATGCATAAGAACTGACTCATTTGAAAAGACCCTGATGCTGGGAAAGACTGAAGGCAAGAGGAGAAGGGGACGACAGAGGATGAGATGGTTGGATGGCATCACTGACTCAATGGACATGAGTTTGAGTAAACTCTGGGAGTTGGTGATGGACAGGGAGGCCTGGTGTGCTACAGTCCATGGAGTCACAAAGCGTCAGACACGACTGAGCAACTGAACTGAATGGATTAAGAAAAGCATGTCAGTATGTTGAGCACTGTCTCTGGTATTTCTCTCTTCTGTTCCCTTCTATTTCACAGTAAGTTACCCGTCCTCCTTTCCAGGTTAATCCTTCTGAATGAACCTTACTTTGTATCTCATTACCTCTCGTCACCTCAGAAATATTTTTCTACTAATTAACCTCTCATTTTGATTGTTAACCTCTTTTGCTACTGGCTCACCTTTAAAAATGTCTCCCTCTGCCTTACATGTCCCAGCTTTCATGCTCCTTTTCCCTTTGTATAGTCCGGCTATTTGAAAGTGAGGCACAGTTGTACTCTTAAAAGTCCTCTCTGCTCCTTCTCACTCCTCTGCACCATCTGACACTGCTGGCCATGCCTTCTTCATTAAAACTCCCTTCCCTAAGCTCCAGCGTAGAACTCCCTTCCCTTCCTCATTCTCCTCCTAGTTCTCAGTCTTCTTTGCAGAGCCCTCCCTCTTTCCAGGATCCTTAGAGGCTGCTCCTTTTATCCATTCTTCCTGGAAAATTTTATCTAATCTGTGGCTCCTGTTATATCTTGTACATAAATGACTTCATTTCCAGGCCAAACTTCTTTTCTCTGTAATTCAAATGTATAAATCCAGCTATACTCTGGATAAATTGACCTGGGTGTGTCTCAAATTCAACACCAGCCCAAAACAGACTGGATTTTCTTTTCCTCCTGCGCAGATATACCGTTCTTATATATCTTCTCTTAATGAATGTTACACTGACGACCTATCCTTCTTTTCAGCCATATGGCCTCCAAGTTCTGCCATTTCTATTTCTCTTCTATCCTTCTTTTCTTCTTACACGTGGATTCTCAGCTGGATTTCTTAAGGCTCCCTCAGCCTCCACACTATGGAGGGGTGGAGTGATCTTACAAAGAACAAATCTGATCATGTTAATTACTTCCCTAAAATCCTTCAGAGGCTGTCCTAAAATAAAATCCAAATCACTTAACACAGCATCCCACCTATATCACTGATCTTTTCTCTTCTTTCTCTTCTTAAACAAATTTACCTTCCAGGCTCACATTTCCAGATCTCTTTACTGGCTACTCTCTGTCTACCCGTTCTGACTCTGATTCCTGGCAAACACTTTTAAGATGACTTCAGGCATCATCTACCAGGAAGCCTTCCTGTGCTGCACTGTGGGGCCAATATCAGTCTGAGGTGTTCCACCAGTCTGAGAAAACTGGCATAGTATCTTACACTGCACACAAAAAAATGTTTTTTAATTAGATGAAAGATTCCTTAAATTCTATAGTGCTTTGCAATTTTCAAAAGTTTCATAGACAAATGTCTGTTTACTTCACTTGTTTCCCACCACTCTGGGCAGGAACTGGTGTCTGATTCCTTCTGTAGCACTAGCACCTGGGAGAGCTCCACACACATACTAGGTCTGCAACAAACATTAGTTCTTTTTTCTTTCCTCCCTTAACTTAGCCAAAGTCAAATAAGTGGAAAGTGGCCAAGTCTTTGTGTGTTAATCAAAGACTAAGTTTTGTGATACATATATCCAATGGAATTACTCAGCCATAAAAAGGAACAAATTTGAGGCAGTTCTAGAGAGATGGATGAACCTAGAGCTTGTTATCCAGAGTGAAGCCAGAAAGAGGAAAACAAATATCGTATATAGAGACGCAGACATAGAGAACAGACTTGCAGAAGGAGAGGGTGAGACAAATTGAGAGAGCAGCACTGAAACATATATGTCATCATATGTAAGAAACATACATAGCTAGTGGGAAGTTGCTGTATAGCACACGGAGTTCAACCTGGTATGACAATCTAGAGGGGTAGGATGGGGTGGGGGAATGGGAGGGAGGTTCAAGAGAGAAGGGACATACATGTACTTATGGCTGACTCTCGGCTGCAATACAGAACCCAACACACACTGTAAAGCAATTATCCTCCAATTAAAAGAAGACTAAACTTAAAGCTCATGCTTTCTATGATGATGTGCGACTCTCTCCAGCCCAGGCAGATGCCATTGTTTTCACTAGTGACTTGGATTTGGTTCAGGAAAATAAAACATACACTGACCTGTGCGGTGACTGGTGGTCCAGCAAACAAGGCCTTGTATGCAGAGGCAGCAACAGACAAAGCCCCCTTCACCAGTCCTCCAGCAATGCTGTTCCCGTGGTGGTGGTGGTGGTGCCTGAGGAGGAAAACCAAATTATCTCCCTAAGAAACACTAAGTATTATCTTCCTACAAGATAATCTGGGTTCTCATCCTGGAAAGGAAATGAGATTTCCTGGAGGAAAAAAAAAAATCAATGTAAAATGAGTGTGTGACTGGTTTTCCTATCAGTTTTATAGTTACAAATCTAGGTCCAATGTAGGGCTCAGTTCTTACTGCTACAAGATATGGGCACTGCAGAAAACACGTCACTCTGGTTAGCATGCCAGCTTTCACCCCACTGGAAAATTAATGTGGTCAAAGGTGCCGTGAGGTACTGGCAGTGGGTCTGCTCAGTTACCATCTCAGAGGAAACAACTCCCAAAAGAAATGTGATTTTCTGAACACTGTATACGGGGAGGGGCCCAACTTGATACTGCTTTGAGACGACTAGGAGCAGAGAGGCAGGTTTGTCTTAAGAACAAGTTACGAGATGCACAATGGCCTGGACCTTCCTACCCTCCTGTTACTAAGTAGGAATTGAACCTAAGGGCGCTTCTTCCTGGTCTGGACTGGCAACACTCTTAAACATCAAGGCTAGCCCTCTGCTCAGGGTTGCTCACGAGCTTCAGAAGAAATAACAAGAAGGGATGATGGCTCTCCTCCGTCACTCTCAGGAGGGGGCACGTGCTCTGAGAGGCTCGTGTAAGCAGGGTAACACTAGGACATCCACCTGCTTCTGAAGAAGAGGCTGCACAGGCAAGGTCCAGTTACCTTGAGTGGTCATAGCTCTTCGGTCTGCTGTTTACAAGTCCTGATGAGCCTCTGAGCTCTAAAAGCAAAAGAGCTGTTGGTTAGATGGAGCATCTAAAATGCCTGGGATTTCTTATCTAATAAATATTAAGCTAGAAGACAGAACAAAAAGAGTAGGAGGGAGAAGCACAGAAAAAGTCAAAGGGCAAGTTTCGCAAAACTGCCAAGAACTACAGAGTGCCTACTTATACCTGGTTTCCGTGAGAAAAGAGCACAGAGAGAAAGTTCAGGCAGGTCATTACCTTCTCTGATCTGACCAGGGACTGAAGAAACTTCTGGTATGGTAACTGGTAAATCCACTCCTGGGGAACCATGATGCTGTGCGCTGGGAGGACTCCTTTCAGAAAGACATAATATTGAAAGTAAGTTGAGAAGGCACCTCTGGTAACGGTGGAGAAACAGCAAACAGGGCACAGCAGAGCTAGAGTCTCTACAGAGGATTCACATTGCTAATCCAGAGCACAAGTCTGCATCTAGGGATCAGGTGGGAAGGGCTCACTCTTCTGTTTTCCTCTTCAGCCACAGTCAAGCTAGAAAGACTGGCTGCAGTCTGGTCACTCCCCTGCTAATTACTCAGCTAATAAAAGTTAACTAAATCAAATATTTCTTTAAATCCAGGATCCACAAATACTGGGAAGTACAACTTTTATTCATCAGACTTTACTATGGGAAATCGCCATTTCCCCCGCTGACAGAGAAACAGGTTTTGAGATCAGGTTGAGTCCTCTCTCTTTATTCCACCTCTGAAGGACAGCCCAGCAGAGTGGGGTACAGATGGTACCTGGGCAGCTGTGGTGGAGGCCCCACCACCTCTGGGGTTAGGGGCACTGTGTCCAGAGTCTGTGAGGTCATAAGGATGTCATTGATGTTGTGCCCCTGTGGCTGGTTGTCCCCTCCAGGGGGTCTCTCCCCAGCCTCGACTGGTTCCTGCCCAGCCTCAATCCCAGGCTCTCCTTCAGCCCCTCGCTCCAGGCCTGGCTGTGAGAGTGCAGAGCTGTACATGGAGTCCCCCAGGGGGCGGCTGGTGTCAAAGCACTCAGGCAGGATGATGATATAGTCCTCTGAAGAAGCAGAGGACTGACTCCGAACTTCATCTTTGAGCTCATCCTCTTCCTCCACAACAGCCTCTTCTTCAGCAATTTGGACAATCTCCTCCCTCTCATCATCTGCAAGTGGTCCCTCTTCAGGTGAGGCAAATTTCACTAAAGGGTGAAAGCATCCAATTTTAAGGTACAAGCTAAGAATAGTCCCTCGTGCTTACCCTACCCTATACCAAGCCTTGTGGGTCATGAGCTATAATTATGAAAGCCAGAGGAGAGGGACAAACCAAAGGGCCATATTCAAAGTCTGAAGCTGCAAAGAACCAAAGTTCATAAAAACAAGGTCAGCAGAAACAATAAAGCTTCTGAGAACACTATGAACCTTAAAACAAGGAGGCCCCTTTCCTTTTCCCCTTCAGGTGACAGCTAACCTAACTGTCAGAGCGACCCCAAGGACTATACAATTCATGGAATTCTCCAGGCCAGAACTAGAGTGGGTAGCCTTTCCCTTATTCCAGGGGATCTTCCCAACCCAAGGACTGAACCCAGGTCTCCCACATTGCAAGTGGATTCTTTACCAGCTGAGCCATAAGGGAAGACCAAGCATACTGGAGTGGGTAGTCTATCCCTTCTCCAGTGGATTTTCCTGACCCAGGAATCGAACCGGGGGTCTCCTGCACTGCAAGCAGATTCTTTACCAACTGAGCTACCAGAGAAGCCCCTATCATACTGGGACGGTCTCGGATCGCAACTGCTAAACTAGCCAACAGTGCTATGAGAAGAGAAAACACCTGGTGCTAAGTACCGCAGCACTATATGACGACTTCTGACTCCTTTCCTCCTCCTCTTTGCAAAGTGATGAGTACTCAAGACAGAAAACTCGCAAAACATGGATGAGTTAAGAAAAAAAATAACAACAAACTACCAATAATCTTACTGAGACAACTACTGTGAACATTTTGGTGTAAGTCCTTCTAGACTTTGTATAGACTTTGTTTGTTATCCATTTGTACTCAAGTGTGTGTGGAAATACATATATATTTTTTAAATACATAGTTTTAAAATTTGAGTGTTTGGATAGTATCTGAAATACATGAAATTGGTTCTACCTATCTGACCTCTAGAAATTCTGCCACAAAGAAATTTATTACAGCAGAATTTAACCCTGAGAAACTTTAGCTTGGTGCTTCTGTTTCTGCCCCCTATTTCCTGACTGCTGCCCTTGGAGAAATGAGACAACTCAGCTGCTGGGCATGGGGGTGGGAGGGCAGGGGAGGGTTCTCTGCTGAGGGGCTCCATCCACTTACAAGAAGACTCCTTACTGCAGAACCCAGGCAGCACAGTTGGCTGCTGCTCCTCTGTGGCGCACAGCTGTAATTCAGCCCCTGGGAAAGCGCAGAAATGAATTACGGGAGCTGCTTTGCTTCTGATGCACATGTAGAGTCTAAATGAACAACCATGATCCAACCTCTAACAGAGATTCCCCTGTCTCCACTTTCAGTAAAGAAGAGCACTTCTACCTGCTCAGGTCTGGCAATCGCAAGTCAGGCGTCACCCCAGTGGGGGCGTGGGGTGAGGTCCGGGAATTTTAGGGACACTCACTCTGTGGGGACTTCTGTCTCCAAGGTGGTTTGTGATCTGGGGCGGCATCCAATGTAAGGGATCGGATGACAGTCTCACACACAAACTGGGTCCCACTCAAATCATCTTCTGGTTCCTCCATGGAAGAAACATTCTCGGCCTTTTTCTTTACTGACACTGTGGAATCTGGAAAGGACAGAACTTTTGTCTGCACTTGGTGTTTAAAGTATTGCAGAGCTTTCTCCAGTCATGTCCCCATGCTGATATGATGCCAAGGAATAGCTGCTGTCTGTGCTATGTGAAGGTAAGGAGACTTCAAAAAATCAGATCCTTGGAAAACCCGTTCACACACCAAGGTAACGTTAGTAGAAGGTATGGATAACAACAGGGCGTGGTATGGAAGGGGAGGATGCAAATGCTTTACAAATATTTAACCCCTTACCAGGAAGTGCTTTAAATCCCGCCCCTTCACTCTCTTCCTGTATCTGCCCCAAGCCTGGCTTCTCTATTAAAGGACTGTCATGTGGCAGAGGAGACATGCAGGGAGTCATATCTGGAGAATGAAGATAGGAGAACCATCAACCAAGAAAAAGCATTGCATCATCAATACTCAGTGCCCAGAAGCAGCAGATTCTAGGTTTCCTGCCTCCTGCAGAACTAAAATAAACCCAGGTACGCTTCAAGGCCTGTTGTAAAGAATTTCTCCAGACCATCAAGTACACAAGTATCTCAGACAGGTCCATCAACACAGGAAAGATCATAAACAGTTGTTTGGCTTTGGAAGACCATGGCCAAGACACAGAATCATGAATGTAAAGTAACAAAGGGATACAAACACCTAGAGAGAAATGGAGAAGAGGGTCCCTTTAAGGTGGAGAAACTCTGTACAAACTTGTATTGTTGCCTCTGACAGACAAAAGGAAAAAATAGGACCATGGAAAATGGGCCCATGGGTGCAGTTTTAATACCACATTGTGGGAGAAATCCTTGCCTACTAATATCTCAGAATGACACAGTCACTACCAAAGTCAGGGGGTCAGTACTATTGGGCCTGTTAATAAACAAGGTGGACCAAATGACATTCTTACCCACAGGAGTGTTGTGGGGCACTCTCTCCAACTCTTGGACAATATTTATATCCAATAGCTCAAAGGACAGCAGATCCTGAAAAAAAAAAGGGGGGAGGGCATGTTAGGCTACTTGCAACACATGCTAGAGCCATGTTTTGTATTAAAGGCCACTGAGCTCCACATCATCCTAGATGCAACTCAAATTCATACCTCATGTCAGTCAAGTGAGAACAAGAGTTAATGGGAACCAAACATTCAAACAGCCACTGGGAAGAGAGAGAGCAGGTGCCGTGGGGGTGAAGGTGAACCAGTTAGGCAGAAAGAAGAGGCAGCGAAGGGGAAGTTGTGGGAAGCACAAGATAAGTTTCCAATTCAAAGAGGAAACATTTAGTTTAGAAACTTGCTTCCATTGGGGATGATCTTGCCATTCGATGCATCTCACTAGATTAGAGTGGGTCTATCTCTAACTTCCTGGGCACCACCGATGGCTCTACCCTCTTCCCTTCAACAAGTTAAGAACCTGTTCCCCAGGGCTTTCTGTCCCTTCCCCTCAAAATGCTCAATCTTCCACCTGGGCAGTTAGAAGATCCACGGATGGGATGTAGAGCTCCCTCTTGCTGGCAGCACTCTTTGCTTTCTGTGGGATGTGGGTTCCTGTCTCTTTTGTCTGCTCAGTTGTTTCACCAGGCAGAATTTCTTCTTTACCCAGAAAAGCTTCCTATGGAGAGAAACCATTGGGACACATTTTCGGCCCTCAACAGAACTCAGAAAGCAAGCTGACGGCTGCCTCCCTAAAGTCAAATGCACTGTATGTAGTAAAACTTTTAGTTTTAATTTCACACTTTTCTATGAAAAAGCTGCAAAAAGAATACAGAGAGTTTACTAATTACCCCTTCATCTAGCTTCCTCTAATGACAGTAACTTAGATTAACCATAATAACAATAGTCAAAACCAGGACATCATCACTGGGTAACTTAAATTTAAGCAGTAAATAGGGAAGCTGCCTTAAAACAACATGCATAGGACTTCCCTGGTGGTCCACTGGTTAAGAATCCACCTGCCAACACAGAGGACACAGGTATGATCCCTGGTCTTGGAAGAACCCACGTGCTGTGGAGCACTAAACTGGTGCACCAAAACTCCTGAAGCCCATGCTCCACAACGAGAGAAGTCACTGCAGTGAGTGCACCGCAATAGACAGTAGCCCCCACGCACTGCACCAGTGAAAGCCTGTGCACCATCGATGAGCCAGTGCAGCCAAAAATAAACAGAACAAAAAAAATCAGAAAACTGTGCACCAAGTAACAACCAGGGTTCAGCACTGAGGGACACCTGCACTCAGATCCTACGGACACACACACAAAGCCCCAGAAGACTAGGCCCAATATAAGCATACTGATGTGTTTGGGGGGAGGGGAGAAGCTGGCCTTTCCAGGTTTCTGGAGGATCCACCAGCTGTGAACAGGCCCTTCCAATGCTCACCTCTTGCTGGCAGGTGAGATCATCACCTCTGCTTAAGCTGATCACACTCTTTTCACTGTTATCCGGGCTCTCTGTGGAGGGGAAAGGATCCACTATGATGCTACACCAGACCCGAGGCCCGAACTGCTGGCCTTTGTGAGAAAGACGCCAATGGGAAGTGTATGTCCCCTCCAAGGTTGGGGCAATGAACTCCACAGACACGACTCCCACATGGCCAGCCTTTAAGCAGGGAACCAAAACATCCTTCTTTTCGGTAGAAGCCAAAGTCAGATTTCCCCACATGAACTTGAGCTGAAAAGAATAGTAACAGGAGAAAGAAAGTTTGTCAGTTAAACACTCTGCCATCTCAACCACTTCACATTCACATTTTGTGGGGAAAACTACCTTTGTGTCTGTGCTCCACTTGACATTTCCTGTATTTTTCATCCTCCAGTGTTTGATAAATTTGGTTCCTGGCTGGAGGTGAGTCCCATCAGGCAAATTCTCATCCACAAACGCTGCACTGAGCGTTGGCATAACTGGGGCACAGGGTTGCAGAGGGAGCCTGAATAGAAATTTAGGTATTTAATTACTTGTGTTGGGTGTGATGTATTCTGAATATACAATATGTGGTTCAATATGCACACTGTGACCCTGGAGGGCATACTAGTGCATCTGCTTTATAATGGGAATTCCCTTACAGTCCAGTGGTTATAATTCGTTGCTTTCATTGCTGAGGGCCTGGGTTCGATCCCTGGTCTGGGAACTAAGACCCTGCAAGCTTCATGTGGTGCAGCCAAAAAATCCTCCAACAACGACAACAAACTATTAACATTTTTTAAGAAAACAAGCTGACCCAAGGAATTCTCTGGCAGTCTAGTGGTTAGGACTCCGTGCTTCCACTGCAGGGAATACGAGTCTGATCACTGGTCAGTGGACTATGATCCTACCTGCCATATGGCACAGCTGAAAGAACAAAACAAGGGGACCTAACTCCTAAGTTAAAAAGCTATGAAAAAAAACTAAAATAAAAATAAAAAGCTATGGTGAGGATAACTGAAAGGGTCCATAAATACCACAACTAGAGAGTTGGGCTCTTAAACATTTGTTCCTTCTGCTTCAAATCCAGACTGCCTCCAGTGAAGAGAGATTATACCAGTTTCTGAACCTTACTGGTTTCTGCTTTTCTGAAGAAGGCAACAAAGGAAGGGTCAAAGATAACTAGCAAACCACCCTTTAAGAACACAAAGATCAGAAAATGGGAAGTTTTAAGGGTTTGAGTGTTAGGAGTTAGCAATAATAAATAAGACAGAAGTTGGCTTAAGTTTTAGTTTTAGATGGCTGGCTCCTGCCCTGGCTCTGGGCTTACATTGGGGCGTTTGACTGCAGCAGGCTCTCGGGTCGGCCCAAAGGAGATTTGGGGTTCTGCAGCCCATGAAGTGAATTCCATAGATGAATCTTCCTGTGGAGTTTAAGCTGCTTTTTAAGTTCCTTGACCTCTGCTTTACGCTGTTTCTTCTCAGCCCGCAACCTTTGCTTTTCTGCTTTAAGAAAGTTCTTATCAACTTGCTTCTGGAGCCTGTGAGATTAAAAAAAAAAAAAAAAAGTCAAAATACAAATCTCACAAATAAACCTTGAAGCTATTCTGAGCCACCTGTGGTCTTCATCAGCATCTGCTTCTGGTTTAGTTTCTTAACTTCTTTCTGCAGTTCTGGTTTCCATCTCATTAGCTCCGGATAATTATCCCTGTCACCGCACATCAACTGGAAAGGAGCTGGAACTAAGGAGACTCTTTGGTCTTTTTTTTGGCTGTGCCACATGGCTTGTGGGAGCTCAGTTCCTCAACCAGGGATCAAACCTGTGTTCCCTGCAATGGATGCGCAGAGTCCTAACCACTGGATGGACCTTGCAAGGGAAGTCCAGGAGACTATTTAAGTTTTGTGATCCCACCCTGTCACCAAAACCAAGAAGCCAACCAGAGAACAAACACCCCATATATATATAGTTTTACCTGGCCTGTTCCAGAGCAGCAGGAAGACGAGGAGCAGGGAACCTCGAGTGAGAGAATGGTTCAGAGGAACCCACAACAGGTCTCCGCAACTTCAGCAGGACATGATTGGAGTCATGGGCATACGGCCCTGATTCACAATCTTCGCAGATATTGTAGGATGAGCAGAGGCTGTGAGGAAAGGAATGGCACAGTAGGAAGGACCTGAGGTCAGGAGATATGGACCCAGACTTCCATGTATTTGCTCTATCACGACTGAGGTGGGAACCTGAGCATGCCACCCACACATGCCACGTCTCAATCCTCATGAATCAATGAAGATAGTGACACTTCACCTATACCTACTTCAAAGGACAATCTATGAAAAAAAAAAAAAAAAAGTCAAAATACAAATCTCACAAATAAACCTTGAAGCTATTCTGAGCCACCTGTGGTCTTCATCAGCATCTGCTTCTGGTTTAGTTTCTTAACTTCTTTCTGCAGTTCTGGTTTCCATCTCATTAGCTCCGGATAATTATCCCTGTCACCGCACATCAACTGGAAAGGAGCTGGAACTAAGGAGACTCTTTGGTCTTTTTTTTGGCTGTGCCACATGGCTTGTGGGAGCTCAGTTCCTCAACCAGGGATCAAACCTGTGTTCCCTGCAATGGATGCGCAGAGTCCTAACCACTGGATGGACCTTGCAAGGGAAGTCCAGGAGACTATTTAAGTTTTGTGATCCCACCCTGTCACCAAAACCAAGAAGCCAACCAGAGAACAAACACCCCATATATATATAGTTTTACCTGGCCTGTTCCAGAGCAGCAGGAAGACGAGGAGCAGGGAACCTCGAGTGAGAGAATGGTTCAGAGGAAGCCACAACAGGTCTCCGCAACTTCAGCAGGACATGATTGGAGTCATGGGCATACGGCCCTGATTCACAATCTTCGCAGATATTGTAGGATGAGCAGAGGCTGTGAGGAAAGGAATGGCACAGTAGGAAGGACCTGAGGTCAGGAGATATGGACCCAGACTTCCATGTATTTGCTCTATCACGACTGAGGTGGGAACCTGAGCATGCCACCCACACATGCCACGTCTCAATCCTCATGAATCAATGAAGATAGTGACACTTCACCTATACCTACTTCAAAGGACAATCTATGAGAGGAAAGATATGAAAGCATTTGGAATAGGGAGACAACCCTTAGGGATCCAATTTTGTTTTGGGGAACTTAATTTTGTCTGGCTCTCTCAATTCAAATGTGTACCTGAACACAGCAATCTAATCACTCACTCTTCAAACAGTTATTTTCTCTTGTGGGTGAAGAGTTAGCTTGTTTTCAATACAGAGCTGCTGTCTGATGCTCAGAGTAAGTACACCCTTTACCCCCCAGAACATTAGAACCTCCCACTCTAAGGGGTGTTCATTCCCAAGCTATTGCTTTACCTGCACTGGTAGCGCACACCCACGATACTCCTTTGGCAGCTGCTACAAGCAATATGCCAGCTGAACTGGTTTTCTGGCAAAAACAGTGTTTCCTCTGAAACAGGCATTGAAACTTCTGAGGGACACGAACCTAAGGATGGATGCTGGAGGACAAGCTTCTCGTGTAATTTCTGTTCAAGCTTTTCAACCGTTTCTTTAACCACTTGCTCTCTGAACTAGAATACAGAAGAGGTGGGGGGGAAGGGGGGATGGAATTCTCTCAGTTCCAAGACTGGAAAAAGGCACGAAAATATAAAATAAACCTGAAACCTCACCATCTCTGGTATAAGAACACAATAATCAGATAATAGATACAGAATGGACAGAAACATAGCAAAAAAAAAGTCTAATCCTTCCACAGCTAAAGTGGCTTCAAAGCAAATATCAAAAAGCCCTTTGATGAGTAAATTTCTAACACTTCCTTCTCAAGGACAGAAATTTGTCTCTTTCCCTTACATCCTTAAACTCACCCCTTTTCTAGTACATCACTGCAAAAGCCAGGAACTTTCTTGACTGGAACTGCTGTTATTTTGGAAATTATTAACTACCATTCTTCGTTCACCTGTACCAGAGGCAGCAGCCTCTGGAGCTAGCTTTCTACTTAGTCAACAATCCATCTATGCCAACAGTGCTGCTAAACCCAAGCTGGAAAGAACACTCACTGTCTCTAGGTAGCTTGTGAACCAGTCAGGGGGCTTGTCTTGAGGCTGGTCTGGATTACGTCGAGCAGGTGGAAGCTGCTGCAAGTAAACACAAATCCAAGATACTTTTTTTCTTCTGTTTAAAGTAACTGTCCTATAATGTATTATTTTGAGGTTTCTTTTGTCAAATAATATTAATGTATAGTTTTTAAAAATGAGCATGAAAAAGTATAAGAAAAACGTTATCCTATTCATGGTCCTCTCCAGAAGTAACCACTGTTACCAGTTCAAAAGGCAGACAGAGACAGTCACAATTAACTCCCAAACCTCTGAAGAATAGCTCAAATCTTAGACCACAGACAATGAAACACAGGTCAAAAAATCAGAGATAGGTCATTCCCTTCGTACCTGTGTTGCAGGATCCTCTGGGGTCTTCATGTCTGACCCCAAGACTTTCACCAGTGAAGAATAATGTGCAAGTGGCTTCTTTCCTGTCCTAGCAACTGGTCGTTTTTCTGTTCCAGTGGGGGGTGGGGCTTCTTCGACAACACAATATCCTTCATGGACTTGCATCTGCAGTTGGTTTCCCTGCTTAACTGCCATCTGAGAGCATAAGTTATGAAATAAAAACAATATTATGTGATTCTTTTCCTAAATAAAAATTCAACGCCACAAAAACAGAAAAGGTATGGGAACATTTGCTGGAAAATATCATGATTTATGCTTCTTTGTATATCTGTAATATTTTTTTAATATTCTTTTATCTTAGAGAGAGGTAAACTGTCTGCTGATTTCCAAGACTATTCCTATTCCTCAAAATGGTTTTTTTAGGGGAGAGTTGGGGGAGCGTTTTTTCAAACTTTTTAATTATGAAACATTTCAAACATACACAAAAGTAGAAGGAGTAGTGTGATAAATCCCCAAGGATTCATGCTTTTTTAAATTAGGTCAAATGAAAAATATGCTAATGCTCAGCCTGCTGTTTCTTTGCCAAGAATGTTAACTAGGAATGGTTTTATTAAAAATGAAGTTTTTAGTGTAGCTCTTCATTAGGTGAGATGTTTTCATTAATTGGGTTAATTTTTAAAAATTTAAGTGTAATTGACATAACATTAGTTTCAGGTGGACAACATAACGATTTGACATTGGTATACATTGTGAAATGATCACCACCTTTGTCCAGTTACCATCTCTTAACTGGTTTATAATGTAGGACTCCATTTACGGATTCTAGTCTCAACTTTACAAAAGTCAATTCTAAGACTCAGAAAAGTTAAACTTGCGTCCCATAGGTAAGTCTTTACCTTCCCACTAAGAACAGTATTTTGGGAAGCATGCTTAAGTGGTCACCTCTTTTTTGAAGAGAATCTTCTCAAACACTCTATTTTAAAAAACTCTACTTCAAAGAGCATTTGAGGTTTCAAGAAGGTACTCCAGCATCCAAGGAGAGATTAACAGTCAAGTCTGTGGGGTCTAGCTCCTCCCACTTGTTACCCAGTGACAAGAACTATTCTTTCTTTATCTATTTTCACACATTAGACTTCTGAAGATTCCACTTAGAAACAGCACTCTGTGGCCAAAACATCTGAAAGCTCTTATCTTAGGTCAGGGATCAGCAAAATTCCTTTTTTTCTTTAACTGTAGTGGATTTACAATGACTCAGGTCAGGTGTAGAGCAAAGTGATTGCAATACATATACACACACACTTTTTCAAGTTTCTCGTCCATAATAGGTTATTACAAGACACTGAATATAGTTCCCCATGCTATATAGGAGGTTCTTGTTGTTCAACAAACTTTCTTAAAGAGCTATATAATAAATATTTTAGGCTTGTAGGCCATTCAATTTCTGCTACAACTACTCAACTCTGCCATTGTGGTACAAAGGTAGCCAGAGACAAAACATGATGAACGGGCATGACTGTGTTCTAATAAAGCTTTAACTATGTGGCCAGGGTGAGGTTAGCAGCAAGGTGGTGAACAATGAGTTTTGGGACATATGGCAAATGAGTTTTACCAGTCGGATTCAGAAATAAGAACCTGAAACAGAAAACATGGTGACCTAACCACCAATCATCTATAGAACTCTGTAGGGAAAATTCACAAGGAAAGTTCCCTTTCTAGCAAGGGAAAGCTTTTACATTTTGAAGAAAACTAAAAAGTCAGCAACATAGTAAGAAATTGCTATGGCAGGAGATGAAGGCTTAAATCTTACAGGAATCTCAATTCACAGATTTATATCCTGGTCATTTGAAGTATCTCTAATTAGCTAAAGAGGAAAGATTCAGGAAGCAACCTAGAAAAGTTACCCAGTCCTTGTCAGAACTAGAAGTTGACCATACTTTGTCAGAAGGATGAGTAGATCAACATTTGCTAGAACAATGTAGTACTGATCAGGCTTTGTCTGAAGAACTCTGAGCTTTGAGCAGTCTCAGCCAGAAGAACAATGTAGCATAAGAGTAAACTCTCCTGCTATTTCAAAGAAAAATATTAATTAAAAGAAAACATACCAAAAAACACAGGAAGAAGGACTTCCCTGTACAATGAATAAGAATCCACCTGCCAATGCACAGGGCACAGGTTCAATCCCCGGTCCGGGAAGATCCCACATGCCATGGGGCAACTAAGCCTGTGTGCCACAACTACCGTGCCCACATGCCTAGCGCTTGTTCACGGCAACAAGAGAAGCCACTGCAATGAGAAGCCTGTGCAACCAAGAGTAGCCCCCTGGAAACAGAGACAGCCCCCATGAAGCAACAAAACCCCAGTGCAACCAAAAAATAATAATTTAAAAAATAATTTTAAAGCACACGAAGAATGTGAACAAGTTCAAGATTAACTGTGCTATTAAAGACAAGAATTAGGAGGAAATAAGAGAGAAGAAGCTCTAAAGCTTTACTAAAAAGGCCAGTATCATCTTTTTTTTTGCTGCACCATGCAGCTTATAGAATCTTAGTTCCCTAACCAGATAATCTGTGCCCTCCACAATAAAAGCGCAGAGTCCTAACCACTGGACCACTTGGGAATCCTTTCTGGTGGAAAGGATTAAGATATCTGTTGGCTATTGAGTTCGGGTATGTACTATCCCTCCTAACACTGAACTAAATTTGTCAACAGAAACTGGATTGCCAAGCTATACTGAAAACATTCAAATACTGTTTTTGTAAAAAGAAATTACATCTAAATACATGATTCCTTTTCTTCCTTTTTTATTTTTGTCCAAGCTGCAGGGCATGTGGGATCTTAGTTCCTCATCCAGGGAGTGAACGTGAGCCCCTCCTCTCAGAAGTGTGAGGGCTTAACCACTGGACCTTCAGAAAGTCCCTCCTTTCTTTTTTTAACTGAAGTATGGTTGATTTATAATACTATATGCTTTCAGGCACAGAACCTAGTAATTCATATTTTTTAAAGATCATATTCCATTTATAGTTATGATAAAATATGATACGGCTAAATTCTCCATTCCTTGTAGCTTATTTTATATATAATAGTTTGTATCTCTAAATCCTCTACCCCTTTCTTGTCCTTCCCTACTGGTAACCATTAGTTTGTTTTCTGTATTGGTGAGTTTCTTGTTATATTCACATTTTACTTTTTAGATTCCACGTATATGACAATATACAGTATTTGCCCTTTTCTTCCTGATCTATTTCACTATGCTACATTCATACTGTTGTAAATGGCAAAACTTCATTCTTTTTTATGGCTGACTAGTATTCCTGGACTTTGCTGGTGGCTCAGTGATATCCACCTGCCAATGCAGATGTTCATTCGATCCCTGGGTCAGGAAGATCTCTTGGAGGAAATGGCAACCCACTCCAGTATTCTTGCCTGGGAAATCTAATGGACAGAGAAGCCTGAAAGGTTACAATCCATGGGGTTGCAAAAGAGTCAGACATGACTTAGTAACTAAACAACAACTAACTGTGGGTGTGTGTACACATCTTTGTCTACTCGTCTGTTGATGGACATTTAGGTTGCTTCCCTATCTAGACTACTATAAATAATGCTGCTGTGAACATTGTGTGCATACAGCTTTTCAAATTAGTATCTTCACTTCCTATGTATATATACTCAGGAGTAAAATTGCTGGGTCATATAGTAGTTGTATTTTTAGTTTCTTGAGGAACATCCAAACTGTTTTTCATAGTGGCCACATCAAATTTACATACCCACCAATAGTGTAGAAGTGTTCTCTTTTCTCCACAGCCCTGCCAACATTTGTTATTTGTGACCCTCCTGATGATAGCCATTCTGACAGGCGTGAGGTGTCTGTTTCTTATTTATTTACCTCTGAAGGAAGGCTGGCCTGGAGAACTGAAAGAACTTTTTACTTGAGTGACAGGTGTAATACTTCAAATTCACATGAAATACAATGTTCAGAAAAACTTTTAAATTATATATATATATATACTTAGAAAACCGGAGAAGGCAATGGCACCCCTACTCTTGCCTGGAAAATCCCATGGATGGAGAAGCCTGGTAGGCTGCAGTCCATGGGGTTGCACAGAGTCGGACACGACTGAAATGACTTAGCAGCAGCAGCAGCATACTTAGAAAAGGCAGAGGAATCAGAGATCAAATTGTCAACATCCATTGGATCATCGAAAAAGCAAGCGAGTTCCAGAAAAACATCTACTTCTGCTTTACTGACTACACCCAACCTTTGACTGTGTGGATCTTAACAAACTGTGGAAAATTCTTAAAGAGATGGGAATAGCAGACCACCTTACCTGCCTCCTGAGAAATCTTTATGGAGGTCAAGAAGCAACAGTTAGAATGGGATATGGGACAACAGAGAAATTGGGAAAGGAGTACATCTACATGACGTACACTGTCACCCTGCTTATTTAACTTATATGCAGAGTGTATCATGTGAAATGCTGGGCTGGATGAGGCATAAGCTGGAATCATGATTGCCAGGAGAAGTATCAATAACCTCAGATCTGGGCTGGATGAGGCATAAGCTGGAATCATGATTGCCAGGAGAAGTATCAATAACCTCAGATCTGCAGATGACACCACTCTTATGGCAGAAAGTGAAGAAGAACTAAAGAGCCTCTTGATGAAAGTGAAAAAGTTGGCTTAAAAGTCAACATTCAGAAAGCTGCTGCTGCTGCTAAGTCACTTCAGTCATGTCCGACTCTGTGCGACCCCATAGACGGCAGCCCACCAGGCTCCCCCGTCCCTGGGATTCTCCAGGCAAGAACACTGGAGTGGGTTGCCATTTCCTTCTCCAATTCAGAAAGCTAAGATCAGGGAATCCAGTTCCATCACTTCATGGCAAACAGATGGGGAAACAATGGAAACAGTGAGAGACTTTATTTTTTGGTGCTCCAAAATCACTGCAGATGGTGATTTCACAGCCATGAAATTAAAAGATGCTTGATCCTTGGAAGAAAAGCTATGACAAACCTAGACAGCATATTAAAAAGCAAGCTGATCACCAAAGAATTGATGCTTTTGAACTGTGGTATTGGAGAAGACTCTTGAGAGTCTCTTGGACTGCAAGGAGATCCAACCAGTCCATCCGAAAGGAAATCAGTCCAGAATATTCATTGGAAGGACTGATGCTGAAGCTGAAACTCCAATACTCTGGCCACCTGATGCGGAGAACTGACTCACTGGAGAAGACCCCAACGCTGGGAAAGCTTGAAGGCAGAAGGAGAAGAGACGACAGAGGATGAAATGGTTGGATGGCATCACCAACTCGATGGACATGAGTTTGAGTAGCTCCGGGAGTTGGTGATGGACAGGGAAGCCTGGAGTACTGCAGTCTATGGGGTCACAAAGTGTTGGACATGACTGAGCTATTGAACTGACGCACAAGTGCACGTGCGCATGTGCACACATGCGCACACACACAGACACAACCAGCTTACCAGGTATAGTTTGTCAACTCCTATTCTAGGCCAGAAACCAAGAAGCTTTTTCTAAAATACTTGGTAGAGTCTGTGAAAAAAATTGCTCAAGAAACAACTATAATGAAACTGTGTCAAAATATAAATGTGGGATTTTAAGCATTATATAGTAATTATGTAAAAACTATGCATATAAAAGAAGTCTTGCTTCCTAGGGCAAGACAGGCTTATATCAACTCTAGACTCCTGACGTCCAAGATTTCTGAATGAATGGGTAAAATAGTGAATGTGGGAAAGGTAGAGGAATTCTGAAGTTTTAAAAAGACTTTTTTAGTGAAACTACTTTAGCTTCTGAGAATTGTGAAACCAAAAAGCTGAAGAGTTGAAGAACAGTAAAGGGGTGTTAGGGAACATCATGTGAAAACAACTTAAAAGCAAAGAGCAAACAGGAAGATTGCATGAAAACTGGGGCAGAGAGAAATTACAAAGCATGAGAAATTCTTAACACAGATGGGTTATTTCAACTATGAGAAACCAGGAGAGGACATGGATATCTAAAACCAAGAGACTGGCTGGGAAATACAGATTTCTCAGTAAAAAACAAAAGAAAAAATTGGCTAAATTTTTGAAACAAGTGGCACCCAGAACAGCAATTTTGACCATAAACTGGAAAGGGTAAATCCAGCTCCTGATTTAAAAAAAAAATCTTGCCTTTCCCTTCTTCTCTCCCTAGACCAAAAGTGATTATGGAAAATGACTTAATCTGGATTAGAAGTTCCAAAAGGATAGTCAATGAAAGGTCAGCTTAGCGCACCTTAAATAAGTGACCTTGAGGAATGCTCTAATTGATCACTGACAAACAAGAGGATATTTGCAACTGCATGGTTACACCTTAAATTCTTCCACATTATAGTGTAATATTCTACAGGGAACAAAGTAAAGGAAGGAGATGAAAAGTGTGAACCAGAAAGCATCAATCCAGAGTTTTTTGAATTCTGAAATGCCAGGATGGTGGCTTCAAGATCAGCAATGAGATGCCATGATCATCAGAAAGAATCTTTATATTAGGATATACCTTTTGTTGCGTGGTATGCCAAACTCAACCCAGTCTCCCTAAAAATGGGTTTTGCTGTGTTTACAGTCATTAGTTTCTCCCCATGGCCAACGGAATTCAGGGTCAAGTTTTAGTCCAAATGCCAGGATGGTGGCTTCAAGATCAGCAATGAGATGCCATGATCATCAGAAAGAATCTTTATATTAGGATATACCTTTTGTTGCGTGGTATGCCAAACTCAACCCAGTCTCCCTAAAAATGGGTTTTGCTGTGTTTACAGTCATTAGTTTCTCCCCATGGCCAACGGAATTCAGGGTCAAGTTTTAGTCCATAAATATTTTTTGAATTATTTGAAAATAAGATGAAATAATCATTACCTTAAGTGCTTCTTCATATTCTCCTAAAAGGACAAAAATACATACTGTGATTTTTTTTAACCAGCCCAAAAGATTCAATTAAGCACAGTAAAAATTACTTTAAAAAATTCTTAGCTTAAAAAAAAAAATTCTTTTAGCTTACAATTGTTATACACAAATAGCCACTACCTTTTAGCTGACAAACTCCCTTCTCATGCTGTCAGAAATAGAAGCTACTTGCAGATTAGTTCTCCCACTTAAATCCTTCTCTCTTTGCTACCGGAGCCTTTCAATTACAAAAACTCAATCCAGTTCCCTTACACTAGGCTTAACGAAGCTCAAGACTCAAGAAAGTTCAAGGATAATGTTAATACTATCATTTCAGCCAGTTAAAAATATAATATTGTTCCTATGGAAAATGCACCCATGTTCTGAATAACCATCTTATTTATACATGGACTTTAACATGTACACCAAGTCAAGGAAAAAAGTAGTACCAGGATAACAAGTTAAATGTGTTGAACTGGGAAGTGTATTTTCAAAAGATTAGCATCTTAAATATAAGAGAACGTCTCATTAAAGAGGTCCTTTGGGTCCAATCAAGGTACCAACCTACACACAAAAACTGCTAAAAAATAAAGATTTGCCATGAATCTAATGCCCATGGGTAAATGAGTGCTGCTGCTGCTGCTAAGTCACTTCAGTCGTGTCCGACTCTGTGCAACCCCATAGATGGCATAGATGACATAAACGAGTGCATTTATCCCAAACTCTATTACTGCAACAAGATTTGAGTGTAAATGCAAAGACCAATGCCCATGACCAGATTAAGATTTTTAAATAAAGCTTAATAGGTTTTCTTAGGGACTCACCTTGACTGTTGATGGATACCTGTAAGGAAAAAAAGCAACAGTGAATTATAAGCCTCTCATCAACTGAGCAATTCAGCATATCCAGCCTCACAGGACAGATGCAAAATCTCAGGTTAGCGGTTCCACTTTTCCAATACCTGAACTAACTGTGAAAAATTAATTTTATTGCTTAACTATTACATCTACCTTTATTTCAGGTCCACTGAGAAGCAGCATGGTATAGTGGCTAGGAGCCTGGGCTCTGGAGCCAGAAAGTATGAAGTATGTGTCAGAGGGTACAACTGGTACCCTACTCTACTACTTCCAAGCTTTTGCTCTTTTAGGCAAGGTTACTGAAACTCTCTGTGCCTCAGTTTCCTCATGAATAAAACAGAAATGGTGATAATAGTATATACACACATAGTACTGTTGTTAGTGTGACACGTTATAACCACTCAATGAGGGTTTGCCATTATTTGTTATTATTATAGACTGAATAGCAGATTGTGATATAGTTGAACATAAGAACACTATGTAGTTTTAAAAGTTGTCTCTCAGATTTTCTTTTCAATGCTGCTTTCCTATTTCTCAACTCCATTTCAGATGCCACAAGTTGGCTTAGAACATGCAAGTATCAAATATATTTAAACTCCTACACAAATGAGATAAACAGTATTCTGATATTTTTGAACACATATCCCTCTTGAGAAATAAGATCCTTATTCTGGATACCTGGTCATGGGTACTATAACATACTTTACCTCTTCATTTTCCTCATCCAAATATTTAATTTGAATAGTGTTCAGATCAAACGAAACTTTTACCTGCAAATAAAATGTGCAGACTATATGATCAAGTTATCAAAAAGGCAGGTTGCAACAGAACCCTAGAAATCATAATACAAAGGATGGTCAGGGACTGCCCAGGTGGGCCAGTGGCTAAGATTCCACGGTCCCAATGTAGGGGACCTGGGTTCGATCCCCAGTCAAAGAACTAGATCCCATATGCTGCAACTAAGAGTACATACAGGGGTGTTAACACTGATTACTCCTAAAGAGGTTGAAACAGTGGGTGAAGGGTGAGGGGAGTGGAGGGATATTAATCTTTTCATTATATATATCTGGATTGTTTCATTTCTTATAACAGGCACATATTATACAAAGTAATTTAAAATTTACCATAAAGAAAAAAGGCAAGCTGTCAGCTCATTTAATTAATAGGAAAAGAAAGATAGCTGGTTTTGATTTTCAGATCATTTGACAAACAAGATCCAACTTTCTGGATAACTATCTGTGCAGGCAGTATAAATAAATATAAAGAAATCTTTCCTGGAAGACAGAGGACTAGATCAGATCATCTTTTGAGGTCTCTCCACCATGTCTTACCGTAACTAATAACCTGGTAAAAGTAGGTTTTTAACCAGAGTTTCATTAGACAAACACAGTTACATAGGAAGTAAAACATTCACTATTGCTAATCAAACAAAAACAGAACAAAGGGCAAACCTAGACGAGGAAAGGCACTACCAGTAACAACAAAAGGAACAGAATGAGCTGCTATGTGAACATCTGTGGCAGTTTTCCTGCTCAACTCTGAGACACTCATCCTCTTGACCTACCAATAAAAGCAACTGATCAGATCTCGAGAAACACAAATTGTATCTTTGGTGGTTCAAAACCCACAGTAACCTATCTGCTCTCAATCAAGAGAACGTTAACCTGAGGCCTGGTTAGGGTGGGGACCACACCAATTCATTCCTTAGGCTGTACCTACAAAGAAAGAATTTCCAAGTCCTATTTCACTTAAAAAAATAGGTTTACCTTTCCTTTCTAAACTCTTCAAGATGAATTTGTTTCCTCTACCCGGTACATCTACATGAACACTGAACCCTTGACAAAAATTATTTTCCAAAAGGTTCAGAAATGGTAAATATGACAGACTTTACAGCTAAGAAGCATGGCTAAAAATAACTACTTTAGGGGAAACTATCCCTGCTTAAAGGATGAAGAAACAAAATAACACTCACCATAGCTTCCACATCAGCCCAAGTTGTATTTTCTGGGTCAGAAACTAGAAAGCTTTGAGTTTCATTTTTAAAAGTCACATTTAGTGTAACCTGTGGTTCCATGTTGTGGGGCTAGAGAAGACAGGATGGGTGAGGGAGAGAAAACACATTAGGCAGGTTCTATAAATGCATAAACATTCAGTCAGCTAATGTCTGTGAGGACCTAAAATGGGGTAGGCTAGGAGGACACAGCAGTGGATGAGAAGATAATGTCCCTGCTCTTCTGTCATTTACAGTTTAATAGGTGCTCCCTGGTGCCTCAGACAGTAAAGCGTCTGCCTACAATGCAAGAGACCCGGGTTTGATTCCTGGGTCGGGAAGATCCCCTGGAGAAGGAAATGGTAATCCATTCCAGCACTCTTCCCTGGAAAATCCCATGGACAGAGGAGCCTGATAGGCTACATACAGTCCATGGGGTCACAAAGAGTCGGACACGACTGAGTAACTTCACTTTCAGTTTTCATTTTCAGGTGGTTTAAAACAAATCTCACTGCCATATGTTTGCAAAGACAATGTAAATTTTGGTCACATTCATAGAAATCATCTAACATTTGTAAAATCCTTTGGATTTTATGAACTTTATGATGACTGCTTAATTAAACAGATACCTGCTGTTACATATCTACTAGTAGGATACCAAGATGAGTAAGAGCAGGACTCTACCCTTGGGCAATTTATATTCCTAAAGCTTGAAGGAGATGTTCTAATACATTTTTCTTGGAAAAGATGCCTTTTCCTAAACTGAGCAACCTAGGGTCTCTATTAGATCTATTTAAACAATTTAGAGGCTGAAACACTAGCCAAGAAACTATACAGGTGGAGCACTCAACACCCTTTACTCGTTTTTGTTTTTTTTTTTATGGCAATCTACTTTTTTCTTTTATGGAGAATTTCAAATATACATAAAAGTGGAGAATAGTGATGATCTAACTATAATGATCAACTCAAAGTTACCGTCATTTCATCTATACTCTTCCATACCCCCAATATGGATTGACTATAGTCAACTAATGTTTAAAATCTAACTATTATGAGAAAATTTAAACCTTTACAAAAGAAGAGAGATTAATATACAATGAACCCTGAAAGACCCATCGACTGTTTTCATAATTACCATCAACTCAGGACTAATCTTGTTATAGCAATGCCCTTTCCCTACCGGATTATATTATTATTGTTTTTAAACACATCATGCCACATGCAGGATTTTAGTTCCCCAACCAGGGATCAAACCTCTGTCCCCTGCATTTGGAGCATGGAGTCTTAACCACTGGACTGCCAGGGAAGTCCTTCTACTGGATTATTTGACAGCTATCATTTTATCCATAAAATAATTGAGGGTTTTACCTCTCAAAGAAATTTTACTTACAAATTGTTAGATTGTTTATGACTTTATAAAAAAGTTTAAATCTAAACATAAGTTGTAATGTAAAAGAACAGCCTTTTCATTTTTCATATATTTTTTTAAAAACATATTCATTAATGAATCCTGACTAAGCATCTACAGATTCAGATTCTGCTCTAGGCACAGACACTGCAGAGGACCAAGATTAAGTCTCAGGAGTTTACAGTGAAGAAGAGAGGGAGCAAAGTGGTTTAGAAGAGCTGGATTCCAGACAGCTCTGGCACATTACTAGCCATGTAAGTGTGAGCAGGTCACACTTTTCAGTTTCAGTTTCTGAACCTGTAAAATAAGCCTGAGATCTCCGTTTTACTAACCTCACAATGCTATCATAAGGATTAAGTAAAAATGTGTATGCTGGTTCTTTGAAAACAGTACTTAAGCATGAAAGTTATTATTATATAAATCAGCCTTCAGAATGTGATATAGTGCTGTTTTCCACAGTATAATGAACTGCCTTGTGAAACAATACAACTGTGAGACTGTCATTAAAAAGGACCTTGAACTCTCTGAGAATCAGGGATTTGGGGTGTTTTTTTTTGGTAAATATGAACACAAACACCCCCCAACTTTTTCCAATCTCTGTCTCCACCTAGAGCCAAAAGCATTATCAAAATAGTTTCTGGCACCAATCCTGCTGACACCCAGTATTTCATTCATACAGAATGCAATTCTTGGGGTCCTTAAAATTTGGACAAAACTCCTGTCAACGCCCCAGAATCCTGGGCAAAAAAATCGGGGCGATTGACTAATTTATTCTGCCAAATGGATCTTCTAAAACACATTGTTTTCAACTTCTGAGAAACACACTTCTGCACTTTTGAGAATCCAAAAGGAAGCTAACCTTCTTCCCTCTCTCAAATTACACAACTGGAAGTAAGTTTAGATACTTTGGAGCTCATCCAGCTGGCTGACTAGGGAGGTGGAAACAGGAAGTGGGAGAGTCTAGTTTAGCTGGACTATAGCCAGGTCTTCATAAAGAGTCGCCTATTTATTTGCCTTGGATGTGAAATTCTTTCAGCGAGAGCATTAGTCTTGAACTTGTGAAAATATCAAAGCTGTGGTTAGTATCCTCTGTCACTGCAGTTAGTCAAGTCAGGTAGCTGAGGCCTAGGCCTTCAGCTTTCATTAACTGGATTATATTAAATTCATGCTCTGGCTCAGCTTTCCCTGGCACNAGAGCCGGGGAGAGGAGACTCCTGAAGGCGAGCAAGACGGATGTTATCGGGCGGGGGGCGGACGGAAGGTGGAACCTGAGAAGCCTAAGACGTTGAATCTGGGGAAGTCGTGGGAAAAGGGTCTATTTGTGGGTCACAGGATCTGGGGGGAGGTGCAGATGATAAGGGCGGGGTAAGGATGTGTCCTAGGGAGAATCCTGATGGGTCCTGAGGAGGACGACATGGTATAAAAAGACGAGCTGGTATGTTTGAGAAAGGGACCCTGAGGGAAAACGGGGGCAGGGCTCTATCTGGGAAGAGGAAGAGAAAGGCCTTTGTGCGAGGCAGAGCCCTTAAGAACTGGATTCTTGTGAATTTCTGTGAAGGGGCCAGAAGGAAGTAGAGGGAGGAGCCTCCATAGGCCCAGATGCTGCTGGTACCGATGTGCCTGAGGAGAATCCTGAGTGTAGGCCAGTGGGAAAATCTGGGGAAGGACAGGGCTAGGAGCGTTGGTTGGTGTTGATTTTTAAGGACGAGAAAGAAAACAACTGTGATGATTGGAGAAATAGAAGGGTACACCACTCACCCAGTCAGTCACCCCATTGTGGCTTTCCCTTTCTTGGAGAACGAAAAAAATCAAAAGGAAATGATTGGAGGCTAGATGTGCACAAACAGAATTGAAATGGTCTTAGTTACACAAAACGTTTAAAATTTTTTAAAAAATAAGGCTTTGGTCATTAGTTCTATGGTCTGATTCTAAAACATTCCAATCTTAAATAACACTTAATGAAACTAAACTGTTGTTTATATAACCGTTTTAAAGTGATTTATTTAGTTCATTGGAACAGGAAGAAATGGATTTATCTGTGGATCATGTTGAAGAAGTACAAAATGTCCTTAATGCTATGCAGAAAATCTTGGAGTGTCCAATATGGTAAGTTGAAAGTTTATTAATTTGAGATTCTTCTTGTATATCCAATATATCCTATGCAAGTGAATGCAATTGACCTTAAGATGGTAAGGAGAAAAATTGTTACGTCTGTTATGATTAAACTATTAAAGTTGCTGCTTTCTTAGCTGAAGACTTTTAAGAATATAGGAAATTTCTCCATTTTCTCCACTTGGGCTCTCCCTTTCCCTTTCTGTCACCTCAGCACACACAGCTCCCTTTCTTAAATGTCCACAAAATGTCTTGATTGGTTCTACCAATGTAGAACCAGGGATCTGATTTAGCTTAAGTGATATTTGGAGTTTTCATCCAGCTCCGTAACCAGCTTGATCACTTGGAATGGACATAATTGATAATGGGAATATAAAATCACAAATGCTTGATGTCAGTGAGTGGGTATGTCCTGGCAGAATACTGCAAGTTTCTGCGACTTCACTTTCACTTTTCACTTTCATGCATTGGAGAAGGAAATGGCAACCCACTCCAGTGTTCNATAATTGATAATGGGAATATAAAATCACAAATGCTTGATGTCAGTGAGTGGGTATGTCCTGGCAGAATACTGCAAGTTTCTGCGACTTCACTTTCACTTTTCACTTTCATGCATTGGAGAAGGAAATGGCAACCCACTCCAGTGTTCTTGCCTGGAGAATCCCAGGGACGGGGGAGCCTGGTGGGCTGCTGTCTATAGGGTTGCACAGAGTTGGACACGACTGAAATGACTTAGCAGTTAGCAGTTGACTTTTATACTCCTTTATTTGTTTAACAATTTTTATTTTTTATAAATTTTAAAGATCGCTCTCCATTTACAGTTATTACAAAAGATTGGCGATATTCCCCATGTTGTATTGGTTTGGCCAAAAACTTCATTCAGTTTTCCTGTAGGATGATATGGAAAAACACGAACAAACTTTTTGGCCATCCCAACGTAATATATCCTTGTAGTCTCTTATACCTCTCACCACCCCCAATCCTATCGTGCCCCTCCCCACTCTTAGACATTATGAGTGAACCTTTGTTTTTCTTCATCTACAATATAAAGAGGGGACTAGAATTCTAAAGGCTTATAATTTACATACAGTGAAATGCAGAAAACATAAGTGTACAAGTCTTTGACTTTGGCTAAGTGTATGTATCTTTGTAACCCAGTCAAGATATGGAACATTTTTTCAACCTGGAAAGTTATCTTATGTGGATTCAGGAGCTCTTAACTCACTGACCCTCCACGACCCTTGGAGGCCTATAGATAGAGCTATATTCCTATATAGTTTCTAATGTAATTTTATATCTTGTATTTTATATATTTAAAGACTTCACTGTGAGAAGGGGATTCATGAACTTTATCAGCTCCCGAAAGGAGTCAATGGTACAACAAAGGTTATGAACCCCAGGCTAAATGGTCTCAATGGTCCCTCTTAAATCTATTAAATAAAATAAATCTACAAAATAGATTAAAAACCATATCTCAGAATTTCTTGGTGAAAATCCAGAAAGGAAATTTAGAAAGTTTATTGATTACCCTCTCTCCTCCTATTCTCTGGTCATTCTGTCGTCTTCACTGATCTTCAGACATTCTCCTATGTCTGAGCTTTTTTGCTTGCTGCTCCCTCTGCCTGCAGTGTTCTTCCCCTAGTAATTGCATGGCTCACAAATCTTGATGGGAATACCATCTTTCAAAGAGGCAGACAGTGTTAATTTGAAATTAAAACACTCCTACCCCCAACATACTCTCTATCCCCCTTTCTGCCATAATGCTTAATTTTTTCATAACTCATTACTACCTAACATTCTGTATAATTTATCCTTTTTCTCAACCCCCACAGAATATAAACTCTGGGCAGAGGTTTTTTGTTTTATTTACTTCATATCATCAGTAGTTATAACAGCATCTGGGACATAATAGCCACTCAGTCAACATTTGTTGAAGATGTTAATTAACTGAATTGGTTCTTTGATATAGTTGAGTTTTTTTAATGTGGTGATAGTGGTGAGTATTATTCAAAAAATAATCTGTAAAGTTGCACCTTTCCTTTGTGCTTCATGAAAGTTGTTTTTCATATTTGGAGTCAAAATAACATGAAAGAAAATGCAAGTTGTGTTTTCAGAGAGAAACAAGATTTATAAATAACCTACCTTCTGCTTTCCTGCCCCTCAACATTTCAGCTAAACAAGAACCCAAGCTGAATGAGCTTTACAGCCAAATTTATTAACTATCAGAGCCAGGGAAGCAGGAAATGACAATTGGGGAAAAATTGCTTTTGAAACAGGATAAAACTTACTCATGATAATTACAAAGAGTGATCAAAAAGTCCTTAATAATATGATATTTGGGTCCATTTACTTTACAATTTCCATGAGACTCGGTCATAATATAATGTAATATTCTTTCTCATTCTGGCAAATTAATCCATCAATTAAAAATCTCAGATAAAGTAAAAATTAAAAATGTGAGAATGAAAGTTAATGTTAAATTTTATTTTCAGTCAATTATTGTGTATTTTCTAGATCCTTTTTTATTTTCAATCTGTTTTCTATCAGACATAGACATGGGGTTTTAAACTAAAACTATTCTTGGTTGTTGTTAAACCTTAAACTCATTTAAGTGGGGAATTCTAGGATGGGAATCATATTTAGTTCATTTTTTTAAAAAACATTGCCCAGAACTACAATTTTCAGTTATGTTTTAATAAATGATTCCTGATTGTGACTGGAAATAGTATTAATTATGTTAGCTGTAGGGTAGGTTTCCATCTTCTTTGAGGTCTCGAGCTGAAATTCCTTCTGCTGGCCTCTGAGTCACTATTGGCGTTTATTTCTGATAATTGGTATTTTTTTCTAACTTTTTACATGAGTATATAAATTCTTTGACTTTCAGAAGAGTTTGCTAAAGTGTGTATCCTAGTGGGTGGTATGGTTGTGTTTCGAGCCTAACCTAGCTGCTTTTTCCAATCATTTACCATGTTGGAAGCTCAAAATATAATTAGTAATTTACCTTCAAAATGTAGAAGTAGGCCTAAAAAATTTCCAGGTTTGAAGAATGTTTAAAAAGTTTGAATCACTTTTATAGTAAACATTTACTCTCATCGTGATCTAGAAGAAAACATTTACATTTTTTTTTCTTTCATTCCCATTTTCCAGGCTTTTCCTTCAACAGTCATTACCTTTTTACATATTGGAATTTTCATCTGTTCAAAGTTTGTGTTTACAGTATGTTTGTATAGCTTAGTTTTTAATTACCATACTGAAATATAATTATTTCAAAATTGAGTTAGTGGTGAGAATGAGAGCCATCTGGTATCATAGCTAAATCCAATTTCTCTTTTACTGAGAATTTCTTTTGCTATCTAGCCTATCTGAGGAATAATGATTTGGTAACAAATCAGAATTCTCTTTGTCCAGTTGTTTTTCTTCTTAAAATCACATTCACTCCCAATAATAATACATTGGTACAAATCATCTCAGATTGTAAACATTTTCCCAAGTAGCATTTACTTTTGTTCTCACAATAGCCTTAAGACTTGGTAGAGTGCGTGACCAAGAAGGAAACTGAGGTTCAGGTAGAGTGGTTGGCCTGAGATCACTCTGCTAACAAAGAGAATTGCAGTAGAAACGCAGTCTTCTGACTTACTCTGGTATTTTTCTTTTCATTGCCCTGTGCTGCGTCAGAAACCCCATGATTGCAAGAGTTATGTTACTGAACCCTTCACAAGAGACTATTGTCCCCCAGCTTTTCTTGTCATCCCTTTCTAAAATGTTAAATATTTAACAGGCCACATTCCTATCACACACACAGGTTACCTGTTCTTTGATGCCTTGCTTGGACCTTACCAAAAATCAGTTTCTGAAGCTCTCATTCAAAATAAACACCAGAGATTTAAAACAGCCTGTAGGTCCCTCCCTACTCAGGCTCCCAGCTACCTCTCTGACCTCTTCCACTAGTATCTCCACCTTAATCATTCCATCCTGGCCCCTGGCCTACTCACTGTCCTTCAAAAACCCTGGGCATGGTGCTGCTCAGAGACCGTTTTCTCTGCTCCCCTGCTGAAATGTTCTTTTTCCAACCTTTGCACAATTGGTTTCCTCACATTGCTCAGCTGTCCACCAGTGTCACCCTTTCATGAGACCTTTTTTGACTACCTTGTGTATACACCCCTCACCACAACACACTGCACCCCCTTTCCCCTTATCCTGGTTTATTTTTCTTTTTAGCACTATTCCCATATATCTTTGTTTCTCAACCAACTGTCTACCACAGCTAGAATGTAAGTTCTATGAGGGCAGTCTTTATTTTGTTTGCTGCTGTATTTCTATCTCTGGGAGCAGTACTTGCACATAGGAGAAGCACAATAAATAATAAATTGTTAAATGAATTAATCTCAGGAGCACCTTGAAATTTTTTGGTTAGATGGACAGGGATGGCAATTTGGATGATACATTTTCTTTTCTGGAGACTTTATTTTTCTAAGTTTATTGTTTTCTGAATTTTCTTCAGTGAGGGTTTTTTACACTGTACTTACAAAGTAATCACAAACCAAACATCATGTACCTCCTGCAGTGATATAATAAAAGTACACAGAACCATCTGTAAAGTGTTCTTGACAAAAATTGAACCTGGTTTGGATCAAGCTTCGTTTACAGGAAGTAGAGATTAGAGGGACAAGTTAAACCATATTATAGCATTATAATCAGCAAAATCCAGAATCTGGGAAATTCTACAGTCAAATGACCTAGTTTTTTAAATAAATGACAAGGAAGGAAAAGAGAAGTCTGTAGATTAAAAGAAACTTGACTTTCTAACACCACACACAAAAATAAACTCAAAATGGGTTAAAGATCTAAATGTAAGACCAGAAACTATAAAACTCCTAGAGGAGAACATAGGCAAAACACTCTCCGACATAAATCACAGCAGGATCCTCAATGATCCGCCTCCCAGAATACTGGAAATAAAAGCAAATATAAACAAATGGGATCTAATTAAAATTAAAAGCTTCTGCACAACAAAGGAAACTATAAGCAAGGTGAAAAGACAACCCTCTGAATGGGAGAAAATAATAGCAAATGAAGCAACTGACAAACAACTAATCTCAAAAATATACAAGCAACTTATACAGCTCAATTCCAGAAAAATAAACGACCCAATCAAAAAATGGGCCAAAGAACTAAATAGACATTTCTCCAAAGAAGAC
>SJYX01007620.1:273455-289075 GCA_006410675.1 Oreotragus oreotragus | reverse complement strand
GTATATACACAATGGAGTATTACTCAGCCATTAAAAAGAATACATTTGAATCAGTTCTAATAAGATGGATGAAACTGGAACCGATTATACAGAGTGAAGTAAGCCAGAAAGAAAAACACCAATACAGTATACTAACACATATATATGGAATTTAGAAAGATGGTAATGAGGACCCTGTATGCAAGACAACAAAAGAAATACAGATGTGTAGAGCGGACATATGGACTCTGAGGGAGAAGGAGAGGGAGAGGGAGAGGGTGGGATGATTTGGGAGAATAGCATTGAAATATGTATACTATCATGTAAGAAATGAATTGCCAGTCTATGTTCAATGCAGGATGCAGGATGCTTGGGGCTGGTGTATGGGAATGATCTGGAGGGATGATGTGGGGTGGGAGGTGGGAGGGGGGTTCATGTTTGGGAGTTCGTGTAAAAAAATAAATACAAAAAAATAAAATAAAAAAAAAAAAGAAACTTGAGACATATCCACCAAATGCAGGATGTGTATCTTGTTTGGATCCTGACTTAAATGGATATAATGACTAAGTTTTTATAAGACAGTGAAGGAAATTGGAACATTAGTTGTATATTAGATGATGTTAAGGAAATTATTTTTTAGGAGTAATAATAGTTTCATGTTTATACTAAAAAAATCCTTATCTGTTTTTTGGCTGCGCTGCACAGCTCGTGGGATCTTACCTAGTTCCTCACAGGAATCCAACCCAAGTCCTCTGCGTTGGAAGCGTGGAGTCTTAACCACTGGATCGCCAGGGTTAATGTACCCCAGAACACACTTATTTTTAAATGAATTACTGACCATCGTTTATTTTCTCCCCCCTCCCACCTTTATAGTCTGGAGTTGATCAAAGAGCCTGTCTCTACAAAGTGTGACCACATATTTTGCAAGTAAGTTTTAATGTTTTATGTGGCTCCATCATTAGCTTTTGTACTTACTCTTCATAATACAGAAAACAACTACTGAAGTTTTAGCTTCTTCATTTATGTGGAAAAGAATTGTAAGTTGTTTGTAGCCATAGTTTGAGGTAAAATATTGGCACGTTTATCTAGTGGGATATGAAATCACTTTGAGGAGCTGTTTGATTTTTGTGTCCAAGGGTGGAAGCAGATTGAGGCAATTGTGAAATTACCAAATTGTGTTTCAACTGTCCCAGTTTTCTCCTTTCTATTCATTTCTGAATGTCCTTCTGCTCTCCGGCCTCTAAGTTTCAGTGTTTGTCTGCTTCATAATCCTTGTGAAAATAGAGAATCTGATACAGTGTATATTTAGGCTGAAATTCATTCATACCAGTGATTCAAGTTATATTTTTAAGGATCTTCTCCTTTGGAATGGATGTTTCCTCTTTTTCAAGCCAGTTGGTTTTTTTTTTTTTTTCTTCTTGTAGTTATTTATTTGTTTTGGCTGCACTGGGCCTTTGTTGCTGCACTTTGGGCTTTCTCTATTGCAGTGAATGGAGGTTACTCTCTAGTTACCATGTGCAGGCTTCTCATTGCAGTGGCTTTTCTTATTTTGGAGCATGGGCTGTAGAATGCGCAGGCTCAGTAATTGTGGCACACAGGCTTAGTTGCCCTGTGATGTGGAATCTTCCCGGACCAGGGGAACTGGTATCTCCTGCATTGATAGGCGAATTCTTATCTGCTGGACCACCAGGGAAGTCCATGGATGTCTTTCTTGGATAGAAGAATTTCGGGGAAGTTTGGTAGGTAATTTTGTAGAACAAGGGTTTTCTCCTTTCCCTGATGTTAAACTATGATTGAAACTTGCCCTGAATGCCAATTGTTTTTAAATATCTTTTTTCTATTTTAATTGAAAAGCTGTGTTTGCTGGACCACCAGGGAAGTCCATGGATGTCTTTCTTGGATAGAAGAATTTCGGGGAAGTTTGGTAGGTAATTTTGTAGAACAAGGGTTTTTTCCTTTCCCTGATGTTAAACTATGATTGAAACTTGCCCTGAATGCCAATTGTTTTTAAATATCTTTTTTCTATTTTAATTGAAAAGCTGTGTCCATGGTAATGAGTCTACTAGCATAAAAGATTATATGATGCAAAGTATTCTTTCCTCCTACCTCAAAACCCCTGCCTCCCCTTCTAGCCCCAGGGGAAAAAAAAATCAATTTCTTAAGTATCCTGTAAGAAATTTTCAAATTCAAGAGTTTGTAACTTGGGACTCCTGAATGGTTTTCTTTAATTTCCTAGAATTATGTTGAATTTTAAGTTCAATTATATTAAAAACTATGGGCCTGTGCAATTTTCTGGGAAGATAGTTCATAATTTTCATCAGCTTGGAATGTTACTATAACCTAAAAATTCCTGAAAAGCTTCTGATTTAAGAATAATGAGATGAGAGGGAGATTCAAGAGGGAAGTGACAGATAACCTATCGGTCAGACCTATGACCGATTCATGTTGATGTATGGCAGAAACCAACACAATATTGTAAAGCAATTATCCTTCAATTAAAAATAAATTTTAAAAAAATTATTGGAAAAAAGGACTAACTGGAACTGGAGGAAACCTCTTCCCTTTGGAGGAATATCCTCTGAGCACAAGGCTGCCAGCTGGCCAGCCCCTTCCTTCCTCTGAATTCTACTTTCTTCTTGCTATTTAGCTGTCCCAGTAAGGATCCAGAGGCCATTTTCATGGCCTCTCGCACCTTTCCCAGGACAGCCCACTGGCCTAGCTCTCTTCCCAGCAGTTTCCTTCTCATTCCTCAGGTCTGTCTCCCTGGTCAGGTGCCAAGGCAGCAAGGCTTTATCCCTGCTCCAAGAATTTTTAGTTTTGTGGCCTCTAGAGAGAAGCGTCTCAAACTTTCTGTGGTATAGGGGCAGTTTTTTTGTAGATCAATTTTTTTTTAAAGAAACTTTTTTCTAATTTTTTTTTTTTGACTGTGCTGGGTCTTCGTTGCTGTGCTTAGGCTTTCTGTAGTTGTGGCGAGCAGGGACTACTCTCTGGCTGTAGTACATGGGCTTCTCATTGTGGTGGCTTCTCTTGTTTTGGTGGGTGGGTTTCAGTAGTTGTGGGATACCATTTAGTTGCCCTGTGGCATGTGGCATCTTCCTGGACCAGGGTTCAAACCCATATCCCCTTCATTGGCAGGCAGTCTTAACTACTGGATCACCAGGAAAGTATGATTAATACTTTTGTAAAACAACATTTTAAAGTCCCAATATTTAAAATGTTACACACACAAAAATAAGTAAAGAAAAGGAAAGGTTACAGAGCGCTGAAGACTAACCTTTTAAATGCTGGGACTTTCACTGTTGTTTGACAAGAATCTTTCTGAAATGTCCTGTATGCTTTCCTATCACCTGGAATAATGAATACATAGTATTGTAGTGTGTAAAGGAGAGATTAAATTATGAACATTCATTTCTTTGAGAGCCTGTGGAAAAAGGCAGTTTTACAGGCAGAGGAAGTAATATGACCAGAGGTATGAAGAGAAGAAAGAATACATTCTGGGACTTTCACTGTTGTTTGACAAGAATCTTTCTGAAATGTCCTGTATGCTTTCCTATCACCTGGAATAATGAATACATAGTATTGTAGTGTGTAAAGGAGAGATTAAATTATGAACATTCATTTCTTTGAGAGCCTGTGGAAAAAGGCAGTTTTACAGGCAGAGGAAGTAATATGACCAGAGGTATGAAGAGAAGAAAGAATACATCCAGGAAAAAGAAACTAACTTTTCCTATGTATTCAGTTCAGTTCAGTTGATTAATCATGTCCGACTCTTTGTAACCCCATGAACTGCAGCACGCCAGGCCTCCCTGTCCATCACCACCTCTTGGAGTCCACCTAAACCCATGTCCATCGAGTCAGTGATGCCATCCAACCATCTCATCTTCTGTCGTCCCCTTCTCCTGTCCTCAATCTTTCCCAGCATCAGGGTCTTTTCAAATGAGTCAGCTCTTCGCATCAGATGGCCAAAGTATTGGAATTTCAGCTTCAACATCAGTCCTTTCAATGAACACCCAGGACTGATCTGCTTTAGGATGGACTGGTTGGATCTCCTTGCAGTCCAAGGGACTCTCAAGAGTCTTCTCCAACACCACAGTTCAAAAGCATCAATTCTTCGGCGCTCAGCTTTCTTCACAGTCCAACTTTCACATCCATACATGACCACAGGAAAAACCATAGCCTTGACTAGGCGGACCTTAGTTGGCAAAGTAATGTCTCTGCTTTTGAATATACTATCCAGGTTGGTCATAACTTTTCTTCCAAGGAGTAAGCGTCTTCTAATTTCATGGCTGCAGTCACCATCTGCAGTGATTTTGGAGCCCAAAAAAATAAAGTCTGACACTGTTTCCACTGTTTCCCCATCTATTTCCCATGAAGTGATGGGACCGGATGCCATGATCTTTGTTTTCTGAATGTTGAGCTTTAAGCCAACTTTTTCACTCCTCTTTGACTTTCATCGAGGCTCTTTAGTTCTTCAGTTTCTCTCATAAGGGTGGTATCATCTGCATATCTGAGGTTATTGATATTTCTCTCGTCAGTCTTCATTCCAGCTTTGCTTCCTCCAGCCCAGTCTTTCTCATGATGTACTTTGCATATAAATTAATATAGAGGAGCTGTACTAGAAGAGAAAGGAGCCCTCAGAGGAGAGATACTTGCAAGACAGAGAAGGTGCAAGAAGAGACAGAAGGGATTGAAATAGAAAAGGGATGCAAGAAAGAGAAATGTTATTTATGTACAGTAATGAAAGAAAAGGAAATTCTATAGAAAGGTTTTGAGATAGAGTAGGGGTGGATGAGGTAGTTGAGCTCAGTGAAGTTGGAGGTGAAGACATCTGTTGAGATTGAGAAGGTTAAATAAAGTTGGTAACTAGAGGAGACTGAAAAAGGCTTGCAATTCTTAATATGGAGGATATGATAAGCAGAAAAGGTAGCCATATTTTAAGTGATATATTAGAATTAGAATTAAAGTTATAATGCCTGGGTGATATATCTACTTTTCATGAAGTAGCCCACTCCAGTGTTCTTGCCTGGAGAATCCCAGGGATGGGGGAGCCTGGCAGGCTGCTGTCTGTGGGGTCGCACAGAGTCGGACATGACTGAAGCGACTTAGCAGCAGCAGCAGCAGCTTCTGTAATACCTTTATAGTCTGAATAATACCTTGATCTATATGAAAAGAAAGCTCAGAACAATACCCCCAATCATTAACTGGATTTTCTGAGGGTGGACTCTAATTTTAACAATAAAGCAGCTTTGTTGACCAAGTAAGCCTGTAGATCTGAAATCTTCCCTGAGATAAACAAAAGCTACAGTAGTATCAGTTTAGAAAATGTTAGGTCATTCCTGCATTAGCTTGTAGTTTCTAAACAACAGATGGAATGTGTAGTACTTTTTGAAAGATCTAGACCACATTGTCTAAAGAGATATAATCTCAGCCATAAATCTAAAACTTAAATTTTCTTATAGCCACATTATTAAAAGATTTTTTTTTTCCCAGACCAGGGGTGGAACTTAATTCCCCGTGCAGTGGAAGTGTGGAGTCCTAACCACTGGACCACTAGAAAAGTCCCTACTAAAAGTTTTTTTTTTTTAAGGTGAAATTAACTATAGTTATATATTTTTAATCCAGTTATGACTAAAATTTTATCATTTCAAAATATAAAAATGTTAGTGAAATAATTGACATTCTTTTTTGTGGTAAGTCTCTGAAAGCCTGTGTTTTTCCATACTTAACATACATCTTAGTTCAGACTGGCCACATTTCGAGTGCTCAGTAGCCACATGTGGCAGCTGTGTTGGATAACACAGCTCTAGAAAATTGACTACTCAAAGTGGGACTCATGGCTCTGCAGCAGCCACATCACATGGAAACTTGCTAGAATCTCAGCCTTACCCCAAACCTACTGAATCAGAATGTACATTTGAACAAGATCCCTAGGAGATTCTTAGGTACATTAAAGTTTAAGAAGCAGTATTCTGAAATGGTGACACTTTCTAGACACTTTGGCGGATAGTATTAATAAGAGAGACTAGAACAAGCATGGCTGAGGTTGAAAGACCAAAAAGACCAAGTAAAGCAAGTCTTGGGGTCAGTTAACTGAGGAGATCCAGATAAGTGGTAAGTCAATGTCAGGGAGGTTTCATGGCCAGATACATTAGATCATGATATCAGGGAATTCTGGAATGTAGCAATAGGTTGGTATGTCAGAGGGCCAGAAATAGGCAAGAGATGGATAACCTTCAAGTTGATGAACATAGTCTTGCAGGAGTCTAGCAGCAGAAATGAGAAGTTCAGGGTGGCAGTTACAAAGGAAGAAAAGTAACAGCGAACCAGCCACGGGAGGTTGAGGGTTAGCAGTAAGATTCTCATCCCGAGGAGACAAGAGCCTTGATCCACGGGACTGCGATACTTGGGAAGGAAGTCAGGCAGAATCTCCCAGATGAAGAACTCAAGGTAGCTTCTTAATTATTGGAACTGAAGTATAAACCAGAGGTTTGATCAAGAAAACAGAGCCTTAATTACCCAAACTGACAAGGTTTGGTGGGACCAGCAACGTAAGTGGATGCTGAGATGCTAAGCCATGGAGCTGTCAGGGTCTTTATTTCCTCTAACAAGGGACCGTATTAGTCTATTATCTTGGCTCTGTTGACAGTAATCCAGGGCACCCAGTATAACAATGTAGCCAAAAGTCAGCTTGCCTTTATTTTGCCTAGACTTAAAACTATTCTTTACTTCCTGCCAGGATAGACTTGGACAAGCAACTCAAAATTAAATGAGTTTCCATAACTTGTTAAACTGTTCAGGGTACAGATATGCTCAAAAATGAGTACTCTGAAAAGTCCCCCAAATTAGTTTTGTGGCACTGTGATTTTACTATTCTCCATCAGCTTTTTCTTGTAAAGGTGAAGCTGCCCTTTGGAAAACATAACTACATTTGCTTTAAAAATGTATTGCCTTTCCTTAAGCATTGGGCTTTAGAAACCCAAGAAGCCCGAAACTTGTCTCAGACCTTTCCATTGAGAACCATGTGTAGAACCTATATACGTGTTCACATTTAATCAGTGTAACACGTAGATTCCCCAGAGCTCTAAAATAGAGTTTAATAAATTCTTCAAAGCCCTGAAAGACATGCCAGTGTTCTGTTGATCTGTCAATGTTTTCCTTACCTCAGTCTTTTCAAATCATGTACAAGTTCATTTTCTCTTTAGAGTTTAGTTAATAGTCTTTATGCGTCTGTCCTTTTCCTACCATAAAGAAAGATTGCAACCCATATCTTGGTTGATTTCTACATATCTGCTTCTCTGGTGTTATTTGCATAATTATGTACAGGCTGCAACATCTATAGCCTAGCTTATCATCCTATATCTTCCCTACTGTATTCTGCAGTCTTGTGTTTAGGGAATGACCTCCCTACCTCTACTCTGAATTGTTGAATTGTGCCATTTGCCAGTGCGATGCTTTGATGCCTCCTAGAGCCATTATTGGAGAAGGCAATAGCACCCCACTCCAGTACTCTTGCCTGGAAATCCCACGGACGGAGGAGCCTGGTAGGCTGCAATCCATAGGGTCGCTAAGAGTTGGACACGACTGAGCGACTTCACTTTCACTTTTCACTTTCATGCATTGGCGAAGGCAATGGCAACCCACTCCAGTGTTCTTGCCTGGAGAATCCCAGGGACAGGGGAGCCTGGTGGGCTGCCGTCTCTAGGGTCACACAGAGTTGGACATGAGTGAAGTGACTTAGCAGCAGCAGCAGCAGAGCCATTATGGTAGAGTGCAGGTAGTAGTTGCATCTTCTCAAGGAGTGGTAGCCTCTATTTTGTGGCTTTTTTTTCTTAATTAAAAAGTTTATTTTTTGGCTACATCACACCAACATATATGATCTTAGTTCCCCCACTGGACCTCCAGGGAAGTCCCTGTTTTGGCTCTTTAAATGGATTTTTTATACAAAGCAGCTAGCTTTTTGACACCCCCATTTCCTAACCTATATGTTGTCAAATGCAACATGTCAAGCATCTATATAGGTGTAGAGGTTGTAGAAGGACCCCTGGGTCTCCTTGACCAACCCTACCTACATTTACTTTCTCTGGTGGAAAAGCCATGGGCTTTGTTATTGCAATACGTTTAGGTTCTAGATCCCATATTACCTTTACCACTTACTTGATTACCATGCGATCTGGGACAAATCTACTGTAAAATGAAGATGATACTTCAGGGTTGTGTTGACAGAGAATGCATGTTAAAGGACATGGCCAGTAAAAAGTGCTTCTCTTAAGTATGCTGACTCACCATTCCCACTGCCTTTTCAGTTCCCATAATCTTTGATTCCTGATATCTTCTCCCTAATCCCTTCCCCACTCACCTCCCTCGCCATAATATCATGTCCTTTATAATGGCAGGGGTTTTATTTTCCTTGTTTACTGAATTTCTTGCATTAGAATGATTCCTAACTTATTAAATGTTGGCTGTATGAGTGAATCACTGCTTTTAATAATCATCACCACAGCTACTTCTACTGCTCTCTTCCCTTTTCTGTCTACCTCTGTTTGGGGTCTTTTGTCTTTTTCCTAAGGGAATGTTGATCTTTATGGACACAACCAGCCAATGGGAGCAATAGTTTCCTTTATTAAGGAAGCTGACTCTGAACACATTGCATATGATCATCAAAGTCTTCTTCGCCATATTCACTGAGACAACCAAAACAATTGTTCTAGATCCCAAGCCATCCTAAAAGCCTGAGTGAGCCTCCTTCATTCCTTAGATTTCTGGTGAACAGCTTGGTTCAACAGATACTCTGTTGGACCTTGTAAATATAAAAATGAGCATGTTTTCTTCCTGCTTTGAGGTTTTTTTTTNGATATAATCTCAGCCATAAATCTAAAACTTAAATTTTCTTATAGCCACATTATTAAAAGATTTTTTTTTTCCCAGACCAGGGGTGGAACTTAATTCCCCGTGCAGTGGAAGTGTGGAGTCCTAACCACTGGACCACTAGAAAAGTCCCTACTAAAAGTTTTTTTTTTTTAAGGTGAAATTAACTATAGTTATATATTTTTAATCCAGTTATGACTAAAATTTTATCATTTCAAAATATAAAAATGTTAGTGAAATAATTGACATTCTTTTTTGTGGTAAGTCTCTGAAAGCCTGTGTTTTTCCATACTTAACATACATCTTAGTTCAGACTGGCCACATTTCGAGTGCTCAGTAGCCACATGTGGCAGCTGTGTTGAATAACACAGCTCTAGAAAATTGACTACTCAAAGTGGGACTCATGGCTCTGCAGCAGCCACATCACATGGAAACTTGCTAGAATCTCAGCCTTACCCCAAACCTACTGAATCAGAATGTACATTTGAACAAGATCCCTAGGAGATTCTTAGGTACATTAAAGTTTAAGAAGCAGTATTCTGAAATGGTGACACTTTCTAGACACTTTGGCGGATAGTATTAATAAGAGAGACTAGAACAAGCATGGCTGAGGTTGAAAGACCAAAAAGACCAAGTAAAGCAAGTCTTGGGGTCAGTTAACTGAGGAGATCCAGATAAGTGGTAAGTCAATGTCAGGGAGGTTTCATGGCCAGATACATTAGATCATGATATCAGGGAATTCTGGAATGTAGCAATAGGTTGGTATGTCAGAGGGCCAGAAATAGGCAAGAGATGGATAACCTTCAAGTTGATGAACATAGTCTTGCAGGAGTCTAGCAGCAGAAATGAGAAGTTCAGGGTGGCAGTTACAAAGGAAGAAAAGTAACAGCGAACCAGCCACGGGAGGTTGAGGGTTAGCAGTAAGATTCTCATCCCGAGGAGACAAGAGCCTTGATCCACGGGACTGCGATACTTGGGAAGGAAGTCAGGCAGAATCTCCCAGATGAAGAACTCAAGGTAGCTTCTTAATTATTGGAACTGAAGTATAAACCAGAGGTTTGATCAAGAAAACAGAGCCTTAATTACCCAAACTGACAAGGTTTGGTGGGACCAGCAACGTAAGTGGATGCTGAGATGCTAAGCCATGGAGCTGTCAGGGTCTTTATTTCCTCTAACAAGGGACCGTATTAGTCTATTATCTTGGCTCTGTTGACAGTAATCCAGGGCACCCAGTATAACAATGTAGCCAAAAGTCAGCTTGCCTTTATTTTGCCTAGACTTAAAACTATTCTTTACTTCCTGCCAGGATAGACTTGGACAAGCAACTCAAAATTAAATGAGTTTCCATAACTTGTTAAACTGTTTAGGGTACAGATATGCTCAAAAATGAGTACTCTGAAAAGTCCCCCAAATTAGTTTTGTGGCACTGTGATTTTACTATTCTCCATCAGCTTTTTCTTGTAAAGGTGAAGCTGCCCTTTGGAAAACATAACTACATTTGCTTTAAAAATGTATTGCCTTTCCTTAAGCATTGGGCTTTAGAAACCCAAGAAGCCCGAAACTTGTCTCAGACCTTTCCATTGAGAACCATGTGTAGAACCTATATACGTGTTCACATTTAATCAGTGTAACACGTAGATTCCCCAGAGCTCTAAAATAGAGTTTAATAAATTCTTCAAAGCCCTGAAAGACATGCCAGTGTTCTGTTGATCTGTCAATGTTTTCCTTACCTCAGTCTTTTCAAATCATGTACAAGTTCATTTTCTCTTTAGAGTTTAGTTAATAGTCTTTATGCGTCTGTCCTTTTCCTACCATAAAGAAAGATTGCAACCCATATCTTGGTTGATTTCTACATATCTGCTTCTCTGGTGTTATTTGCATAATTATGTACAGGCTGCAACATCTATAGCCTAGCTTATCATCCTATATCTTCCCTACTGTATTCTGCAGTCTTGTGTTTAGGGAATGACCTCCCTACCTCTACTCTGAATTGTTGAATTGTGCCATTTGCCAGTGCGATGCTTTGATGCCTCCTAGAGCCATTATTGGAGAAGGCAATAGCACCCCACTCCAGTACTCTTGCCTGGAAATCCCACGGACGGAGGAGCCTGGTAGGCTGCAATCCATAGGGTCGCTAAGAGTTGGACACGACTGAGCGACTTCACTTTCACTTTTCACTTTCATGCATTGGCGAAGGCAATGGCAACCCACTCCAGTGTTCTTGCCTGGAGAATCCCAGGGACAGGGGAGCCTGGTGGGCTGCCGTCTCTAGGGTCACACAGAGTTGGACATGAGTGAAGTGACTTAGCAGCAGCAGCAGCAGAGCCATTATGGTAGAGTGCAGGTAGTAGTTGCATCTTCTCAAGGAGTGGTAGCCTCTATTTTGTGGCTTTTTTTTCTTAATTAAAAAGTTTATTTTTTGGCTACATCACACCAACATATATGATCTTAGTTCCCCCACTGGACCTCCAGGGAAGTCCCTGTTTTGGCTCTTTAAATGGATTTTTTATACAAAGCAGCTAGCTTTTTGACACCCCCATTTCCTAACCTATATGTTGTCAAATGCAACATGTCAAGCATCTATATAGGTGTAGAGGTTGTAGAAGGACCCCTGGGTCTCCTTGACCAACCCTACCTACATTTACTTTCTCTGGTGGAAAAGCCATGGGCTTTGTTATTGCAATACGTTTAGGTTCTAGATCCCATATTACCTTTACCACTTACTTGATTACCATGCGATCTGGGACAAATCTACTGTAAAATGAAGATGATACTTCAGGGTTGTGTTGACAGAGAATGCATGTTAAAGGACATGGCCAGTAAAAAGTGCTTCTCTTAAGTATGCTGACTCACCATTCCCACTGCCTTTTCAGTTCCCATAATCTTTGATTCCTGATATCTTCTCCCTAATCCCTTCCCCACTCACCTCCCTCGCCATAATATCATGTCCTTTATAATGGCAGGGGTTTTATTTTCCTTGTTTACTGAATTTCTTGCATTAGAATGATTCCTAACTTATTAAATGTTGGCTGTATGAGTGAATCACTGCTTTTAATAATCATCACCACAGCTACTTCTACTGCTCTCTTCCCTTTTCTGTCTACCTCTGTTTGGGGTCTTTTGTCTTTTTCCTAAGGGAATGTTGATCTTTATGGACACAACCAGCCAATGGGAGCAATAGTTTCCTTTATTAAGGAAGCTGACTCTGAACACATTGCATATGATCATCAAAGTCTTCTTCGCCATATTCACTGAGACAACCAAAACAATTGTTCTAGATCCCAAGCCATCCTAAAAGCCTGAGTGAGCCTCCTTCATTCCTTAGATTTCTGGTGAACAGCTTGGTTCAACAGATACTCTGTTGGACCTTGTAAATATAAAAATGAGCATGTTTTCTTCCTGCTTTGAGGTTTTTTTTTAAAAAAAAAAAACATGTCTTATTGAGATATAATTTACATACTATAAAATCCATTCATTTAAAGTGTACAATTCAGTTTTTTGTTTTGTCTGTTTTTAAAAATATTTATTTATTTGGCTATATCGGGTCTTAGTTGCAGTGAGAGGGCTTATCACTAGTTGTGGTGCTCGGGCTCAATTGCCCCATGGCATGTGGGATCTTCTTGAACCAGGGATCGAACCCATGTCCCCTGCATTGGCAAGCAGATTCGCAACCATTAAACCACCAGAGAAGTTGCTTTTCATGTGCTTATTGATCACGTGTTTATCTTTGGAGAAAATGGCTCTTCAAATCCTTTGCCCATTTTTTAATTGGGTTATGTCTCTTTTTTATTGAGTTTTAAGAGTTCTTCATATATTCTGGATACAAGTCCCTTATCAAATATATGATTAACAGATATTTTCTCTTGTTCTGTGGATTGTCCTGTCAGTTTTTTCATGGTATTATTTGTACCACAAAAGTTTGATATTTCCGTTTTTTCCTTTGGTTGCTTGTGCTTTTGCCATTTCTTTATTTAAGAAATCACTGCTTAACCCATGGTCACAAACATTTATATTTTAGTTCTTGCATTTAGTTCTGTGACCCATTTTGAGTTAATTTTTCTGTATTGTGTGAGGTAGGAATCTATATATATTTTTTTGCGTGTGAATATTTAGTTGTCCGAGTACTATTAAGATTATTCTTTTTCCATTTAATTGTCTTAATGCTATTGTTGAAAATCACTTGACCATAGATGTATGACTTATACTTTCATTCTGTTCTATCTGTTTATCTATCTGTATGCTAGTACCATACTGTCTTGATTACTATAACTTTGTATTGAGATGCTAAGTTTTTAAACTAATTATAATAATTTTACCTGAAGTACTTAACCATTTACATCTGATTATACAGCCTGAAATGCTTATGAGTATATCATTAAATATGCTCTGTTAACTTTTTTTTTTTATTTTTATTTTTACTTTATTTTACTTTACAGTGCTGAATTGGTTTTGGCATACATTGACATGGGAGGGGGGGTTTCATGTTTGGGAGTTCATGTACACCCATGACGGATTCTTGTCAATGTATATTAACTTTTAATAAGTTTTATTTGATCATAACAGAAAGACATATGGATGTAAGTTCAGTTTTCGTAGATTATTGCTTATGTAGTTTGGTTTTCTTATGCAGCATCTAAGAACAATTAAAGCCACTTGTTGTAATTCATCTGCCATTACCTTTAAAATAGTTCTTAAGGGCAGTCAAGAGATTATCTTTTCGTGGTTATTTGCTTTTTGAATATTCTCTCTGCAGAAAAAGAATATAACTTGAGTTCTTTTCATTTGTTATAATTTATAGATTTTGTATGCTGAAACTTCTCAACCAGAAGAAAGGGCCTTCACAATGTCCTTTGTGTAAGAATGATATAACCAAAAGGTATATAATTTTGGTAGTTGATGGGAGGTTAGAAGTGACAACATCAGGAAAAAGTGAAAATTCCTTAATAATATAGTTGGTGTTCCTATCAAACCACTCATCAGTACAAAAATATATAAAAGGGTGTTTAGCTGACAGGGTAAATTATTTTCAAAATCATTTTTCTGAGAGTTTTATAGTACATCTGCCTTGTACAGTTATTTGCAATTCACTGCCTTTTTCTAATCCTCCTGAATGATATAAGAACTTACAGTCTTATCTAATATAGGACTGTACCACCCTTCCCCCATTATCTTAATTCTGATTTTATTTTTCTTTCTTACACTTGTTTCTACTTAATTTTTTATACACAAACACAGTGGATTTATATATTGTGTGTTCTTCTGGCCAGGATGAAAGTTCTTTTAGGGCACTGGCTTTGTCTATCTTAATCAACACTGTTTATCCAATGTTTGACCCATGGTAGTCATTCAGATTTAAATGAATAAACAAATTATATTGTCTTACAACTTTCCTAAACCAAAATCTCTTTTTGGAAATTTTTATCTATTTGTGATTTCAAAATAGTGTAGTCATCATTTGGCAGAAATCCCTGAGAGCTAGAAGTGGGGGTTTGGGTGGATGGGATTCAGATGTTAAGAATACTATCTGTATGCAGTGGATTTATATCTACTGTGGATTCAAAGTACTATTATTTTAGATAGTTATAGGCTTTTGATAAGCTTGAATGGCAAAAATACATGTATATAAAAACAATACTGCTCTATGGTTTATTCCGCTGTCAATGATGTTTTGATAACAGTGTAATGTCACTTAATAGTTCTATTCTTATCAAATAGTTGTTTTCTTTTTTTACTGTTGCTGTGTCTTTTTTTATTTGTTTAATATCTTTTCTTATTTTACTGTCCTTAAGTTGATAATCTCTTGCTAAGTGTGTCTTTCAATCAATTTACTTTCAGAAGCCTACAAGAAAGTACAAGATTTAGTCAACTTGTTGAAGAGCTGTTGAAGATCATTCATGCTTTTGAGCTTGACACAGGATTGCAGTGTAAGTATTGCATAACCCAGGTACCAATGCTCAGTTCAGTTCAGTCACTCAATCATGTCCGACTCTTTGTGACCCCATGAACCGCAGCACAGCAGGCCTCCCTGTCCATCACCAACTCCTGGAGTCCACGCAAACCCATGTCCATTGAGTTGGTGATACCATCCAACCATCTCATCCTCTGTCGTCCCCTTCTCCTCCTGCCCTCAATCTTTCCCAGTATCAGTCTTTTCAAATGAGTCAGGTCTTCACATCAGGTGGCCAAAGTATTGGAATTTCAGCTTCAACATCAGTCCTTCCAGTGAACACCTAAGACTGATCTGCTTTAGGATGGACTGGTTGGATCTCCTTGCAGTCCAAGGGACTCTCAAGAGTCTTCTCCAACACCACAGTTCAAAAGCATCAATTCTTCGGCCCTCGGCTTTCTTTATAGTCCAACTCACATCCATACATGACCACTGGAGAAACCATAGCCTTGACTAGACGGACCTTGGTGGACAAAGTAATGTCTGCTTTTTAATATGCTGTCTAGGTTGGTCATAACTTTCCTTCCAAGGAGTAAGCATCTGTTAATTTCATGGCTGCAATTACCATCTGCAGTGATTTTGGAGCCCAAAAAATAAAGTCAACCACTGTTTCCACTGTTTCCCCATCTATTTGCCATGAAGTGATGGGACTGGATGCTGTGATCGTAGTTTTCCGAATCTTGAGCTTTAAGCCAACTTTTTCACTCCCCTCTTTGACTTTCATCAAGTGGCTCTTTAGTTCTTCACTTTCTGCCATAAGGGTGGTGTCATCTGCATATCTGAGGTTATTGATATTTCTCCCAGCAATCTTGATTCCAGCTTGTGCTTC
>SJYX01007620.1:212428-271671 GCA_006410675.1 Oreotragus oreotragus | reverse complement strand
CTGAAGCCTGGTTTGGAGAATTTTGAGCATTACTTTACTAGTGTGTGAGATGAGTGCAATTGTGTGGCAGTTTGAGCATTCTTTGACATTGCCTTTCTTTGGGACTGGAATGAAAACTGACCTTTTCCAGTCCTGTGGCCACTGCTGAGCTTTCCAAATTTGCTGGCATATTGAGTGCAGCACTTTCACAGCATCATCTTTCAGGATTTGAAACAACTCAACTGGAATTCCATCACCTCCACTAGCTTTCTTTTTAGTGATGCTTCCTAAGGCCCACTTGACTTCACATTCCAGGATTTCTGACTCTAGGTGAGTGTGAGTGATCACACCATTGTGATTATCTGGGTCATGAAGATCTTTTTTGTATAGTTCTGTGTATTCTTGCCATCAATGCTCAAGGGGCCATCTATTAAAATGGAAGTTTGTGCAATTATTTTATATGAATAGGTGATAAGACCAGACCTTTTGGCCTAGGTTAATTTTAACTACCTGTAATCTTTTTTTTTTTTTTAATATATATATATGTTTAAATTTCATTTATTTATTTTGGCTGTGCTGGGTTTCTGTTGCTGTGCAGGCTTTTCTCTAGTTGCAGTAAGCAAGGGGTACTCTCCAGTTGCTGACTGCGGTGGCTTCTCTTGTTGTGGAGCACAGGCTCTAGGGTGCACAGGCTCAATAGCTGTGGCGCATGGACTTGGTTGCTCCATGACATAAGGGATCTTCCTTGATCAGGGATCTCCTGCATCAGCAGGTAGATTGTTTACCACTGAGCCACCAGGGAACCTAATATTTTTTTTTTTCCAACTGCAAAAATAGTGTTTCTCTTTGTAACTCACAGTTGCAAACAGCTATAACTTTTTGAGAAAGGAAAATAAGTCTCCTGAGCATCTGAAGGAGGAAATTTCTATAATCCAAAGTATGGGCTACCGGAACCGGGCCAAAAGACTTTGGCAGAGTGAACCTGAAAATCCTACCTTGGTAAGGCCACTTTTGTGTGTTCTGATAATAACTCTTTATGGAGCATGTGAATTACTGAATGTGCTGGATGCTTTTGGATTTATATAAAGTCAAGTAAACAAGGGAAGATGGTCAATTAAGTATCTGAAAAAGAGAGAAGTTAAGAGAAGATCCCTGGTTTTAGGGCTTTATCCATTCTGATGCTTGTCTAAGATAGCCACAAGGACACTGATGGTTTTTAGCTTGCTAGCTTTTGTTTGATTATTATTTATTTGCTAATTTTTAAAATAACCATCTTATGTGAAAAGCTGCTTGGGGGCGGGGGGAGTCAGTTTTTAATACTTGAAAATTGCTTCAACTTTAAGTGTAATTGTCAAAGAAAATAAAGATATTTGCTCTATTGTTACTCATATGTGAATGAATAGTGAAGTGAAGTGAAGTCGCTCAGTCATGTTCGACTCTGCGACCCCATGGACTGTAGCCTATCAGGCTCCTCCGTCCATGGGATTTTCTAGGCAAGCGTGCTAGAGTGGACTGTCATTTCCTTCTCCAGGGACTTTCCCGACCCAGGAATTGAACCCAGGTCTCCCGCATTGCGGGCAGACGCTTTACCGTGGGAGCCATCATGGAAGCCATTTCTATTTTACTTCCTCTGAAAAGTTGCCTGGGTTGGGGGGGGGATCAGTTTTTAATACTTGAAAATTGCTTCAACTCTAAGTGTAATTGTCAAAGAAAATACAGATATTTGCTCTATTGTTACTCATATGTGAATGAATAATGAAGATCTTAAAAATAATAGTTCTCATAGTACCAGCATTCATTTCTCAGTAGATGTTGAAAGGCTCAAAAAGAAGGAAAGTGTCATCAGAGTAATGTTGGGCATCCAAATATTCTTTCCTGTACTGAATATTAAGCTTGCTGCGTTTTATTTTCATTTATCTTTTTTAAAAATTTACTTTATCTTAGTTATTGCCTCTATTATCAGATATGATTAGAAGTGTGTAATCTACTTCATTCACTTTCTACACTATAATATAAAGTATTAGTTTAAAATATGCTTTCCCCATTAAAAAAAGAAAGAAAATGAAAAAAATATGCTTTCCTTATCCTTAAAAAAATTACACAGATGATACACACTTAAGTATAGAAAAATTTAGACCAACTGAGGGAGAAAGTATTCTAACCACACAAGACTCCTACATCTTAGTGTGTAGTTTGCCACGTGTTTTTTTTGAGGTTAGCTCATTGACAACTCTGTTTTATCCAGAGCTTTGAGTTCTCTTACGGAAAAAAATGCATAGAACTGGCTAACGATTTGTTGATCATTTACTGCTTAGCAGGGAACCAGTCTTACTGTCGAACTCTCTAACCTTGGAATTGTGAGATCTCTGAGGACAAAGCAGCAGACACAATCTCAGAATAAGTCCGTCTACATTGAACTGGGTAAGAGTCTCAGATTTTGTAAGTTTAGAATAATAGTTGCTGGATTCCTTGTCTAAGAGTTTTACTAAAAACTTTGGTCACAATTTATGCAATGGCAGGGAGCCTTGGAAAGTAAGAATTAAATAATTTTACTAGCCTTATGATGTGTGATAAATAATGTAGAAAGATGCAGGTCTCACTTTAAAGCACTTTACTTTATAAAGATAACAAAATGAAGGATATGTGGTTTTCATTTCAGTTCAGTTGCTCAGTCGTGTCCGACTGAACACGACTAGACTAGCAGAGAAGGCAGTGGCACCCCACTCCAGTGCTCTTGCCTGGAAAATCCCATGGATGGAGGAGTCTGGTAGGCTGCAGTCCATGGGGTCACTAAGAGTCAGACATGACTGAGCGACTTCACTTTCGCTTTTCATTTTCATGCATTGGAGAAGGAAATGGCAACCCACTCCAGTATTCTTGCCTGGAGAATCCTGGGGACGGGGGAGCTTGGTGGGCTGCCGTCTCTGGGGTCGCACAGAGTCGGACACGACTGAAGCAACTCAGCAGCAGCATCAGAAAGACTTAAGAACAGCTGAACTCAGTTCAAACAGGTCTCTATGCTTTATTCTGTAGAATATATTTATAATTGGAAAGAATGGCCCTCCTTTGGGCTTCCACACACCACCATATGTTTGCCATAGCACTAAGCAGATTCTTTAGAAATTTCTTGATTGTCTTTTCCCCTTTTAAGATCATAAGTTCCTAGACTACAAATGTTGCCTCATAAAAATAAGTATAATAGACAATATTTTTTTTTTATTTATTTATTTATTTATTTTTTAATAGACAATATTTAGAAACACTTAACTGTAGTCCAGGCACTGGAGTTTTACTTGTGTGACTCACGTAAGATGCATGACAAACCTGAGGTGGTTCCTCCTATTACGCTATTTTATAGATGAGGGAATTTAAGGCACAGAGAGGTTAAGAAATTCTGCCAGGGTCGTAAAGCTAGTAAGTGACAGTGCCACAATTCACACCTGGGAATTCTGGCTTCAGAACCTGTACTTGTAACCACAGTTCTGTATTGCCTGACATATTTATCATTGTTCCTGCCATGTAGTGTATGTGTGCTAAGTCACTTTAGTCATGTCCAACTGTTGCAACCCCGTGGACTGTAACCCACCAGGCTCCTCTGTCCATGGGATTCTCCAGGCAAGAATACTGGAGTAGGTTGCCATGCCCTCTTCCAGGAGATCTTGACCCAGGGATCAAACCCTCATCATCTCCTGCATTGGTGGGCATGTTCTTTACCACTAGCGCCACCTGGGAAGCCCTGCCATGTACTGAGTGCTCAGTAAATATTCCTTGAAAATATGTTTTGCAACAAGTATAGTTTTTTGAGTTTAACCCTTTCAATAAAAATCCTTTTATTGATTTCTTATTTGGGGGTCTTTGGGGAATTTTTTTAGGATCTGATTCTTCTGAAGACACAGTTAATAAGGCCAGTTATTTCAGGTGAGTCAGAGAGCCTTTTTCTATGAGACTGGCATTTTTTTTATTTAGTTAATATTAAGGATTGATATTTTTTAGGTCAGAATCATGGCATTGGAATAGACCTTAAAGATCATCTACTTTAACCTTCTTATTTTATAGCTGAGAAGATATCCTTTTTGTTTGTTTGGGTTCTTAGTCAAGTATTTGTAAGAGTTAAAGTAACAGTAGAACTCTGCACAGACTTACTTCCAGCAGATGGCTGTGCTCTGGCTTAGTTCCTTGTGTACAACAGTGTTGACTCAGTGGTGATTGTGGCTGCTGAAAACATTACTCAATTTTCAATTTTTCCTTCTACTGTTCCTTAATTCTGTCTGTAATTCAGACTTTGTCTACATCAATTAAACCATAATTTGCAAGCAGTCCCAAAATGGATTACTTGTTAAATTGCTTTCCTTAGGAATTATTGCATGACCCTAAGATCTGTGATGGCTTGTCTGAACTATGATAATGTCATTGTCAATGAGATTTTGTTTGTAAGTGACATTTTCCTGATCTCCCGATTGGGAGAAAATGGTTTTTAACTTCAGAAAAAGCCCAGAAGGCAGTGTCGCTAAGTGATACATTCTTTGCATTCTACTGGAATGTCTGTTTCATCCCAGTGCTCCCTTTGTTTAGGTAACTGTGCTTGTGTTTTCATTAATACATACTTTAGGTTTTGTTGGTTTTTTCTTTACTATCTTTTAGCTATTATTCAACTGTCATTTAAATTTTGGTTCATGTTTGTATGTCCATAAAGTGATGTTCTATACTCCTACTCTGATTTTTGTATTCTGTCTATGACCATTTCATTTTGACTAGAAGTTACCAAAGGAGAGTGCTGATTTCAGAAAGTGAATCAAATCGATCAGCTTATCACACCCCTACCTAGCAGAGCTAAAATATTTGATTGTTTGACAACCCTGTGCACATATAAACTACTGTTTTTCACTAAGGCTTGTGTCTTTTCCTTATAGTGTGGGAGACCATGAATTGTTAGAAATCACCCCTCAAGGAGCCAAGGCCAAGACCAATTTGAATCCTGCAAAAGGGGGTAATGGCAAGTCTTCTAACTCAACAGACACTAAAGAGAGAATAGGTAGATACAGTACTGTAATTAGAGTATTTTGAAGAACCATTGGAACATTTTTATAATTTACAATATCTTTTGGCAGAGTTAGGATATGGTGCTTTCTCAGATGTCATAGTACAGCCTGATCTATTTCAATGGCACTAGACTAGTGTGGTTATAATAGTACCCTATGTGACTGGTTGTTGCCTTTTTACTTTTAATTCCTGTGTTTGTATTTCATATTTTGCTTACTAGTACTCAGACACAGGGAGTATGAGTCTGAAGATAGAATGTTATATGTCTGATGCCCGAACTGCTTTTTTTAAATTGAAGTATTGTTGATTTACAGCGTTGTGTTGTTTTCTGCTGCACAGCAAAGTGATTCAGTTACATATATATAAAATACACATTCTTTTTTTTCCACATTCTTTTCTATTATGGTTTTATCACAGGATATTGAATATAGTTCCCTGTGCTATACAGTAAGACCTTGTTATTTATCTGTTCTATATATACTAGTTTGTGTCTACTAACTCCAAACTCCCCCTCCATCCCTCTTCCAACTCCCTTCCCCCTTAGTAACCACTTGTCTGTTCTCTGTGTCTTTGAGTCTCAAACTGTGCTTTTAATTCACTGTTAGAGGTTAGGGAAATAGAAGGTGTGATTTATGAGTAGGGAGAATTCTGAAATTAAAATTTTAATTATCTTGAGCAGAAATAATGAGAATCTAGACAAATAGGATTTAAGCAAAAGAGTATGAGCTACATCTTCAGTATACTTGGTAGTCTGAAGTTAATTTCTCTAAGAATAGCCAGTTTCTTCATTACCCTCCATCCAAGTTACTAAGTTGTATTAAGTACATATTGTTTTCAGAATAATTCTGTTTCTAAGCACCTTGTTGTTGTTATTGTTGTTGTTTCCAGCTGCTTGTGCGTTTTCCAAGAAGGACATAACAAATACTGAACATCATCAACTCAGTATTAAAGATCTGATCACCACCCAGAAGCATGCAACTGAGATGCATCCAGAAAAGTATCAGGGTATTTCTGTTTCAAACTTTGACGTGGAGCCATGTGGCACAGATACTCACGCCAGCTCATTACAGCATGAGAACAGCAGTTTATTGCTCACTGAAAACAGACTGAATGTAGAAAAGACTGAATTCTGTAATAAAAGCAAACAGCCTGTCTTAGTAAAGAGCCAACAGAGCAGATGGGCTGAAAGTAAGGACACATGTAAGGACAGGCAGATTCCCAGCACTGGGAAAAAGATAGTTCTGAATACTGATCCCCTGTATGGAAGAAAAGAACAGCGTAAGCAGAAACCTGCATGCCCTGACAGTCCTGGAGATTCCCAAGATGTTCCTTGGGTAACCCTGAATAATAGCATACAAAAAGTTAATGACTGGTTTTCCAGAAGTGATGATATATTAACTTATGACGACTCGTGCGATGGGGGGTCTGAATCAAATAATGAAGTAGCTGTTGCAGTGGAAATTCCAAATAAAGTTGATGGATATTCAGGTTCTTCAGAGAAAATCGACTTAATGGCCAGTGATCCTCATGGTACTTTAATACATGAAAGAGTCCATTCCAAACCAGTAGAGAGTAATATTGAAGATAAAATATTTGGGAAAACCTATCGGAGGAAGTCAAGTCTCCCTAACTTCAGCCACATAGCTGAAGATCTAATTATAGGCGCATTTACTGTAGAACCTCAGATAACACAAGAGCAGCCCCTCACAAATAAACTAAAATGTAAAAGGAGAGGTACATCAGGCCTTCAGCCTGAGGATTTTATCAAGAAAGTTGATTTGACGATTGTCCCAAAGATTCCTGAAAAGATGATTGAGGGAACTGACCAAACAGAACAGATACATCACGGGATAAATATTACTAGTCATGGTCATGAGAATAAAACAAAACGTGATGATGTTCAGAGAGAGCAAAACGCTAACCCAACAGAATCATTGGAAAATGAATCTGTTTTCAGAACTAAGGCTGAACCTATAAGCATCAGTATAAGCAATATGGAACTAGAATTGAATATCCACACTTCAAAAGCACCTAAGAATAGGCTGAAGAGGAAGTCCTCTACCAGGAAAATTCCTGAACTTGAACTAGTAGTCAGTAGAAACCCAAGTTCACCTAATCATACCGAGCTACCAATTGATAGCAGTTCTAGCAATGAAGAGATGAAGAAAAAACGTTCTAGCCAAATGCCAGTCAGGCAGAGCCAAAAGCAACTCATGGGAGATAAAGAACCTACAGCTGAAGCCAAGAAGAGTAACAAAACATATGAACAAATAAATAAAAGACTTGCTAGTGATTCTTATTCAGAACTAAATTTAACAAACACACCTGGTTATTTTACTAACTGTTCTAGTAAACCTAAAGAGTTTGTTCATCCTAGCCTTCAAAGAGAGGAGACTCTAGGAACAATTCAAGTGTCGAATAGTACCAAAGACCCCAAAGATCTGATACTAAGAGGAGGAAAATCTTTGCAAATTGAAAGATCTGTAGAGAATACCAATATTTCCTTGGTTCCTGATACTGATTATAGCACTCAGGATAGTATCTCATTACTAGAAGTTAAAACCCCAGAGAAGGCAAAGACTGCACCAAATCTGTGTGTGAGTCTGTGTGCAGCAATCGAAAACCCCAAGGAACTTATCCATAGGGATTTTAAAGATACCAAAAATAACACAGAGGGCTTTCAGGATCTCCTGGGACATGACGTTAACTATGGCGTACAGGAGACAAGAGGAGAAATGGAAGACAGTGAACTTGATACACAGTATTTGCAGGATACGTTCAAGGTTTCAAAGCGTCAGACATTTGCTCTGTTTTCCAATCCAGGAAATCCACAAAAGGGATGTGCCACAGTCTTTGCCCACTCGGAGTCCTTAAGGGATCAAAGTCCAAGAGACCCCCTCAAATGCAGACAAAAAGAAGACAGTCGGGGAAAGAGTGAGTCTAAAAGCCAGCATGTGCAGGCCGTTTGTACGACAGTGCACTTTCCTGTGGCTGGTCAGAAAGATAAGATGCCGGGTGACGATGCCAAATGTAGTGCAAAAGAAGTCACTAGGCTTTGTCAGTCGTTACAGTTGAGAGGCCACAAAACTGAACTTGTTTTTGCAAATAAACAAGGGGTTTCAGAAAAACCAAACCTTACACAATCACTTTCTCCCATCAAGTCACCTGTTAAAACCGTATGTAAGAAAAGCCCATCAGAGAAATTTGAGGAACCTGTAATGTCACCTGAAAGAACACTGGGAAGTGAGAGCATCATTCAAAGTGCAGTGAGCACGATCAGCCAAAATAACATTCAAGAAAGCACTTTTAAAGAAGTCAACTCAAGCAGTGTTAATGAAGTAGGTTCCAGTACTAATGAAGTAGGCTCTAGTATTAATGAAGTAGGTTCCAGTGGTGAAAACATTCAAGCAGAACCAGGTAGAAACAGAGAACCTAAATTAAGAGCTTTGCTCAGATTAGGTCTTATGCAACCTGAAGTTTATAAGCAAAGTCTTCCTGTAAGTAACAGTCACCATCCTGAAATAAAAAGACAAGGAGAAAATGAGGACATGCTTCAGGCTATTAAGGCAGATTTCTCCCCACGTCTAATTTCAGATAACCTCGAACAACCTATGGGAAGCCGTTATGCTTCTCAGGTTTGTTCTGAGACACCTGACAACTTGTTAAATGATGATGAAATAAGAGAAAATAGCCACTTTGCTGAAAGTGACATTAAGGAAAGATCTGCTGTTTTTAGTGAAAGTGTCCAAAAAGGAGAATTCAGAGGGAGCCCTGGCCCTTTCACCCATACACATTTGGCTCAGGGTCACCAAAGAGGGGCTGGGAAACTAGAGTCAGAAGAGACTGTGTCTAGTGAGGATGAAGAGCTTCCCTGCTTCCAACAATTATTGTTTGGTAAAGTAACCGATACACTGTCTCCATCTACCGGATGTAACACTGTTGCCACTGAGGGTCTGTCTAAGGAAACAGAGAACCTAGAATCATTGAAGAGTGGCTTAAATGACTGCAGTGGCCAGGTAACATCAGCCAAGGTGTCCCAGGAACGTCACTTTAATGAGGAAGCGAGATGTTCTGGTAGCTTATTTTCCTCACAGTACAGTGCAATGGAAGACTTGGCCACTAATACAAACACCCAGGATCCTTTCTTGATGTTTGAGCGTCCTTCCAAACAAGTGTATCAGTCTGAAAGCGAGGAAGTTCTGAGTGACAAGGAATTGGTTTCAGATGATGAAGAAAGGGAAACTGGCTTGGAAGAAGATAATTGCCAAGAAGAGCAGAGTGTGGATTCAGACTTAGGTATTGGAACCAAGTTTTTGTGTTTGCCCCCATCTGTTTTATAGAAATGAGCTAAATGTCTATGCCTTTGGGGGAGCGCATTTGAGGAGTTTCCAAGCACAGTGAAGGTAACTATTTCTTAAACTTTAAACATGTTCCTCCCAGGGTGCTTTTCCTTTAAAGAGTCCATTACCCAGCTAGAACATCTTTTCTATTTGAATGAGATTTAATGACCTAATTACTGGCAGACTTACATTTGGTTTTCATTATGATTTCTTAGAGGAAATCCATCTGGGTGTCCCCAAAGAGTATAATCATTTTGTATGACATGAAAGTGAAGTTTGTCTTGCCATCTTTTTTTACATCTGAATCTATTTTTATTGTCATTTAAGGTGAAGCAGCATCTGACCATGTGAGTGAAACAAGCCTCTCTGAAGACTGTGTGGGGCTGTCCTCTCAGAGTGATATCTTAACCACTCAGGTAAAAAGCACAAGAGTGTGTGTGTGCTGTGTTCTTTGCATTCGCTGCTATGCCTCCTGCCTTCTTATGTTTGCTTACATCATCCCTTAGAATTAATGGTATAACAGATGTGTGTGGGATCTAGTCTCCTCAAATTGAATTGTAAATACCCATATGGGACACATGCTACCTTCTGTCTCTCTCTCTCTCTCACACACACACACACTTACCAGTTTATTCATTGCAGAACATTAAATACTGAACTTAATGAGAAAGTGAAACCTTCAAAACCCATTTGCCCTATAGTAAAAATGTATGTGAAAGCACTGCTGTATCAGACAGAGGGGTGTGTTTCTTCTCAGTACCAAATTGTTACCTACAAAGTTCTCTTCCTGTTAGAGACTATCTAACCTTTCACTGTTTGATGAATATTTCTTTCTGTTTTTTCTTTGTTAATCGGCTAGTTATTTGTTCTTTAGTGCTGGTAAGTCATCTTTTTTTAAAAAAACGTACACAATTTTACTTCCTGTACCTAGTGGTCAACATCCAATATTTTGGTTACATGTGAGGGACATAACAGCTTTGTCATATCTACAACATTTAGTAACATAACTATTTCAGTGCTGCTGGCAGAATAGTCTCCTAGAAAAAAGCCTTCTCTACTGAAAATTAACATCATAGTCCTCCCAGAACCTGGCTTTGTCTCCTAATTTTTATGTTGTAGAAGTGGCACCAAACTTTTCAAGTTCTTATATTCAAAAATTCAGGCTCATCTCAGCTTATTTGTTTCGAGGACAAGCACAGTGGTTGCTGATGTGATACTGAAAAGAGTTCTATACCTGACTGTGTTCCTTATTTCTGAACTATGATATACACATTTTTTTTCTCTATTTTATTTTTTTTATTTTGGCTACACTGGGTTTTTGTTGTAGCATGTATGCTCAGTTGCCCTGCAACATGTGGCATCTTAGTTCCCAACCAGGGATCAAATGTACATCCCCTGCACTGGAAGGCAGATTCTTAACCACTGGACTGCCAGGGAAGTCCCAGTGCACATTTTTTTTTTTTTTTTTCCAGTGCACATTCTTAAGGTGGAGATATCTGGACTACCTGGAATCATCCTGCCCTGACTTCTTTTTCTCACCAAATCTTAAATACACCTTCAGCTACTAGCAAGTGAATGACTTTTTTTTTTCTGAACTTCCTAAAATGCCAGATTAGATAAAACTGAGGAAAGCCATATAAAGTTATATATGTGCATCACAGAAAACCTAGAAAATGCAAATAAATAAAAATCATTCACAAATGAACCTTGAAAACATCCTTAAGTGAAATAAGCCAGGTACCAAAGAACAAACAGTGTATAACTCTGCTTTTATGAGGGACCTAGAATAGTTAAATCCATAGAGACAGAAAGTAGACCGGTAATTACCAGGGACTTGGGGGTACAGGAGCGGAAGTTATCCTTTAATGGGCCCAGGTTTCAATTTAGGATGGTGAAAAAGATAGGGAGATAGACACTGATGATGGCTGGACAACAATAGGAAAGTACTTTATGCCACTAAACTATATACTTAAGGATGGTATATCTTATCACAGTTTTAAAACTCACCCAAAGAGAATGGTTCGGTAAATTTTAACATTTATCTCTGGAAGCATACACGAAAGATAGATAATAGAAGTTGCCTTCAGGTGGGGAAATAGATGATTAACAGAAGGAGAAAGCCTTATTTTTCTCTGAATATCCTTTTTTGTCTTGAATTTTATATTATGCCCTTGTTTTAGTTATTTTGAAAATTAAATTCTGTAAGTTGGCATATATTCTTCTACTCTTCCTATTGTACACAAAGGTATGTGTTGTGTGTATACCTTATCATTAAAAATCATTCAGTTATATATTTCAATTTAAAAATTAGAAAAAAATCATTCAGTTAATACTCTACATACTTATATTTTTTATTAAATTATTTTAATTGGAAGCTAATTACTTTACAATATTGTGATTTATTTGCCATACATTGACATGAATCAGCCATGGGTGTACATGTGTCCCCCATCCCGAACCCCTTTCCCACCACCCTCCCCAACCTATCCCTCTGGGTTGTCCCATTGCACCAACTTTGAGTGCCCTGTTTCATGCATCAAAGTTGGACTGGTCATCTATTTCACAAATGGTAATATATATGTTTCAATGCTATTCTCTCAAAACATCCCACCCTCGCCTTCTCCCACAGAGTCCAAAAGTCTGTTCTTAATATCTGTGTCTCTTGCTGTCTCGCATATAGGGTTGTTGTTGCCATCTTTCTAAATTCCATATACATGCGTTAATAAAATGTTTTGGTGCTTTTCTTTCTGACTTACTTCACTCTGTATAACAGGCTCCAGTTTCATCCACCTCATTAGAACTGATTCAAATGCGTTCTTTTTAATAGCTAAGTAATATTCCATTGTGTATATGTACCCCAACTTTCTTATCCATTCATCTGCCGTTGGACATCTAGGTTGCTTCCATGTCCTAGCTATTGTAAACAAGTATTGTAAGTGCTGCGATGAACATTGGGGTACATGTGTCTCTTTCAATTCTGGTTTCCTCAGTGTGTATGCCCAGCAGTGGGATTGCTGAGTCATATGGCAGTTCTATTTTCAGTTTTTTTAAGGAATCTCCATGCTGTTCTCCAGATGGCTGTACTAGTTTGCATTTCCACCAACAGTATAAGAGGGTTCCCTTTTCTCCACACCCTCTCCAGCATTTATTGTTTGTAGACTTTTAGATAGCAGCCATTCTGACTGGTGTGAGATGGTACTACATTGTGGTTTTGATTATTTGCATTTCTCTGATAATGAGTGATGTTGAGCATCTTTTCATGTGTTTGTTAGCCAATTAAAATGTCTGTTTACTTCTTTGGCCCATTTTTTGATTGGGTTGACAATCAATTTGATTGGGTTGACAGTTATTTTTCTGGTATTGAGCTGCATGAGCTGCTTGTATATTTTTGAGATTAATTCTTTGTCAGTTGCTTCATTTACTATTATTTTCTCTCATTCTGAAGCCTGTCTTTTCAACTTGCTTATAATTTCCTTTGTTGTGCAAAAGCTTTTATGTTTAATTAGGTCCCATTTGTTTTGTTTTTTTTTTTATTTTCACTACTCTGGGAGTTGGGTCTTAGAGGATCTTGCTGTGGTTTATGTCAGTGTTTTGCCTATGTTTTCCTCTAGGAGTTTTATAGTTTCTGGTCTTACATTTAAATCTTTAATCCATTTTGAATTTATTTTTGTGTATGGTGTTAAAAAGTTTCATTCGTTTACAGGTGGTTGACCAGTTTTCCCAGTACCACTTGTTAAAGAGATTGCTTTTTCTCCATTGTATATTTTTGCCTCCTTTGTCAAGGATAAGGTGTCCATAGGTGCGTGGATTTATCTCTTGGCTTTCTGTTTTGTTCCACTGATCTATATTTCTGTTTTTGTGCCTATACCGTACTGTCTTGATGACTGTAGCTTTGTAGTATAGTCTGAAGTCAGGCAGGTTGATTCTTCCAGTTCCATTCTTCTTTCTCAAGATTGCTTTGGCTCTTCCATACAAATTTTGAAATTATTTGTTCTAGTTCTGTGAAAAATACTGTTGGTAGCTTTATAGGGATTGCATTGAATCTATAGGTTGCTTTGAGTAGTATACTCATTTTCACTATATTGATTTTTCCAGTCCATGAACATGGTTTATTTCTCTATCTGTGTCATCTTTGATTTCTTTCATCAGTGTTTTATAGTTTTCTGTATATAGGTCTTTTGTTTCTTTATTCCTAAGTATTTTATTCTTTTTGTTGCAGTGGTGAATGGGATTGTTTCTTTAATTTCTCTTTCTGTTTTTTCATTGTTAGTGTATAGGAATGCAAGGGATTTCTGTGTATTAATTTTATATTCTGCAACTTTACTATATTCATTGATTGGCTCTAGTAATTTTCTGGTGGTGTCCTTAGGGTTTTCTATGTAGAGGATCATGTCATCTCCAACCAGTGAGTTTTACTTCTTTTCTAATCTGGATTCCTTTTATTTATTTTTCTTCTCTGATTGCTGTGGCTAAGACTTCCAAAACTATGTTGAATAGTAGTGGTGAGAGTAGACACCCTTGTCTTGTTCCTTACTTTAGGGGAAATGCTTTCCATTTTTTGCCATTGAGGCTAATGTTTGCTGTGGGTTTATCATACATGGCTTTTATTATGTTGAGGTATGTTCCTTTTATGCCTGCTTTCTGGAGAGTTTTTATCATAAATGGGTGTTGAATTTTGTCAAAGGCTTTCTCTGCATCTACTGAGGTAATAGTATGGTTTTTATTTTTCGGTTTGTTAATGTGATGTATCACATTGATTGATTTGTGAATATTGAAGAATCCTTGCATCCCTGGGATAAAGCCCACTTGGTCATGATGTATGATCTTTTTAATATGTTGTTGGAATCTGTTTGCTAGAATTTTGTTGAGAATTTTTGCATCTGTTTTCATCAGTGATATTGGCCTGTAGTTTTCTTTTTTTGTGGCATCTTTGTCTGGTTTTGGTATTAGTGTGATGGTGGCCTCAAAATGAGTTTGGGAGTTTACCTTCCTGTGCAATTTTCTGAAAGAGTTTGAGTAGGATAGGTGTTAACTCTTCTCTAAATTTTTGGTAGAATTCACCTGTGAAGTCATCTGGTCCTGGACTTTTGTTTGTTGGAAGACGTTTGATTATAGTTTCAATTTCTGTGCTTGTGATGGGTCTGTTAAGATTTTCTATTTTTTTCTTCCTGGTTCAGTTTTGGAAGGTTTCTTCCAAGTTGTCCATTTTATTGGCATATAGTTGCTGATAGTAGTCTCTTATGATCCTTTGTATTTCTGTGTGTGTTGTCATTTCTTCCTTTTCATTTCTAATTTTATTGATTTGATTCTTCTCCCTTTTTTTCTTGATGAGTCTGGCTAATGGTTTGCCTATTTTATTTATCTTCTCAAAGAACCAGCTTTTGGTTTTGTTGATTTTTGCTATAGTCTCCTTTGTTTCTTTTTCATTTATTTCTGCTGATTTTTATTATTTCTTTCCTTCTACTAACCCTGGGGTTCTTAATTTCTTCTTTGTCTAGTTGCTATAGGTGTAAAGTTAGGTTATTTATTTGATTTTTTCTCTTGTTTTTTAAGGTAAGCTTGTATTGCTATGAACCTTCCCCTTAGCAATGCTTTTACTGAATCCCATAGGTTTTGGGTTGTCGTGTTCTCATTTTCATTTGTTTTTATGCATATTTTGATTTCCTTTTTAATTTCTTCCATGATTTGTTGGTTATTCAGAAGCGTGTTGTTTAGCCTCCATGTTTGTATTTTTAGCGATTTTTTTCCCCTGTAGTTGACATCTAATCTTACCACATTATGATCAGAGAAAAGATGCTTGAAATGATTTCAATTTTTTTTGAATTTACCAAGGCATTATATTGTTCTTACTACGTCACTAAATTTTCTTCAGTGAAAATTTGAATTGAGGGTTGAATATGAGGGTTTCAGGGCAAGATACACAGTTTGCTATCATGTACAGCTCTGTAGTCTTATCTTGTTAACTAAATAATTTGCCCATATCCCCAATGACTTCCTTAGTATGGAATTTTGGTGTTTGACACATGTTATTAATTGTTCTTTAGAAAGACTGAACCAAGCTGTGCTCTTCCAGCCCTGGTAATACTTGTAACTCCCATTTTCCTGTACCTTGGCCAGCACTGGGTAGTATCCAGTTTTAAACTTCTAAGTCTTGGCATCGCTCTGAGGACTGTAGGTAGAGGGCTTGTCTTATCTTGGCCTGTTTTCTACATGGAACAAATCCCTCTAGGACTGAAGCCTTCTGGAGTCAGACCACTGCCTGTTCTGTGCCTGAACTGTCGCCAATATTCTTCACTTCTGCAGGATTGCCATGGTGACTAAATTCATGAAAAGATTTAGGAGGTCTTCTCTTTTTTATCTTTTTTGGCCATGCTGTGCGGCTTGCAGGATCTCAGTTCCTCAACTGGGGGTCAAACCTGTGCCTGCTGCAATGCAAGGATAGTCTTAACCACTGGACCACCAAGGAATTCCCTAGGAATACTTTTCTCTGTTTGCAATTCCTATGATCTTTTCTGGGTATGGGTTTGGGGCTCTGTCAACGTGGCTTTCACCTTTTTATACCTTATGTTTTAGAGTTGTGTATGGTTTCTGATTCCATCTGCTTTAGCCATATTGTAGAATATATGACATTCAATAAACTAAACTATCTCCTTGTTTTCTATATTTCTGATCTTCTAGTGATGTATCTGTTCAAGATTCATGTTGTAAAGTGTTTTTATCAAGCATCTACCCAAAAGAGAGCCAAAGTCATATTTCAGGGCTAACTTAAATCTAGAGTACTGCCAACAAGCAAAATGGTTGAAGTAGGATCTTTTCCCAAAGTCTATTTATACAGAACTCGGGAGACATATTTGGGGGATAAATGCTAATTCAGTATCATTAGTGTCTGTTCTTTATCAAAGACTGATTAACTAAATTCATTAGTTCATGTCTGCATTAAATACTTATTAAATGCTTACTGTCTGCTGGGTGTTTTGAATACAAGAATGCTTAAGGAAGGATTCTTCCCATCTCGGAGAATCAGGTATTGCACTTTCATATACTAATACATTAGCAATATAAATGAAGTAGAGTGAGGAATTATGTTCCTGATAGGAGATGTATTATTAGTGGGGACTTCCAAAGGAGATATTCAAGCTGGACTTTAAAAAATGAGAATAATTTTTTTCCAGGTAGGAAGAGAAGGGAGGCAGTAAATCAAGGCAAAGACGTAGAAGCATGAAATGCCCAGGAAGCACAAAATTATGACTGGAAAATAGGGCATATGTGGTGGTTTAGGGAGAAGTAAGAGATAAGATCAGAGTATGAAGGCCTATTTTGAATGCTGTACTTAGGAATTTATCACAAGAGCAGTAACAAATAATAATTATATAGTATTCAGAAAGTGTTAACTTATTATCTGAGCAGTGGTGAACTACTAAGCTCCTAATTGGAAAAGAAGAGATATGATAAACATGGCTTTTAGGGAACCTTAGCTGTAGTGAAAGTAGAGATCAGAGTAGCAGAGTAGAAATAGATAAGAAAAGTAGGACTAATTTAAGAAACATAAGAATTCTAATCAGGAAAACTTGGTAACCAGTTTGGGTTTAGTCTGCCAAATGTATCTGTCCAGTTGCCTATAGGGGAATTGTCCAAGTTATGAAGTAATTGTTTCGGAAAAACCTAAAGGAAAGTTATCTACCTCTTATTCTCCCATTACTGTTAATATTTTCTGATTTTCTAACCTATTAATGGCCACAGAAGTTAGAGGTGATGATCATGACAGTAATGACCAATAGAGCTCCTGAACCTCATCTGATGCCTGCGATTTCATCCCAGATTACTGCAGTGAGCCCTTGACGAGGAGGATCCAATCAATGATGGAACTACTCAGAAGCACCACGTGGTGGCAGTGGTGCTGCTGTGGACACTCTGGCAGCACGGCAGTCTCAGGGCAGCAGGAGAAGCCTTTGTGGAGCAGAGAATGCATTTACCAGTCATAAAAACCTCCTAAAAACTGTGAATTCAGTGTAGCAGGGGAAAGTAGATGACTGGTTTTTAGTAGAGAGCAAAGTCATTAGCAAGGATCTGAAGAAGAAACAGGGTGAAGCAATTTGTGTTTTCCCAGGGTTTGCTGGTAGCCATACAATGCTCCTTCTAAAAGTAATGAAGAAATGTGTATTTTATGACTTCCCTGGTGGTAATAGTAGATGAGAGTCCACCTGCCAGTGTAGGGTTTGATCCCTGGCCCTGGAAGATTCCACATGCCACATAGCTGCTGAGCCCATGCTCTAGAGCTCACAAGCCACAACTAACCAAGCCCACACACTGCAACTACGGGAGCCCATGTGCCCTAGAGCCCACGCTCCGCAACAAGAGAAGCCACTGCAATGAGAAGCCCGTGCACTGAAACTAGAAAAAGCCCTCACGTAGCAAGAAAGACCCCGCTCAACTAAAAATAAATTTTAAAAAGTCTTTAACAGAAAATAAATATATATTTTGGAGAGCGCCTTACCTGATACTTTGCTAATCAAAAACCTTAGACTAAGCAGCTTTCTTCTTCATCTGGAGAAATAAACATCAGGAGCCCTGTAAGCAAGAGGAGCCTGTTATCTTGAGTTGAAAACAGTAACAGCTTACAGGCTTTCCAGGGGCTCTTTCTGTGGGCCCCTTTCTTCTAGCAGGTTCTTCTTGGCGATGGATCTTTAGGTACCCTGTCACTGTCTAGAATGGCAGCACCACGAGGGCTGTATCCCCAGCCTATGACAGTGCCTGGCACATAATAGGTGGTTAGCAAATAGTTAAATGAACAAATAGATAAGTTATTGAGTCAACTCTGTGCTCTTCCTGTTAGAGATAAATGTTCAAAGAATCCCTGAAAAGGAAGAGACCTCACAAGCCAGAAATCCGACATTTTTGTATAGACTAACTCTTACGCTAATTTTTAAAATCTTAAACAGTAGTCTTTATTTTTACAGAAAGCAGTATAAAATGAGGTAGTTCTTCAGTGTGTGACTTGGAGCTCGAAAATCCACCCTGAGTGTGAAAGAGCAACCCTTTGCGACCCCATGGACTGTAGCCCTCCAATCTCCTCTGTCCATGGGATTTCCCAGGCAAGAATACTGAAATGGGTTGCCATTTCCTTCTCCAATCATGCTAACTGTAAATACCAAAAGTATTTAAGTACCTTAATTATTTCTTTACTTCCTAGCATTTAAAGAAAATAACTAACTTAAAAAGACCATCACCATGGGGAATTTCCTGACGATTCAATGGTTAAGACTCTAAGCTTCCACTGCAGGGGACATAGGTTCGATTCCTGGTTAAGGAACTAAGATCTTGCATGCCCTGCAGCATGACCAAATAATTAAAAATGTTTTTAAAAAAGACATCACAGTTGGGACTTCCCTGGCAGTCCAGTAGTTAAGACTCTACTTCCACTGCTAGGGGAAACTTGAGAGGGTTTGAGGAATTTTTCTTCCTCCTCTAACATTGTTTTGAAATAATTTCATGGGCATTAATTGTGTGAGTATGGTCGAATTAAAAGGTGTTCAGCCAGAACTCATAATTCTATATGAGGTGATTTCAGTTCCCATGCTAAAATTAATTGGTTTGACATATTCTTGCTTTCTGGCAAGTTTCTATTGTAAAAACATGTGACTTTCTTGGTTTCATTTTCTCGTGTCTGCAGCAGAGGGATACCATGCAAGATAACCTACTGAAGCTCCAGCAGGAAATGGCCGAGCTGGAAGCTGTGTTAGAGCGGCATGGGAGCCAGCCTTCCCACAGCTCTGCTTCCCTCACAGCTGATTCTCGTGGCCCAGAGCATCTGCTAAATCTAGAGCAAGACACATCAGAAAGAGGTTTGTAATACTGGCCAATCTCTGTTACCTTAAGCAAAATTCTTCCCTCTCTAAGCCTTTATCTCTTTCTGAAAGGTATGAACCCAGCACCAATATTTTATGATCTTTGCTCAGCATGTATTTGCTGAGTCACATGGTGGGAAATCTTAGAACCTTACTTATAGTTCCTGCTTACAACTAATTTGCCGTTCAGAGGGACCAAAAGTGTTAGGAAATGTTGCTTTCTGACTATCCACAGTAAGAAAATGCCATGGGGCTGCCCACAGGGACCTGAATGTCATGGGGCAGGCTGGAAATAGGCCTACCTATTATGGGCAGGCCCCATAATTTTAGAAAGCTTACTAAAAACCACTCAGACTTACTTCTTATAACACTGGTGTCAGATCACAAAACTCTATTTAATGTACTTTTTGGTTTGTAGAGAGAGACGTCTATACATACTTCATGAGCTTTCCAGTTGGCTCAAGGGTAAAGAATCCACCTGCCAATGCAGGAGACAAAGAGATGCAGGTTTGATCCCTGGGTCAGGAAGATCCTCTGGAGAGAGATGGCAATCCACTCCAGTATGCTTGCCCGGGAAGTCCCCTGGGCAGAGGAGCCTTGCGGGCTGCAGTCCATGGGGTCCCAAGAGTTGGACACGATTTACATACTTGAGGAACTGCACCTTGATCCACGGAAAGCCCAATTATGCATGACTGTTATCACCAAGACAAGAGGAGGCATTTGGAGTAACCAGGCAGGTAGAGTTGTTCTGAGCTGGAAGAAGTGAGCACTGACCTGAGGAAAACCTCACATAAATGAAAGTGAGATGAAAATTTGAATTTTAATTGGAAAAAGCCTGTGAAAGACAACATATCAGTCATTGTTCTAAATAGAAGCAAATATGTAGACACAGATAAAATGCCAGACACAAGCCTGGGTCCTAGGGGAGAGCTGGTGCTTAGGAACTGGCAGGTATGGTGGGCCCTCCCACAGTGCTCTTTACAGCTATCTCAGTGATAGCTGTCTAGCTAACTTAGTGTTAAAGTCCCTTCTTCATCGTTCCTTTCATCAGTGCTACAGGGGCCAAAGGGCCTTCATTTGAGTCTTTCTAGGAACTCTACTCTTAATTATTCAGTAGAGTGGCCTTGATTGTAGAGTGTGCCTTGCAGTGTTTTTATGTTCAGAAACAGTAAGTAGCTCCTGCTTGAGAAGCTAGGAACTCTGTTGCTATGGCAGTGGTTCAAAATGTATTTCCTTAAATACGTTCTTTGTAACTTTATCTTCATTTAGTTCACCTCCCAGATAAGGAAGCCCAAAATCTCAAATCTATCACAATTCTCTTTGATGCTTTCACCATCTTCAGTCTAAAAACAGATGACTTTCAGTTTTAATGCACCAGATACAAAATGTTATTGTCTAATTTTGAATATGTCTGTAAATTTGTTATCTCATCTTTGTGGGGAGGGTGATTATTTTTTCCTGAGGATCTGTACACAAAATGTTTGTGTTTGGTTGTTGTTGGTTTTTTTTTTTTTTTTTTAAATAGATTCTTCGGAAAATACCAATCGCATTCTTGCGTCGGGGGAGGCAGAGTGCACTAAAATGCATCGGAGGGTTGGTTGGTTGAAGGGACAAGATTATCCGTGAAATTAACTAAGGGAATTAACACGCTAGGGCTAAATTTCCTAATTCCTCTTTTACTAANTTGGGTTTTTTTTTTTTTTTTTTTTTCAAATTTGGTATAGTTTTATATATTCTGTTTTACTATGAATTTGACAAACTGAAAATTTCTTCCAAATCTCTATATAAAACATTTTTCTTTAGAGAAAGCTTTTATTCTATCCTTTGTAATAAACGTATTCATTGGTCTGCTATCTTATGAAATTATAACATCCTCAGAAGGTAGTGGGTAAATGTTGAGAGGAGTGGAAGAGAGGATTATGAGAAGTTCCCCATTAAAAAAAAAGTTCCAACTCCACAGGGAGTGTCTGCCATGACCACTTTTATTTGCATAACTTGAATATGTTGTTCAAAATGCTGAAATGCTACTTCTCAGGATCACCCATGAACACAGTATTTTTTAATCATGATTTTTAAGTCTCTGATTTTTCCAGCCCCATTTTACCCTGTTAGACTGTTACTTTTTTTCATAGCCCTTATTAACTTTTAACGATATCTAATTTGTCTTGCATATTATTTAGAGTTCCTTATTACCTCCCACTAGAATATAAGATCCATGTGGGCAGAGAACCCTTACACCTGTGCCTGGAACACAGTAGGTACTCAATAAATATATTTTTGTAATATATTTATTTATTTGGCTGTGTTGGGTCTTAGTTTCAGCAATAAAGTTGTGGCACACAGGCTTTCTAGTTATGGCTCATGGGAGCATGTAGGACCTTAATTACTTCACAGCAGCATGTAGGACCTTAGTTCCCCGACCAGGGATCAAACCTACGTCACCCCTTGTTGTAAGGTGGATTCTCAGCCACTGGACCACCAGGGAAGTCCCCTCAATGAATATTTTAATTCACTTGATTAAAACTCTGAAGCCCAGAGACTTCTCTGGTAATCCAATGGCTAAGACTCTACACTCCTAACACAGGGGACCTGGATTCAATCCTTGGTCAGGGGACTAGATCCCACATGCCACAACTAAAGATCTGCTTGCCACAACTAAGACCCAGCACAGCCAAGTAATAAATATTAAAACAAACAGAAAATAAAACTCTGAAGCCCACTGTAGAGTTACTGAAAGAAAATTTCTGGATATGGATTTTGGAGTTTTGTGGCTTTAGTTCTGAAACATTTTGAGCATCAACTTAATAGCTTAAGTTTTGTGTCTTTTTCCCTCTTAAATTGGTGTGATTCTAACTGAAATTCAAGGAAACTATTTTTTTTGGCCACAGTGCATGGCATGTGGGATCTTACCTCCTTTACCAGGGATCAAACCCACGTCCCCTGCGTTGGAACACGCAGCTTCTTAATCCTGGGAAAAGGAGTTCTGTTTACCTTCAGCTATATTAAAAGAACTTGTTTTTTAAATAAATGTTTTATTTTTGAATAACTTTAGATTTCCTGAAAAGGAGCAATTATAGTACGGAGGGTTCCTGCAGGAACTCTTACCCCTTACCTAGTTTCAGGTTCTCCTAATGTTGTCTTACATGTTAATCCAATGTCAAGACATTGTCAAGACTAAGAAATCAACATTAGTACATTACTCGCAGTGAATGAAACTCGACTTAATTAGATTTCACAAGTTTTTATTTAAGATTCAGTATTCTTAAAGATGATGAAAGCCCCCTTTCTAAGGTCTTTATATCAAATGTCCTATCCTCAGCCTAGATCTGCCCCTACTGTTTATCTAAGGGTCATCCCCAAGTCTACATAATATTTTTGTGCAAATGTGTATTCATTACTCGCAGTGAATGAAACTCGACTTAATTAGATTTCACAAGTTTTTATTTAAGATTCAGTATTCTTAAAGATGATGAAAGCCCCCTTTCTAAGGTCTTTATATCAAATGTCCTATCCTCAGCCTAGATCTGCCCCTACTGTTTATCTAAGGGTCATCCCCAAGTCTACATAATATTTTTGTGCAAATGTGTATTCTTAACCATTACACATTATGTGTACCTCTGCAGGTAAAGCTATTTCATACCATGCACTTTGCTTTTTTTTTTTTGCTTTTTGTTTTCCTCCTGGATTACCTGTCATTTGTAAAGCAAACATTAGCATTTGAAACATCATACATAGTCTATTATAGCTGAGATAATTTTCAGACACGTCTGATTGTTGTCCTACAGTACATTCATTTGTGGACACTTAGGGCTTATCACAAGTCCGTATCTCTTTCCTCCCTCTTCAATGTCTTTTTTTTTGATTCTTCCCAATACTTTGCAGCAATGCTTATTAGTACCTAATAGGCAGTCAGTAAAATTTATTAACTGTTTGGTCTGACCCATACTCGCTACCCATGAAGAATATAACTAATGTTAAGATCCGCAGATGAAGGAATGATTTTGGGGAGATTACAATACTATTCCAATACTTGGGCACTGGATCCCTGCTTTTATGAAAAAACGATTAAGGAAGAAGAGCAGAAACATTTTTCCCTGTGGTTTTTTTTTTTTTACAAATACCTATTTATAGTTATGAGAATTAAGTGGTTAACCTATAAAAAGTTTTTTTTTTTTGGCTTAGTATAGCTTGGTTTATGCCTCTCTGCCTTTGCTCATGCTGTCTCTTTGAATTGGGTTGTCCTTTCTCTCTCTCTCTCTCTTTTTTTTTTTTTTTTAGAGCTTCCATTTTACTTTATTTTACTTTACAGTACTCTATTGGTTTTGGCATACATTGACATGAATCTGCCACGGGTGTACACGAACTCCCAAACATGAACCCCCCTCCCACCTCCCACCCCACATCATCCCTCCGGATCATCCCCATACACCAGCCCCAAGCATCCTGCATCCTACATTGAACATAGACCTGTCTCTTATACACATCTAGATGTGTATAAGAGACAGGTTCTAAATAGAAGCAAATATGTAGACACAGATAAAATGCCAGACACAAGCCTGGGTCCTAGGGGAGAGCTGGTGCTTAGGAACTGGCAGGTATGGTGGGCCCTCCCACAGTGCTCTTTACAGCTATCTCAGTGATAGCTGTCTAGCTAACTTAGTGTTAAAGTCCCTTCTTCATCGTTCCTTTCATCAGTGCTACAGGGGCCAAAGGGCCTTCATTTGAGTCTTTCTAGGAACTCTACTCTTAATTATTCAGTAGAGTGGCCTTGATTGTAGAGTGTGCCTTGCAGTGTTTTTATGTTCAGAAACAGTAAGTAGCTCCTGCTTGAGAAGCTAGGAACTCTGTTGCTATGGCAGTGGTTCAAAATGTATTTCCTTAAATACGTTCTTTGTAACTTTATCTTCATTTAGTTCACCTCCCAGATAAGGAAGCCCAAAATCTCAAATCTATCACAATTCTCTTTGATGCTTTCACCATCTTCTCCCTCTCCCTCTTCCCTGTGTTTTTTTAAGTAATACTGAGTTATTGCATCCCAACTCAGGGTAGCTTATTTTCTTTGTAGTTTGGGCTTTATTGTAGTGAAAAGAGGAACTCGTATGTTAACCGTCCAGGTGATAAAATGATTTTTAATATCTGTTTGTGTCTGAGGCCTTTCCCTTCCCACTCTCTCACTTTAAAAACAACCAAAAAAAAAACCTTTCCAGCGGTTAATTCTGTTTGTTTCCTTAGAGACTGCACATTACCTTCTATCAGTGATCACCCTATGTTTAGGCGGAAAATGATGCCTATATTAAAAACATTTTACTTTTCAGTTGAAAGAAAAACCCGCTGGTTCATGGTTAGACCCTCCTTCGTTTCAGCACCTTACTCCCAGGGTAGGGTTCTTGTGTTCCTAGAAAGGTACAGGTCCAGAAAAGATGACTATAAAGGAAGCTATAAATAATGTATTTGAGGATTAACTCAGGAAATCAATGATTGTTTCTCCCCAGGCTACCAGTGTCTTAAAAAATAGTTTAATTAATACAGCTCTTTGTTTACATTTTTCTGTCTAGATTTATGGAGTTTGACTTTCCTAATAAAAGCTCAAAATAAATTACAGTTGTCAGTGACTTTGTAATGGATAGAAGGCATTTGTAATTTTTAAGTATTTGTTTTTGCTTTTTAAATATTTCTGCCTTTAAGCCACTTTCTAGAAAGACGTGGCACAATAATACATTTGGAGGAATAAATAAATAAAAAGGATGTACTAACATGCCAGAACTTTGCCTTGGGTCTCTTCTGTGTTTTTTCCTTTCTTGTACCAGTTCATCATTAGTTCCATATATTACTTCTAGGTTCCTTATCGGTGGGCACCTTGAGTTTTTCATTTGTTTTGTATTGGTTTTTCAGTTTATTATTTTCTTAATAATTGAAAATGTGAAGCAAAATGTCACCTCATTTTTCTTTCTCATCTAACCCCTCCCTGTTGTTTCCACACACATGTAGAAGCTTAAACCCCATCCTATACAATCTTTGATGTGGAGGCAAATAGGGATGGAAGAGGGATGTGCTTTGTGCTTTCTAGTACTTTCTCTTCCCTATTATATGAGAGGATTTGAGTGTAGTTTGCAGCAGAGATAAAAATTCATTTCCTATTCTTGTTTCCTTATCATTCAGGGTCAAAAAATGTAAATATATGATTTTTTCAACCTTGTCTCAGCTGGGTATCTTTATTTACCCGGTTTTAAAGTGTCCCTTTTTATTGTCATTTTTTAGTCATTTAGTTCCATTTGGTGCAGTATTGCTTGTGTTTATAGAATTCTGTCTGGTATACCTATTTAAAAACCAATTTGATTGTCACAGATTGCTGCTTTTGAAAAAAATCAATAATCTCACCTAAATGATCACCATCGAGACAAAGCAGTAAAGTTGATTTCTTTGTTTTCTCATTCCATTTAAAGCAATATTAACTTCAGAGAGAAGTAGAGACTATTCTAGAAGCCAGAATCCTGAAAGCCTCTCTGCTGACAAGTTTCCAGTATCTCTGGATAGTTCTACCAATAAAAATAAAGAACTAGGAATGGAAAGGTAAGAAGTAATAAGTGTCAAGTCTGGGACACTGAATAGTACCTATACTGACATTAAGTTCTTATTGTTAATTTTTTTTTGCCATACTTTCTCTAGGTTTTTGTACATAGACATTTCTAACCTCTCATTGCCCTAGGACACTTCTTTTGTTTAATTTTATGTTGGCTTTTTGGACCTATACTAGGCGTGAGCTACAACATGAGGCATGTACAGTAGATCTACCCCCTTCTCAATGTTGGAATAAAATAGAGAACTAGTGAGGGGTGGGAGGGAAGGAGGTTCAAGTGCGGGGATATATGATTCACTTCGTTGTGCACCAGAAACTAGCAACAGTGTCTAGCAATTATATTCCAATTTAAACAATGTTTAAAAATATATATGTGTGTGTGTACATAATATATATATATGCAACTAAAGCCTCAGTAAGCCTGGAGGCTGAAGGTAGATTTCTCTAAGGCCATACTTACCCTCATTGAAGTTTTTGCCTTTCTAGAAAAAGTTTAGCTACTGATTTACCCCAGTAAATATTCAGAATATTTTTCAGCGATGTTATTCACATCACTATTGACATAAGACTGTGAAACACTACCTAGTTTTAAAAGTACCTTCATTTGATCTTAATAACAGTGAAAATAAAAGGACAAGTTCTGGACTATTATTCCAAATTGATAGTCCAGGAAAGTCTCAGAACTGATAGAATCACACATCTCACCATTCCAGGAAAGAAAGGGAATTTATACGTATGGAGCTTCTACCAAATATATGTCTATTTCCACTTATCTAACTGGGAATAGTGACATATTGTCAATAATGTAATCAAACCATCTTTTCCAAACCTCTTGGACTGAACTGAGGATATATTTTCGAGGCTGGGATGCTGGCCTGGTGGCTGTGATAGAGAGTGAAAAGATTGGACGTCCATAGGCACTGAACCCGTGTTTAGAGGTAATGACCTCATTGCCATGCTTTATCCAATTGAGCTAATCACCCATTTAATATTTAGATGAAATATTCCACTTCCTCCTTCCCCACCCCAGTATACCCTCCTGAGACTGCTATTAAAGAACCTACACATTGATTGAACTTCCTCCCTCTACTAGACTCTTGAGCAACAGTTCAGGTCTTGCTCATCTTTAATCTGTGGAGCCTAGGTTTAATGCCTGACTCATAGTAAATACCCAATAATTGTTTGAATTAATTATCTGATCTCTGAGGTCCTTTAAATCTGTAGGTAAATATCTTACTCAGCAAAGTTCTAAACACCTGGAAGAGTAGAGTAATTACAATGTGCATATGCTCTTCTAACGATATTTTATAGCTGATTTTTGTTTTTAGAGTGATTTTGGACATTGAAAAGGCAGGAAGTAGGGATGGTTCTATGAATTTTGCTAAAATTGGGTAGAAAGAATGAGTGTAACAATGTCAAAATTAATCAGTTTTCTATTTTCATGAGAGCTGATTCTCATACATTCATTTGAAATAGTGTATAGAATGTGAGTGTCAGTGGATAATTTGCTGAAATTTGCTGACATGCTTTTAAACAGCTAGGAGATATGCTGCCTCAGACCAGCACCTAAGGGAAGATGTTACATGTCAGCCCTGACATGTTGGCAGACATCATGAATCCAGTCTCCTAGCCATCTCTTGTGTTCTCTTTCGCTAGTCATTCCCAATCTCTGTGACAGTGAGCTGTTTCACTTATGGCTTGGCTGTTCAGAAAGTGTGATGAGTCCTTTCATAAGCTGCAGCAGTGGTGTTCTACTTTCTTTCTTTTTTCCAGGTCTTCCCCTTCTAAATTCCAGTTGTCGGATAATAGGTGGTATATACACAGCTCAAAGAGTCTTCAGGACAGAAACTGCCCATCTCAAAAGGAGCCCATTAATGTTGCTGACATGGAGGAGCAACAACTAGCTAAGTGTGAGGCCCAAGATTTAATGGGGTTTTATTTGCCAAGACAAGATCAAGGTAATATTTCATCTGCTCTGGTGGAGAAAACACTTTTATTTTACTCTGAGTCTTACCTAAAGACATTCCAAGTAAATCAACTTTCTAATGTAATAGTCTATCATGAATGCATCTGTTATATGTAAACCCGTTAGAAAAATATCTTGAATGTTAATCCAAGTGGAAAATTATTGCCACTGTTAATCTGTCTATATTGGTTTAACTCTAACAGTTTTGAGGATGAGAGAGTTCTTGGTACTGTCTAAACATTTTACTTCAACTGTTAAATAAGAGTTCTAGGGCCCTAGGGTAAAGTTTTAGTCCTGTCCTTTATTGAAAAATGAGTCAGATCTCTAAAGTAAGCTCTTGTTTTATGAATTAATGACTATAAATTGCTATGTATCTTATGCCTTATAAATCACTATAACTGAAAGGTGTGTTTTATGGCTTGTAAATCAAGGTTTTAATCAGTAAAGAAAGTTTTAAATTAATCCTCAAAAACACATCATCATAAAAGGTGCTCTTAGGCACCTAAATGTATTTGGCCATATTCACTGGGGTCTTTTTAGTAATCTCATACATTCTACTTAGCTGTGCTTACTTGCTGATGTAGTGACATTTTCTGAAATGTTTTGGGGATGGTGTATTTTTTTAATTTGGTAATGATAGCTGATAATTTATTGAGTGAAAAATTTAATGATACCATCGTAAGTAGTTGTCTCATTTTCAACCCTTTTTCCTTCCTTACAAAAGTATTAATATGTTCAGTACCAGATGGTTGGAGAATATAAGTAATAAAAAAGGCATTTCAAACTACCTATATTCTTGTCATCAATAATAAAATATGCTATATATCTTTAGTCAGTTTACATAAACTTTAATTTTTTAATAAAAAATCATATTCAGTATTTCTTTGCCATCTTTAATGTATCAGGAGCATGTCTTTTTTTTTTTTTAATTTAAAAACATTTTGATTGTTTTTAGTCAACTATTTATATTTGGTCCTTTTTTTTTTTTAAGTTTCACTGATATAGGCAGAGCCAAAATCTTCACAAACAGTCCAAAGATTATACATTTGATTATAACTGAAACAGTTTTCTGTATACCTGAAACTAATACAATGTTGTAAGTCAACTATACCCCAATATAAGATTAAAACTTTTTTGAAGTATACATTTGAATCAAAACCATCTAAGAACTAAAATAGATAAATGACAGAAATTATAGAAAGCGGGCTTTATAATATTGCATCTAAGGGATTCTAAGGTATAAACATATTTCATGTTAAGACTGAAATAAGGTAGCATCTTAAAAATCAATAGTATCTTAGACTTCCCTGGTGGGTTTGATAAATAATTTGTCTGCCAGTGCAGGAGACATGGGTTCAGTCCCTGGTCTGGGAAGATCCTACGTGCCTTGGGGGAACTAACCCTTTTTACCAGTAATTGGACCTGTCCTCTAGAGCCCAGGAACCACAACAGTAGCCCCCATTCACAGCAAACAGAGAAAAGCCCAGGCAGCAACGAAGACCCAGCACACAACCATAAATAAATAAATAAAGCATAATTCCTTTAAGGAAAAAAATGGTATCTTTAAAATTTTTTGATTTATCTTTAATTGTGGTAAAAATACATAAAATCTACCTCTTAATCATTTTTAAGAGCTCAGCAATATTAAGTATACTCCCATTATTATGCAGTAGATCTCTAAAATTTTTCATCTTGTAAAACAAATTCTGTACCCGTTAAATAGCAACTCCCTTTTCTCCCTCCCCCCATTCTCTGGGAGTCAGCATTTTACTTTCTAAGAGTTTAGCTATTCTTGATAGCTCATACAAATGGAATCATGCAGTATTTATCCTTTTGTGACTGACTTCTTTCATTTAGTATACTGTCTTTAACATTCATCCATGTTTGTAGCATGTGACAGGATTTTCTTTAAAAACTATTGTGTGAGGGACTTCTCTGGCAGTCCAGTGGTTAAGACTCCATGCTTCCAATGCACGGTGTTCGAGTTCTATCCCTGGTCAGAGAACTGGGATCCCACATGTCAAGCAGCATGGCCAAGACGAACTAAAAAAAAAATTAACAGAACTAACAAACAAAAAATCTGTGTGTGTGTGTGTGTGTATCACATTTTCTTTAGTCATTTATCCATTGAGAGACGTTTGGGTTGCTTCCACCTCTTGGCTATTGTGAATAATTCTACAATGAAGGTGCGTGTGTACATTTCTCCATTTTATTATAATTCAATGGAATATGTGATGAGTAAGTACTCCATTGTGATGGATGTGGCATGATTATTTTAATCTCATTATCGGACATTTAGTTTGTTTCTAAAGCTTTTTACTGTTATAAACATTGTTGCAGTGAACCTTCCCATGACTACACTTGTGCAGACCTCTTTAATGTCCTTAGGATACATTTCTATAACTAGAATTGTTGACTGCGAGTATAAACACACAAGGCTTTTGCACGTCGTGCCAGATTTCCTTTAGAAAAGTTGTCACTTTGCACGTCTACCAGGTGTTACTAACGTACCCATTTTTCTCTTAACTAACTTAATCTTTTGAATTCTTAGCAGACTAGATGTTATAATTCAAGATACGTGGCCATATAGATTAAACTTTTTTCTTCATTCCTTCCAGAGGGAACCCCTTACCTGAAATCTGGAATCAGCCTCTTCTCTCATGAACCCGAGTCTGATCCCTCTGAAGACAGAGCCCCAGAGCCAGCTCATGTTCACAGCATGCCACCCTCAGCCTCTGCACTGAAATTATCCCAATTTCGAGTAGAAGAATCTACCAAGAATCCAGCTGCTGCTCACATTACTCATACTACAGGGTGTAACCTGAGGGAAGAAAATGTGAGCAAAGAGAAGCCAGAAGTGTTATCTTCAACAGAAAGAAGCAACAAAAGACTTTCTATGGTGGCATCAGGCTTGACCCCAAAAGAACTCGTGAGTGTCTCCATATGTATTTCCCTAACGACCAAGCCTTCATTAACATACTGCAGATGGTTTTAAATGGGTATTAACTGTAAATAACCTATAGGAAGAATTCTAGCCAACAGGCTCATTTCTATGTAATTTAATTTCCATTACTAATTTCTAAAAATTTGTACCTAGATAAAGCTATAGCATGAGTTATTTTTGTATATATTTACTAAAGGAAATAGTATTAGCAGAAAGGTTAGAGTGTTGAGTATGATACAGAGCTTTTTTAATTTTAATTTTCTTTCTGTTGAAAAAAGTAAGTATAAGGCATCTTTTTCCTACCTGAGTGAACTTACCAGCATAATTAAATTTTAGCTGGTTCTAAGCACATCATCAGATAGTAGCATTTTTCCATTGCTTATTTATTTTTATCCTGGCTTATTACATTGTTTTGATGTTGTTACACTGTTATGGTAGAATACACACAACATGAAATTTACCTTCTTAACCATTTGTAAGTGTATGGTTCTGTTAGTGATAAGTTTATCACGTTTAGGCATCTTTTTCCTACCTGAGTGAACTTACCAGCATAATTAAATTTTAGCTGGTTCTAAGCACATCATCAGATAGTAGCATTTTTCCATTGCTTATTTATTTTTATCCTGGCTTATTACATTGTTTTGATGTTGTTACACTGTTATGGTAGAATACACACAACATGAAATTTACCTTCTTAACCATTTGTAAGTGTATGGTTCTGTTAGTGATAAGTTTATCACGTTGTTGTGCAACCAATCTCCAGAAGTTTGTTCATCTTGCAAAACTAAAATTCTATACCTATTAAACAATAACACCTCATTCCCCCTGGCATCACCATTCTACCCTCTGTCTCTATGAATTTTACTATTCTTTCTTGTTGTTGAGTCGCTAAGTTGTGTCTGACTGTTTGCAGCTCCATGGATTGCAGCACGCCAGGCTATGCCAGGACACTTCACTATCACCCAGAGTTTGCTCAAACTTGTGTCCATTGAATCAGTGATACCATCCAACCATTTCATCCTCTGCTGTCCTCTTCTCTTCCTGCCCTCAATCTTTTCCAGCATCAGGGTCTTTTCTAATGAGTCAGTTCTTCACATCAGGTGGCCAAAGTATTGTAGCTTCAGCTATTTTCGCTATTGAAAAGATTCAGTGCTGCTGCTGCTAAGTCGCGTTAGTCATGTCCGACTCTTTGTGACTCCATAGATGGAAGCTCACCAGGCTCCTCTGTCCCTGAGATTCTCCAGGCGAGAACACTGGAGTGGGTTGCCATTTCCTTCTCCAATGCATGAAAGTGAAAAGTGAAAGTGAATTTGCGCAGTCATGTCCAACTCTTAGCGACCGCGTGGACTGTAGCCTACCAGGCTCCTCCATCCATGGGATTTGCCAGGCAAGAGTACTGGAGTAGGGTGCCATTGCCTTCTCCGTATACTGAATGAGTGAAGTGAAGTTGCTCAGTCGTGTCCGACTCTTTGCAACCCCATGGACAGTAGCCTACCAGGCTCCGTGGTCCATGGGATTTTCCAGGCAAGAATACTGGAATGGGCTGCCATTTCCTTCTCCAAAAAGATTCAATAGTGGATGTCATTTATTGCATGCAGAGAAATGATTCATTCATCCTTAAATGAGGCCTTCCAGGTGGCATTCGTGGTAAAGAACCCACCTGTCAATACAGGAGGCATCAGAGATTCAGGTTCAATCCCTGGATTGGGAAGATCCCTGGAGGAGGGCATGGCAACCCACTCTAGTATTCTTGCCTGGAGAATAATCGCCTGGACAGAGGAACCTGGCGAGCTATAGTCCATAGGGTCACAAAGAGTCGGACAACTGAGGCAACTTAGCTTGCACACACTCATTCTTAAATATCTTTCTTGATATATCCTTCCTGGGATAGGAGCCATTTCTCATCCTAGCTTGTTGATAGGTTAGCAGCTCCACCTGATCTCTGTGGCCAGACGTGTCTCGCTACTAAAATGGCAAAAAGTAAGCTTATGACTGCCCTAGTAGAGACAGTGAATCTCATCAATAATGCGAGAAGTCTCACCTCATAACCATGTGCCCAGAATAGCTGTTTGCTCTAAAAATTCATACCTATGTCTGATAGTGTTGCTTTTGATCTTTTGCCAACACATCTAAAATTCTCATTTATTCATTGAAAATTAGCATTTCTCATTCCTTTGTTTTGTGAGATCAGCTTTTCAGAGGAGGCTAAAATGATGTAATCTTTCTTGCCCTGGGCAATCCTGAACTGCATATTAGATTCTAAGTGGCTTGGGTACTGTTGTCTTTAAACAAGCAAAGAGGAAAACTTTTCAGCTCTATTCAGACTTGCTGAAGTGTGGTAAATTTATTATAAAAGCTTCTGACTGTATTACACATGATTAATTCTGAAGCCCATATTAAGATGATCTTTTCAGCAGTTGCTCTTCTAACTGAACACTGTTTCAAGGCTGGAATTTCAGCAATTACTCAGTTCAGAATTGCTAATGATACTGGCAGAGGGCAGTAGGAAAAGGGGGAGGATATCATTAACTTCTCCAGTTTGTCTTTTTCAGTGCCCTGTGGCAGTATGGAGTGAGGCAGCATGAAAGAAAGTTGCTAGGCCTCCATTGCAGTCTCGAGGCACCCATAAATACTGGCGTGGGTGGCGATGGCTAGTCAATGATGACCCTTAGTAAACAAAATTATTTACCAAGCAGTAGCTGCTAATTATGTCAGCTGTGTCCATAATGGATCTGGTTAATTTCTTTTACTGCCTATTGATTTTTTTATTTGGTTGCTAGATACTAGCTTAACGGCTCTAGATTTCTTTTAAGACGAGTGTGTGTCTCTTCCAATCCTTCTCCTTAAGAGGAATTGATAGATTTGTACTAACCTTTAGAAGCATCTTGACTTGAATGTTTTGAAACTGTCACCAGGGTGAATCTAGTTCTTTATAAGCCACTTATCTAAGCATAACTTTCTGTATAGGCTAGTTACCCCTCAGTTTATAAAGTATAGACTCATAAATCTAAATTATAGTATAAAAGGGTGTTACTCCACAAAGAAACTATCTTAGGGAATCAAATGATATCTGCATATCTGTTATTAAAGGGAAAATTAATATTATTTTGAATCTTTGGTTATAATTCTATGTCTGCTAGCACAGACTGCTTCAGAATTTCTTCCTCTGATTTGTACATAATTTTTATTAAATTACTACTTATTTTGAGACTTCATATTAGAATAAAAAGGGTGTACTTTTATGAGAAAAAATGGAAATTCAAAACTGGGATAACTAATTCTCAAGCTGTGTACTAGAGGTAATTTATTATAATAAATATTTGGTTTGGTTTCAGATGCTTGTGCAGAAATTTGCCAGAAAACATCACGTCACTTTAACTAATCTAATTACTGAAGAGACTACTCATGTCATTATGAAAACAGGTATACCAAGAGCCTGTACAGAATATGCTATATCTGTTGTGTAAAACTATATGAAGAAATGGGAGTATTTGTTAAGCATAGCATGAATGATCCTCTTCCAGTAGTCAGTCAGTTGTTACCTGATAAAAGAAAAATAATAAGTTTTGCTACTTCCTGAACCTCTTTTATTTTGGGTTAATACTGGAGAATGATAAGCCAGAACGATGAATCACTTCTAGTCCACCCTGCCTGGACTACACTGTGTGAGGGCTTTCTGGGTAGGACAGAGCCCAAGTCCTAGCCAAACACATGGGGCAAAGAGGGGAATGAGTAGAAGTGAAATCTGCTTATTCAAAATCTAGGTGGTTGGAAACCCTGGCTCCATGTCCACTCCATGTCCTCACTCCACTCCAACTCTAGTTTCAGTGTGGTTGAGAGTTTTTCAGGAAACAAGTCCAGTTACTGCTCTGAGATAGCCTAGCATATGAAAAGGGAAAAAGAAAGGAATTTGTCCGACACCTTCCCCTTTTAAAATCTTAAGTTCCACTCATGTGATGACAAGGGAGACATCAGAGGCTTTTAGTTGACTGTAACGTAAATCTGAGTAAACATTTCAGGGCCACTAACAAAGCTCATTTGAAATTGGGCCTTGCTGATACAAGCCTAACACCAGGGCAAGTGAGGTGATGATCCTGACACCCCCACACACACACAACCCCACCCCCTCTAGAGTGAGCTCCTGGAGGATATGTGCTCTGTTTTGAGCACCGTGCTTTCTTTTCACACTGGTCGCTGACAACAGTTTATCCAGAGGTAGATGAAGGGAATGGGGAAAGGGAATTTAGAGCAACATCATTTGAAGAAGAAATGAAGAAATAAGAAGACCTAAGGAAACAAGACAAGTGTCTTCAAATATCTGAAGAGTCGTTGTCTGGAGAAGGAGTTAGGCTCACTCATGGGCTCTAGAAAGCAAAGACGGGTTCCTGTGGCAAACAGAAGATGCAGGTTGAAGCACACCTCTTAAAACCTCCCTAACAAAATGGATTCTGTAGTCCTCTCTGGGGTTTTTCTGTTCTTGAGCGTGGGGTCAAGACTCCTTGGCAGGGACACATAGCCTTAAAACTTCTAAGAGCTTAGGTTTCTACTGTATTACGATTGAACCACAGGGACAGAGGATAATGCTCACAGGAACCAAACAACAAAACAAGGTACTGTGAACGAAATACTGTTTTAGAGATGAATATCTTTAAACTTGAATATATCTTAAGCTATAGGTTTGGATCAAGGCTGCTGATAGGTGAAAAGAAAACTTTAAAATGCAAATTAAATTGATAGTGGTTCAAGTCTTTAAACTCAAAGGCAATAATACATTTGTTGCTTTTAAACTAGAAATGACCTAAAATTTCTGGGTTTAAAACATATTATTAAATCAACCTTCACAGCACTTAAACAAAAAGCTTTAAAAAATGGTGTGTGGGGGGTGGTGAGGGGCGGAGATTTTTTTTTTAATTTGTGAAGAATTCTGGTTAGGAAGAACAGCAGTTGCTACTCCCAGCAGATGGCCTGCTGTGTTCAGGATTTAGTTAAATACATTTCTCCTGTTTAAAACTAAGTGTTCTTTCCTGAGTTACCTTAGTCCTTCACAGGGGCCTTTAAAACACACAAAAAAACCAGAAGCGATTCTTCAGCTGCTTTCTAAAATACTTAGGTTGAAAAGAGGAAAACTATGAAAATACTTTTTTTTTGGTCACTTGGAGGGGAATTAGGAATTAGGGTTAGGATTCCCCAAGTAGAAGTTCTAGGGGTGAAAATTCATCGCTTACATTGACATTTCAAATTTAGGATTTCAATAATACTTTTTTCTTCTTTCACATGTACCATCTAGTGAAATAGATTTCCCCATCCACACATATCAATACTACCAACATGGGTAATTCCTTGAGCACAATGACAGACACCTTTAACTGGCCTTGGCATCTAGAAAATAGGGCTGACATTTCCCATGATCTTGCCTTCCTATCAGCCTTTTCCAAACTTCCAAAGATCCACACTGGCTGACTAGAATTACGAGTGCTTTCAGCCTCTGAGTCTATCACCAGAGGTGTTGGAATCATCCATCCAGACTGATCTCAAGTAGCGTAAGGAGCCTGGGGTGCTTCAGCTTCTTAATGGCAGCCTTTCCTAAACTTCTAATCCTTTGGATATTTTCCATTTTGCAGATCCTGAGTTCGTGTGTGAACGGACACTGAAATATTTTCTGGGAATTGCAGGAGGAAAATGGGTAGTTAGCTATTTTTGTAAGTACTGTATAATTTTTCCCCTCCCTTTAACACCTCCAAATTGCATTTTGACACCTAACATTTTAACACCTAAGGTTTTTGCTGATGCTGAATCTGAATTAAGGAAAGGTCTTTAACGGTAACACTGAACTAAGTTTTATCTTTAGTGCATATGTCTTTGTTCAGATACGCTGGTGGTGTGGGGGGAAATGTTTTTCTTTTGATAACTAATAGGACCTAATCTGCTCCTGGCAATGTTAAGCATAAAATCTAGGGATTTATTTAATTGTAGGCGGAAATCCAGGTGCAGCAAGCACTTTTATAATGTTAAATTAAGCATCAACGGTCTCTAGAAGGAAGTCTATTAAGGTTTTACAAAGAGAGGGTCACCGTTCAGTGTTATTTCTCCCACACTCTTACGTGAATCACTTCACCATCCACCTCCATGAAGGGAGGTCTTTTGCTCTTGTGTAACCTGTCTTTTCTATGATCTTTTCAGGGGTCACCCAGTCTATTAAAGAAAGAAAGATGCTGGATGAGGTAGGTACTCTGTTTTACAAACTAATCAGTCACCAAAAATTTATCTGCTTCCTGCCTTTCACTACTTTCCAAAGATTTTCTTTGACAATATGGATCATCAAGAGTTATGCAGGGATTTCTGTGGTGATCTAGTGGTTAGGAATTTGCTTTCCAATGCAGGCAATGCGGGTTCAATCCCTGGTTGGGGAACTAAGATCCCATATTCTGCTAGGCAACTAAGCCTGCACACTGCAACTAGAGAAAGCCCACGCACTGCAGTGAAGACCCAGTGCAGTCCCCCCAAAAAAGAGTTATGCAGAGCAAACTAGGAAATTCTGTGTTCTCACTTGTTTGTTTTAATAGAAACAATCCTTTCCTCAGAGAAAAGAAAAGGAATTTATAAAGTAGCAAACAAAGATTCATAAGCAGGAGAAACAGGCCCACCTAAATCTTACACGCATACATACACCTTTGTAGAAAACTCATTCACAGTTGAAGAAGAATCCTTCATATTAACATGCAAATATGTCTATTTAGAAATCTGATTCCTTCAAAGAGATTTTACTCTTTGATACTGAGAACAAGGAAAGGTAAATAAGATAGAGCGTAGGAGGAGGAATAATTTTAGCACAATCATCTTAGAGCTGCTGGTGACAACAGATCAGGCAAAATAAAATTACCAAAAAACAGTTTTAAACTATTATGCACTATTCAATATATTCGTAATTAATTAATTGACATTTCTGTTGGTTTTAACTTTCAATGCCATATTATTGGGAGCCTGCTATCTGCTGGGCACCAGGAATACAGCAGAAAGCAAGACTGATAGGCCTCTGCTTTGGTGGGATGAATGTTCATTGGGGGGTGGGAGATACATAATAAATAAGATAAATAAAGATAAATAGATAAAGATGTGTTTAAATATCAATAAACACTATGAAGAAATATACAGAACAACAGACTGGCAGTTGACTGGAGACAGAGGTTGACTATTAATATTTAGGTAAAGAGACCCAGGAAGCTTTCTGAAAAGCTTGAGCTGAAACCTGAGAAACAAGAAAGAATTGGCCTTGAAAAATGTAGGAAACAAATGTTATAGGCAGAGGACAGCAAACATAAAAGTCTTAAGAAAGGAATGAGCTTGATTTGTTAAAGAAAAACAGGCCAGGGAGGAACTTCTCTGGTGGTCCAGTGGCTAAGACTGCACTACCAATGCAAGGGGCCCAGGTTCAGTCCTTGGTCAGGGAACTGGACCTCACATGCTGCAACTAAGAGTTCACATACTGCAGCTGAAGATTGTAGGTCCTGTGTGCTGCAACTAGGACCCAGTGAAAGAAAGAAAAATGGGCCAGTATAGCTGGGGAGTTGGTGAATCTTATGTAGCTGTGGAGAAGGCGATGGCACCCCACTCCAGTACTCCTGCCTGGAAAATCCCATGGACGGAGGAGCCTGGTAGGCTGCAGTCCATGGGGTCGCTGAGGGTCGGACACGACTGAGCGACTTCACTTTCACTTTTCACTTTCATGCATTGGAGAAGGCAATGACAACCCACTCCAGTGTTCTCGCCTGGAGAATCCTCGGGACGGGGGAGCCTCGTGTCTCTGGGGTCACACAGAGTAAGACACAACTGAAGCAGCAGTAGTAGGTTAAATTGGAGGATGGGGTAAAGAAAGGAATTGAGAGGGTAATGCTTAAATTTTTGTCCTGAACAACGAAGTGGATGTTCAGTTCAGTCGCTCAGTCATGTCCAACTTTTTGCCACCCCGTGTACAGCAGGCCAGGCTTCCCTGTCCATCACCAACTCCCAGAGCTTACTCAGACTCATGTGCATCGAGTTGGTGATGCCATCCAACCATCTCATCCTTTGTCATCCCCTTCTCCTCCTGCCTTCAAACTTTCCCAGCATCAGGGTCTTTTCCGGCGAGTCAGTTCTTCGCATCAGGTGGCCAGAGTATTGGACTTTCAGTTTCAGCTTCAGCATCAATCCATCCAGTGAATATTCAGGACTGATTGCGTTTAGGATGAACTGTTTGGATCTCCTTGTAGTCCAAAGGACTCTCAAGAGTTTTCTCCAACACTACAGTTCAAAAGCATCAGTTCTTCGGTGCTCAGCTTTCTTTATGGTCCAACTCTCACATCCATACATGACTACTGGAAAAACCATAGCTTTGACTAGATGAACCTTTGTCGGCAAAGTAATGTCTCTGCTTTTTAATATGCTGTCTAGGTTGGTCATAGCTTTTCTTCCAGGGGCAAGCATCTTTCAATTTCATGGCTGCAGTCACCATCTGCAGTGGTTTGGGGGCCCAAGAAAATAAAATTTGTCACTGTTTCCACTGTTTCCTTATCTATTTGCCATGAAGTGATGAGACCATGATCTTTGTTTTTTGAATATTGAGTGTTAAGCCAGCTTTTTCACTCTCGTCTTTTATTTTCATCAAGAGGCTTTTTAGTTCCTCTTCACTTTCTCCCATAAGGGTGGTGTCATCTGCATATCTGAGGTTATTGATATTTCTCCCTGCAATCTTGATTCCAGCTTGTGCTTCATCCAGCCCAGCATTTCTCATTACGTACTCTGCATATAAGTTAAATAAGCAGGGTGACAGTATACACCCTTGATGTACTTCTTTCCCAATTTGGAACCAGTCTTTGTTCCATACTTAGTGCTAACTGTTGCTTCTTGACCTGCATACAGATTTCTCAGGAGGCAGGTTAGGCGGCCTGGTATTCCCATCTCTAAGAATTTTCCACAGTTTGTTGTGATCCACACAGTCAAAGGCTTTGGCATAGTCAGTAAAGCAGAAGTAGATGTTTTTCTGGAACTCTTCTTGCCTTTTTCTATGATCCAACAAATGTTGGCTTTTTTTTTTGAATGTTGGTAATTTGAACTCTGTTTCCTCTGCCTTTTCTCAATCCAGTTTGAATGTCTGGGAAGTTCTTGGTTTATATACTGTTGAAGCCTCGCTTGGAGAATTTTGAGCATTTCTTTGCTAGTGTGTGAGATGAGTGCGATTGTGTGGTAATTTGAACATTCTTTGGCATTGCCTTTCTTTGGGATTGAAATGAAAACTGACCTTTTCCAGTCCTGTGGCCATTGCTGAGTTTTCCAAATTTGCTGGCATATTGAGTGCAGCACTTTCATGGCATCATCTTTTAGGATTTGAAATAGCTCAACCGGAATTCCATCACCTCCACTAGCTTTGTTCGTAGTGATGCTTCCTAAGGCCCACTTGACTTCACATTCCAGGATGTCTGGCTCTAGGTGAGTGATCACACCATCGTGATTATCTGGGTCGTGAAGATCCTTTTTGTACAGTTCTGTGTATTCTTGCCACCTCTTCTTAATATCTTCTGCTTCTGTTAGGTCCATACCAGTTTTGTCCTTTATCAAGCCCATCTTTGCATGAAATGTTCCCTTGGTATCTCTAACTTTCTTGAAGAGATCTCTAGTCTTTCCCATTCTATTGTTTTCCTCTATTTTGCACTGATCACTGAAGAAGGCTTTCTTATCTCTCCTTGCTATTCTTTGGAATTCTGCATTTAGATGGGTACATCTTTCCTTTCTCTTCTGCCTTTAGCTTCTCTTTTCTCAGCTATTCGTAAGGCCTCCTCAAGCAACCGTTTTGCCTTTTTGCATTCCATTTTCTTGGGAATGGTCTTGATCACGCCTTGTACAGTTGTCAGGAACCTCTGATTGTCAGGAACAATGAAGTGAATGTTATTGATGTTAATTAGATAAGAAAGACATGAGGGAGGAGCGTGTTGGTTGGGGGGGTAGTGAGAGGCAGGAGTAGAATCAAGAGCTCTGTTTTATTTATTTATTTTTAAAATTATTTATTTATTCATTTTCGGCTGCTCTGGGTCTTCATTGCTGCAGGCAGCCTTTCTCTAGTTGCCGGAGAGCAGGGGCTACTCTCTAGTTTTGGTGCACAGGCTTCTCACTGCATTAAGCGTCTCTTGTTGCAGCTTGCAGGCTCTAAGGTGCAGGCTCAGTACTTGGGCTCACAGGCTTAGTTGCCCAGAAGCATGTAGGATCTTCCTGAACTGGTATCCCCAGCATCACAAGGCAGATTCTTAACCACTGGACCACCAGGGAAACCCCATGAGCTCTGTTTCAGATGCATGGATTTGGGAAATTATGTTGTGTGACACCCAGATAGAGAGGTTAGTAGGCACAGGGGTATGACGAGGACTGTTAATTTTAGGGTCATCTTCAAAGAGATGACATATTTATCACTAGGCTCTTCTCACTCACATGACCAGGAAATATTCGGAGTTCTTTGGGGGTTTTTTTGACCATACCAGGCAGCATTTGAAATTTTAGTTCCCCAAATGGGATGGAACCCATGCCCCCTGCACTGGAAACACAGAATCTTAACCACTGGACCATGGGAAAGTCCCAGAGTTATTTTACCTAATAATAGCCTGTGATTATACTCATAACTTTATTTTTCTTTATAATTCTCTTAGCAACAAATGTGGTCCCTGACAATCTGAATTTCAGTAAGAATTGTTTCTAAGCATTCTTTTCCTCAAATTCTCCCAAAAGCTCTAACCTCTCCAATTTGATTAGTCTTTATTTCCTCATCCTTGACCAGTCAAAATATGATTATGAAAAGCCTCTTTCTTCAGTATATTAAATGTATATTTTATCATTTTGGTTTCATTAACTATAAATCTCTCAATGGGAAACCTGAGAAGCCCGTATTTCTTTAGATGGTAATACAAAATTGATTTAAAAGATCAGGAATTCTCCAGTTATCTTTAAACAGCCCAGTATTAGCAGTTTAATCTAAATGCTAAGTGAATGTTTTGAGAGGAGATAGATGTTGAAAATTAAAGTACATCAAGTCCCAGTGAGGTAAAAAGCCAATTGTTAGTTTCTGTCCAGAAAGATTTGCTTCAATGAATTGATTTCAGCAGCTGAGATGCTGGTCATTTAATTCATTCTACCAATAAGGATGATTTTGGGGGAAGGGGGTCAAAACTGCCTGGCAATGCATTCCTTAAATATGACGTATCTCCTCTGTTTCCATTGAAGGAAGCTTTTTCTCTGACCCCTGTGGTTTGTGTTTGGTTTCTTTCAGCATGATTTTGAAGTCAGAGGAGATGTTGTCAACGGAAGAAACCATCAAGGCCCAAAACGAGCAAGAGAATCTCGGGACAAGAAGGTAAAGCCCTTCTCCCCAATGTTGACAAAAAGCCCACCTACTCCTCTGCATTCTGACCCGCTTCAAGGAAATGGTCTCATTCATCTTATAAGGGGCCTTATAAAATGGTCCCTTACACTGCTAGAACAAGAAGTAGGTGCTTTCATAATAGGGGTTTTTTGTTTTTGTTTTTGTGTTTTTAGCTCTCCTAACCCAACAAAGTAAATAAGTACAGTCATTCCTCAATACCCTTGGGGAATTGGTACCAGGATACCCTGAAGATAACCAAAATCCAAGGATGTTCAAGTCCCTTTTAAAAATGATGTAGCATTTGCATATAATGTCTTCCCTTATATTGTTTTAAAATTTTTGCCTTGTTTGCTGTGTTCAGACTTTCTCTAGTTGCTGCAAACAGGGTCTACTTTCTCGTTCAGTGACTTCTCTTGTTGCAGAGCATGGGCTCTAGGGCATCTACACTTTATAGTTAGGTCTCATGGGCTCTAGAGCGCAGGCTCAGTAGCTGTGGCACGCTGGCATAGTTTGCCTCAAGGCAAGTGGGATATTCCCAGAGCAGGGGGCAAACCCATGTCCCTCCTACTGCCAGGCAGATTCTTGACACTGAACTACCAGGGAATTCCATTTCCCATATACTTTAAATCAACTCTAGATTGCTTCTAATATCTAGTACAGTGTAGATGCTATATAAATAGTTGCCAGAAAGCAAATTCATGTTTGCTTTTTGGAACTTTCTAGAAAAAAAATTTTTTTTTTCCAAATATTTTCCATTGACAGTTGATTAAATCTGGACATAGAACTTGTTGGATCCAATAAGGCAGTGGGCCAGCTGTATTATCTGTTTTATAAATGAGGGAGCTTAGAGGTTTACAGAAGTTATGTAATTTGGATTTCCTTCTAGGGTGCAAATCTTAGCTGATAAATGGCAGAGCTGGCATTTGAGATAGATGTGAATCTAAAACCTTTGCACTTTCTCCTTTGCGATGGTGTTTCTCTACAGCAGTGTGGTCAGTGCCGTGAGGGCGTGTACCCAGTTCTGTCTGGGGAGCATGGAAGAGGAAGTGAAATCATTAACATCTATGCCATGTTCGCTATATCCAGGGACTGCTAATTAATTAAGAACTTTACAGCAACTCTAGGAAGCATGTACTATAATTATGCCTATTTTATAGATGAGAAAATTAAGGCTCAAAGAGGTTGAATAAATTGCCCGAGCTCACACAGCTAGTTGTGAGCCCAACTAGAAGCTGAACCCCTGCAGTCTCCCTCTCAAATCTGACTCTTAATGACAACACCATAGTTTCCTGGCATGTTATAGGAGGTTTCATACAGGAGGAAAATTAATTATTCTAACTTTACAAATAAAAGACTATAGGCCCATGAAGATTCAGTGTCTTTCCTCCCCAGATCATACCATTGTGGATGATGTAGCCAAAATTATGTCATTCTCTCAAGGAGAAATCCAGGCAAGATTTCACACCTTCGGAAAGACACATGTACCCCAATATTCATTGCAGCACTATTTACAATAGCCGGGACAAATCGATAAGTGAATGGATAAAGAGGATTTGGGGGGTGTGTATACACAATGGAATATTACTCAGCCATAAAAAGGAATGAAATTGGGTCATTTGTAGCAATGTGGATGGACCTAGAGTCTGTCATATAGAGGGAAAGAGAAAAAGAAATTTTGTATATGAATGCAAACGTGTGGAATCTAGAAAAATGGTACTGTTGAGCCTGTTTGCAGGGCAGGAGTAGAGATGCAAACGTAGGGAACAGACGTGGACACAGTGTAGGAAGGGGAAGGGGAAATGAATTGGAGGAGTAGCATTGACATATATACACCACCGTGTGTGAAAGAGATGGCTATTGGGAAGCTGCTGTAGCACAGGGAGCTCAGCTCAGTCCTCTTTGAGGACCTAGAGGGATGGAATGGGCTGGGTAAATGGAGGAAGGCTCACAAGGGAAGGGATATATGTATATGCATGTAATTGATTCACGTCATTGTGCAGCAGAAACTAACACCACCTTGTAAAGCAATTATGAGTGAGTGAGTGAGTGACGTCGCTCAGTCGTGTCCGACTCTTTGCGACCCCGTGGACTGTAGCCTGCCAGGCTCCTCTGTCCATGGAATTCTCCAGGCAAGAATACTGGAGTGGGCTGCCATTTCCTTCTCCAGGGGATCTTCCCGACTCAGGGATCGAACCCAGGTCTCCTGCATTGCAGGCAGACGCTTTATCCTCTGAGCCACCAGGCAGATTTCACACCTGCCTGTCAGGCCTGAGCTGAGCGCTGATGTTCCTGGTCTGCATTCCCTCCTTTTCCAAGTGTGCACTGCTGGGCATCTCAGAACATCCCCATACAGAGCACCTCCTGTTCCTTTATAGGACTTGAGAGTCAACAGAGATGCTTTTCTGAGGAAAACTGCTTTGGGAGATGAGCACAGATCAAGCCCTGGAGCTCAGAAACCCTTGGGGTTGGCGTACCCTCACCCTTTGAGTCTATCAAGTAACTTCCAGATGCCAAGAAAAGTTGCTGCCCTGTTTCTCCTCCTGCCTGGGCCCCAGGGCAGCTCTGTGTGAGCCAGTTAATTGTTTTTATTCCACTGGATGTGAGGCAGAATCAGCACCAGATTCTTCCCTCCTTGAAAGGAAAGTCCAGCATTTGGAGTTTTGTCCTGCATTTGTAATGGCAGTGACGGAACATGCTGGTCAAAGTAATGTTGTTCATAAGACACCAAGTGTTACCGTAGTGTTTTTTTGTGGAAGAGAAATGTATTTGAAGAGGTGAAATTTCAGATTTCCTATCTCATAACTAGCCATCCTCATCAGTGAAGGTCAGCCTGGATGTTGACATCCAGAATGGAATTAGGAATTAGAATTCCTAATCTTTTGTACTATTTGCAGCAACATTTGGCTCCAGTCGGGTTTCCCTGACTCGGATAGCTCAGTTAGTAAAGAATCCGTCTGCAACGCAGGAAACCTTGTTGATTCCTGGACCAGGAAGATCCGCTGGAGAAGGGATAGGCTACCCACTCCAGTTTTCTTGGGCTTCCCTTGTGGTTCAGCTGGTAAAGAATCCACCTGCAATGTGGGAGACCTGGGTTCGATCCCTGGGTTGGGAAGATCCTTTGGAGATGGGAACAGCTACCCACTCTAGTATTCTGGCCTGGAAAATTCCATAGACTATATAGTCCATGGGGTCCAACGAGTCAGACATGACTGAGTGACTTTCACTTCACTTCACTTGGCTCCAGCTGGCCGTCTGGAGACAACTTTTAGCATCATAAACATGTAGATCCTGCCAACAGGTTTGGGATGCAGTTTATTTGTAGAGATAGTAAGAATGGCACAGATGGAGGTTGTCATTTACAGCAGAAGCAGACTTGTCCTGCTATCTGTCCTTATTCCTCTGGGTGAGGTTAAAGTGGGAGGGGAAGAAGGAGAAAGGTGAACATTTCCTAAAAGGCCATCATGTGTTTTTAGCTTCCTGATTTTTCCCTGCTCCAGTCTCTCTTGAAGCCAATGTGAGTTCTAGGCCTAGACAGTTTTCGATTTCGTGGAATGGGGAGAAAGAAGGGTCAGAAGAGAACATAGGCTACCTAAATCGTATGTATCCAGCCAACTGGTACAATTTCAACTTTTTCTTTAAAATGATACCTAGTTCCTTCCCTACGAACCTGTGCCAAAGCATGGGTAAGAATTTGCTTGTCTGGAAAGAGTCGCCACCAGCCACGTGAAGCTGTTTACATTGTGATTAACTAAAATTAAATAAAATAGGAAGTTCAGTTCCTCAGTCATGCTGATCACATTTCCAGTGCTCGTTAGCTACAGGTAACTCATTAAAGCAATTATAGAACATTTCCACCATCACAGAAAGTTCTTTTGGACAGTCTGTCGAGTACTGTGAGTAGAAGAGGTACCTACAAGTTACAGTGTGATCTGTGTCTCCTGAAAGTTATGCAGTCAGCTTAGTGGAGAGAGGCAGAATCAGGCTTCACTGTCAGATTAAAGACAACTTGGGTTGCCTGAAGGAACTATGGCCGTTCGAAGAGCAGTGTGAAGGCAGGAACAGATGTTCTGGGACTAGAAGAAAAGGAGCATGTACACATAAATATAAACCTCTGGCAATTACGTCAGGGTTCGTACTGACTTATCAAGTCTGGATAGACATCAAACTTCAGATGATAACTTGAATCTTTTGCCATCCAAGCCTTTTCTTTTTTTTTTTTATTTAAAAAAAAATTTTTTTTTTTTTTTTTTTTAAATTTATGTTAGATGTGGTGGGTCTTTGTTGCTATGTATGGGCTTTTCATCGCGTGGCTTCTCTTATTGCTGAGCACGGGCTCGGTTCTTGTGGCGCTCAGGCTCAGTTGGTCTGCAGCATGTGGAATCTTCCCGGAGCAGGGATCGAACCCACGTCCCCTGTGTTGGCAGGCAGACTCTTAACCACTGTGCCACCAGGGAAGTCCCAAGCCTTTTCTTAAACATAAAGGAGAACCAATTTTTTCTTCTCATCTTACAAGAAGTATAGTTTACCTGCACAGATCAGGGGAAAGCCTGGACCTGACTGGTAGCAAGGTGGGATGCTCAGCTCTTGAACAACAATGAATGACTGTCTGTAAAGTAGATCAAATACATATAGCACTTAAATTCTTCTAAAATCCATCAGTGTTGTGGACACTGGGCTGATTATCTCTGGAAAAGAGCAGCAGAAATTATCAGGTGTTAAAGAAAAGGAAAAGTTCTTACTTTTGAGAGTCTCTATATTGCTTTGGGGAGAAGTTGCCCCCCGTGGCATGTGGGATTTTATTTCCCCAACCAGGGACCGAACCCTTGCCCCCTGTTTTGGAAGTGCCATCATAAGCACTGGACCACCAGGTTAAGTCCTCTAATATTGCTTTTTATAAAATCCATATCTTTTACAATGAACGTTTCTTTCTCTCCACCCCTCTGTCCCTCTTTTCTCCCAGATCTTCAAGGGCCTAGACATCTGTTGCTATGGACCTTTTACCAATATGCCCACAGGTAAGAGAACTGCTGAATCCAGCACCAACCTTTCCCCTACATCATCACCTTATGGGGGTTCCCTCAGGTGGGTGAGATATTCTAGAGGTTATTCTCTTTCTCTACCACCCATCAGACAAAACTACACCTAAATAGCCTATGGCAGGGAACTAGCCCAGTGCCCCTTCTCAAGAGCTAGAAGGCAGTGAAGAGTTAGCACACAGTATGCTCTGTGCTCAGTGGGATAGAGCTGCTTTTACCTTTGGTCTAAGAAAGGGGGAAATAATAAGTTAGGGAGAAGATACCTTTTAGGTTTGTAAATGTCAAGAAAGAATTCTGCTCCTCCTAAACCATCTTTATTTGAAACAGAGACAAAAGCACAGCAGCTGCCTAAGCCCTGTGGGCCTGGGGCCCCACACAGGCCCAGAGCAGAGGAAGACTCTTGATGAACATTTTCTAATTAAATTCAATACTGAATGTAATGTTATGTTGAGAAGTGCTGTGGAGCTCAGCTCTGGAGTTGTGCAGCGCTGAGGTCCTGAGGTGTGTATAGATTTGGTTCATTCTTTTCCAAATAGAGGCTACCCTCTGGCTACCCAGCTTTGCCTCTCTACCCACTTCTGTCCCAGAGATCAGGTCCTCCTACTCCCCCAAGGACCAGATGAGCAGAACCTGGCAAAGTAATTTTGCTTTTGTCTTTATTGTTTACTGATTAGATTTTTATGAAATTTCCAAGTGCCACTCAGAGCTTTCTCAGTGTTTCTGTACTTTGATATAATGAGAACCAGGGTCTCTAGCTGCTGTCATTTTGGAGGTGAGTTAATGGACCTCAGTGTACTCAGCCAAACAAGAAGGAGCATCTCAGCAATCCCTAGAAATGGACTGACTGATAGAAAAGAGAACTTGAAGCTGCCTGGAAGCCACCCAGCGGTCAATTCTGCTGATTTTCCAGGTCCAAGTGGCATATCTCTATGATCTCTTCCAATTTTTCTTCCCCCAAGTGATTTGATCCCAGCTCTGTAGACAGCCTTTCTTCACCAATGTGCTGAGTCTCTGTCCAAAGTGACTTGTATTTTTTTCTTTACTGAATGAATTATCTTCCCGTCTCTTGACATTTACAGTAATTACTACCAAGCATGGTGCTCTCAGTGGCTGTGATTATCAATTACTAACACAGAATTAGGCAGGGAAGGAGGGATGGCGGGTGGGTATTTTTTCACAGTATCTTAGCTAGCAATTTAGCAAATTAATGGAAATTAGATCTTTGTTTTTTTCTTTCATTCCAAAGAGTTTCATTTGAGAGACTTTGACCTTATCTACCAAGTGGCCTTATGGGTACTGATAAGCAAAGTAGGTAGCATATCAGTGGCAAATTGACTTTGTAGAATTAGAATTTGTAGCTTAAGGCCTTTCTGTCCCTTTGGAGCGGCAAAACACGGACTCTCCCACTGAGAAGTTTTGCTGTAAGCTTTCATCCAGAGGAGGATGGGGTAGAGAGCTCAGGTAAATGTGTAGATTACTGTGGTGATTTTGAGTCTAAATGTCCTATTTAGATCAACTAGAATGGATGGTGCAGCTGTGTGGGGCTTCTGTGGTGAAGGAGCCCTCATCATTCACCCCAGGCCAGGTAAGTGTTCGGTGCCCTATCAGGGAGGACATAGTATCCTGTCCTGAGATTGAGCAAGACAGAACCCATCAGTCCCTAGGAACCCCCCAGTGTACCCTCAGGTGCCTCACCTCACCCTGACCCTTCTCTGACCTTGTACCTGTGCCAGAAGACTGTCTCTAAGGGGTAAGTGAGAACCTAAGAGCTCTGGGTATTTAACACACCTAAGGAGATGCTCTTTCCCTCTGTGTGCGTGTGTGCTCAGTCGCTCAGTTGGATGCAACTCTGCAACCTCAAGAGATTCCAGGCAAGAATGCTGGACTGGGTTGCCATTTCTTCCTCCAGGAGATCTTCCCAACCCAGGGATCAGACGTGGGTCTCCTGCATGTCCTGCGTTGGCAAGCGAATTCATTACCACCTAGCCACCTGGGAAGCCCTCTTTCCCTCTGACCCTTCCTTTTTACCATGAGCCCTTCTCCCTCATTCGTTTGGTCGCCCACAGAGTAGTCTGCTTCAGCACACCATTGAGAAGTGGTGAAGTGACTATCGCAAAAGTCCTGTTCTGACACCCTCAATGCTTTCTCCTTCCTGGGGGTGCAGGGTACTCACCCAGTTGTGGTCGTGCAGCCGGATGCCTGGACAGAGGATGCTGGCTTCCATGGTGAGTCTCTCTGTAAGCCTTCATCCAGAGGAGTCTGAGGTAGAAGGTCCAGGTTAAATATGCAGATTACTGTGGTGACTTTAGGTTTAAATGTCCTATTTGTATCATCTGGGTGGAGGGTGCACCTGTGAGGGCCTCCAGAAGGCCATAGGCTTGTACCTGTGCCCTATGGGGCGGGATGCATTTTATTCACTACAGATTACCCAGTGCTTGAATGGCTGAAATGTCCTTTCAAAACATGTTTATTGTTTATTTTATATTTTAAAAGTAGTGCCTGAATTATTTCCCCGGAAGGGGGGAGAGTTAAATATGAAAATTCATAAAATATAAATGAGCACAAACACAATAAAATAATACCAGTAAGCCCAAGATCATCCGCTTGGAGAGGATCACCAGAAAGTTCGTGTGTCTGTGTATTCACAGGTATATTTTATACAGATGTGATCATGCTCATCAACTGTTTTGTTTTTTCATTTAAGATATTGTAAACATGTTTCCACATCATTAAACTGCAATGCTGTTTTGCTCTTTGCATTGAATTTTCCTTTAACAGATTGGAGCTCATGTTAATAAAGTTGCCAGAGGCTGTAGGCTTTTACCAGTAGTCACTCCTGAGCTTCAGAGTAAGGTTCTATTAATACATCCTGAAGCATTGCTGAGGATCCGTGATTTTGCTCCTGCCTGAGGAGCTCTACAGACTCATCTAACCAGTTGCCCCGAGTAGATTTAGAGTCTCGTCTGGAAAATGTGAACTGATACTAATCTCTGCTTGTGTTCTCTGTCCCCAGTGATCGGGCAGATGTGTGAAGCGCCTGTGGTAACCCGAGAGTGGGTACTGGACAGTGTGGCCCTCTACCAGTGCCAGGAGCTGGACACCTACCTGGTCCCCCAGGTCACCCAGAGCTGCTGCTGATTCCAGCCAGCCATGTATATTAGAGATAGGGCCTGTCTCTGCAGGACCCCAAGAATGAGCTTAAGAAATGGTGTTTTTCCATGTCTAAGAAGCGCCTCTTCAGTACTTCCACAGCCCCGATTACTAAATATTTTATGTACATCAGCCTGAAAAGAACTTCTGGCTCTGCAAGGGTTGCTTAAAGATTTTCTGCTTCAGGTCTCCCTTTGAAATCTGCCATGAGCACAAAATTGTAGTAATTTTTCACCTGAAAAGAATTTAAAATAATTTAAACCCCACCAATTGAACAGAATGCTGATTCATTATTTATCAGCCCTATTCCCCATCCGAGCGTGAGCTGGAGGCACAGAGTGGCTGGCCTCAGGAGAATAGCTGGTTTCCCCAAATTTGTTTCTCAAAAGGCCAAAGGTCAGATCCTTCAATGGAAGGTGAGTGCTTGGGGATCTTGACGTGACTTTAAATCAGAACAGTCTGAGGGCAGCTCTCAAGTGTTGGAATGGAGCATTAGGGAGTGAATCCAGAGGCAGGTAATGGATATAATATAAAATTTGAGGATTATTTAGAAGAGAGGGGAGTCATTCTGGCTCTGATCTCCTAAAGTCTGGGCCGTAGTTGTTGGATTTCTAAAGAATTTCTCAGCACTAATGTGTTCTAAAACAGAATCTTTTCAAGAACTGGTATCCAAAGAGAGTATTCTAACTCCCCATTAGTAACAAATAAAATGTTTATTGTTGCTCTGTGACCCATTCCTCTTGAAATGTAAGATCTCTGACATAAATATTTCATGTCCGTAAAATGACGGATCCCACCAGGAAAGGAGCTGTTTGCTTTCCTTGAGGTAATTTTTTTCCCTTTGCTCCATATTGCTGAACTGTACAGATTAATAAATAATTTTGTTTGCTGAAGGAAGAGAAAGTGTTTCATAAACTCATGATCCAGGACTGTTTATAACTGTTGGAAGGACTAGGTCTTCCTTAGTCCCCCAGTGTGTGGGGCAGTAAAGACGATTATACAAAATATGTTTTGTAAATGTTGTATTTTCACCTGCAAATAAACTTGGTAGCAACACCAAGTCTGACGGCTCACTTGCAGACTTGCTCAGAGCCTTTTCTCACTATCTGCTCTGTTGTTGTTGTTTAGTTGCTAAGTCATGGGTCCAACTCTTTGCCTGTTTCATAAACTCATGATCCAGGACTGTTTATAACTGTTGGAAGGACTAGGTCTTCCTTAGTCCCCCAGTGTGTGGGGCAGTAAAGACGATTATACAAAATATGTTTTGTAAATGTTGTATTTTCACCTGCAAATAAACTTGGTAGCAACACCAAGTCTGACGGCTCACTTGCAGACTTGCTCAGAGCCTTTTCTCACTATCTGCTCTGTTGTTGTTGTTTAGTTGCTAAGTCATGGGTCCAACTCTTTGCCACCCCATGGACTGTAGCCCATCAGGCTCCTCTGTCCATGGGATTTCCCAGGCAAGAATACTGGAGTGGGTTGCCATTTCCTTTTCCAGGGGATCTTCCCAACCCAACGATCCAACCCAAGTCTCCTGCATTGGCAGGCGGATTCTTTACCACTGAGCCACCAGGGAAGCCCCTCTCATCTGTTAAATGGGGGTAATAATAGTACCTATCTCCCAGGATTATCAAGGGGACTTCAAAATCTTATTGTACTTGTTTTGTGTTACTGCCATAACAAATTTGTCACTAATCTAGTGGCTTAAACCTATACCCATTTATTATCTTACATTTCCGTAGGTCAGAAGTCCAAGACAACTCAGCTGGTTTCTTTGTTTCAGGTTTCACAGGACTGTGTTTCTTCCCAGAGGCTCTGGGAATGAATGTTTCCAAGTTCATTTCATGTTGTCCAGATTGTTGCTTGCAGTCTTATGACTGAGATATCTGTTCTTTGCTGGTTGTCAGCGAGAGGTCATCCTTAACTTCTAGAGGTCACCCACATTCCAAACTCATGGCCTCTTACCTACATCTTCAGAAGCCAGCATTGCTTGCTCAAATTGTCTCACGGGATCTCTGACTCCTGCTTCTACCTCATAACTCCTGCCAGAGAAATTTCTGTTTCTGGTAGGAGTGTATCCACCAGGTAATCCAGGGTGATCTCCCTATCTTAAGGTCTGTAACCATAATTAGAGTTTCAAAGTCCCTTCAGAGCAGCACCTAGCTTAGTGCTTGATTGAATAACCCCTGGGGCCAGAAATCCAGGGAGGTCATCTTTAGAATTCTGACAACCTTTCCTATTTAACATGCATAATCCACTGATAACTGTATCATCTTTTCTTGGTCTTTGCTCTGTTCAGAAATTAGCATCCTTTTTGACACAGAGAGGGAAATCCTTGCATAATTCAGTACTGCCTTATTTGTAAGGAAGGCGGATAAGTGAAGGAGAACTAGAGAAAATGGAACTACCTGCCATTATTATATTTTTATCTTATTTAGTCCTTTCATTTATTTTTGGTTTCGCTGAGTCTTCAATGCTGTGCGTGCACTTCTCTAGTTGCGGTGAGTGGGGCTCCTCTTGGTTGTGGTGCATGGGCCCTAGAGCAAAGCCTCAGTCCTTGTGGCATATGGGCTTTGTTAGCCTTGTAGCATATGGAATCTTCCCACACGAGGAATCCAACCATGTACCCTGCTTCACCAGGTGGATTCTTAACCACTGGACCACCAGGGAAATCCCTTATTTAGTCTTCATCACAGCTCTGTGAGGTGGGTATTTGTCACCTCATTTGAAGACCAGGAGCTAGAAATTCAAGATTTTACTCAGTGTGCACAGCTAATAAATGACAGCGCAAAGATCTGAACCCATGCCCTTTCCATCCCACCATTCAGCTTTTCACCTGTATCTGTCACTGACCCTGGGTCAGAAAACGAGCGGTTCAGGTCAAGGGAATTTGGGGAGAGGTGTGAATTGTGAGAGGAATTAGTGCACTTTGGCTTTTATTTTTTTTGCCACACCATATGGCATGTGGGATCTTGTTGCCCACCAGGGAATCAAACCTGTGCCCCCTGTATTGGACTGCCAGGGGAGTCCCTCTCTGGTCTCTTTTATGGGCTACAGTGGGAGGCAGTAGAAAATTCTACCTCCTGATGGCAGCTCTGCTTGGAAAGCAGCCCTAGGCAAGGGTATTTACATGACTGGATCCTAGCTACTTGTTTTTCCACTCCCATCCAGCTTCCTCACTTAGGGTTGTTTATCTTCCAGTTGTCCAGATCAGTCCAGTTCAGCCTCACCCACTGTGCAGCCTCTCTTGGGCCCAGGGCAGCTTCCTGTCTACCTGACAGAAGAGTCCATAAAGGCAGGCAGGAAGCAAGTGCTTCACAGTCTTCAGTCCAAAATGTCTCATTCCTGTGACAAGCCATGGCTTCCTGGACCTTGAGAGTAAGCTAGGCCTCATCCTGCTTCCCCTATCACTAATGGGTTAGTAGAAAAAGTGACATCTATGTAGTATATCATGCCTTCCCAGGAATCCTGGGTGAAAGCAGAGACTAAGAAGTTTTCTGTAATTGTCTCTTAAGATCTCCCAACAAACATCCACCCAATCTGTTTTCCCCTCTCTGCCTAACCTCTCCCAGAAGTCAGCTTCTGGGCCTGGCCTCATGATGCTTGGCAGAGCTTAAGAATCTTATCTGCTGATGGAGTAAAGCTACTTGCTTTTTTGACCTCTGGCTTTAAGGTATCCTCCCACTTTTCCATCCCAAAAGCTTCAGCCCTTTAGCAGGGGAATGATTTCCTATACTGCCTTTATCTCATTTCATGAAATGAACTTCTGCAAAGAAGCTGGAAAGGAAGGAGAAGAGGAGGGATTATCATGCAGGCGCAGGGAGGGGGGCCTAGAGAAGAGCTCATAGATTATCTCCCTCCTAAAAAATGGAACCAGAATCATCCACAAAGTATTGGCTCAAAAACATGCAGGGGAAGAAGAAAGGAATCGGTGTTGGGGTGGTTGGAGCGGAAGGAGCCAGGGTGCCCAGAATGTATCCTGTAAAGGCTGCAAGGAGCAGATAAGGGCAACCCCAGAGGCAGGGAGCACAGGGAGAAGGGCAGGGTGAGGCGGGAACTGCAGATCCACCTATAGAACCCAGGAGAGAGTGGGGCCTTCTGGTCAGGAATGGGGGAGCTAGCTGTGAAATGGCTAAGCCAGGGAACCCTATATCAAACTCCAAGAATGCCTGGCTCCCTTCAACAGCCTGTAAATCTGCCCCTAACAAGGAGAAAATTAAAGAAATGAATCTGGGCAAATAGGAAATGAAGGAGAACTGGAGACAGCCAGCTGCTGTAGAGAGCAGGGATCAGGGAGGTGCAGGAGGATTCTGAAATGAGTCTCAGAGATCAGGAAAATAAGTAATGGTTTGAGGGGCTGGAAGAAATGAACAGGAGACTCCCTGCATGTTGTGGGAGCCAGCCAACCAGAGCTCAAGGACCCAGAATGAAAAGGCAGGTTTGCACAGTGATTCTCAAACCAGAGTCCCCTGATGAGAGTGGGGGGAGGCTGAGACAAAACCTGTTAGCTATGCAGTTTCCAGGGCCTCACTCTAGACCTGGTGAATCAGAAACTGGGGGAAGAGCCCAGCAGTCTGAGATTCTGAAGCAAGTTCAGGTTTGAGAACCACTGGCTTAGTGGAAGGGACTGCTAGTTGGTACAAAATGCTACCCATGGGGACTTCCCTGGTGATCCAGTGGTTAAAGAATCTGCCCTGCAATGCAGGAGACTTGGGTTCGATCCCTGGTCAGGGAACTAAGCTCCCACATGCTGCAGAGCAACTAAGCCCAAGTGCCACAATCAAAGATCCCACGTGCCCACAACTAAGACCTGACAGCCAAAAAAAAAAAAAGTCACCCATGGTCTATTCTTTTGTCTCCAGGAAAAGTAGGTCTTAAGCCCCTTAAGAAAAACTAAGGTTCCCGGGGTCCGTGAGTGGATCTTATCTACAGAGCTAGCTCCAGTTGACTCCAGAATGACTCTTTAAACAAATACGAAGCAAAGGACAAAGATTAAATTATATTAGCAACTAGGAGCCAAAGAGCCAGGCTGCTTAAAACAACAGCTTGAGGTTTAAGAGGTTTTATTAATATTTAGATTGCAGTGAAAGCACTGCTGCAGCCTTTGACTCCAGCATAGAGATATGCAAATGTGGCATTGCAACAAAATGCAATTTCAGACAACCCTCCAGGTAATGAGAACAAATACAACAAATGATTTTATAATTTACCTTTATTGACTGACGGAAATCAAGCCCTTACACAGTGAGAGGTGGCCACCAGTGGGCTCTGAGGGGAGGAGAAAGCTGGCCTGGAGGGAGAAAGGCAGGGAAGCCCCTAGTGACAAGAAAGGTCCAAGGAGGGCAAAACCAGAGGCTGATGAGAAGACAAAAAGAGAAATGGAAACCCAATCCTGGGTTCTGGGGACCATCTGATCTTGCCAGCTCTCAGGAGCAACAATAATAATCACAAGGGACTTCCCTGGTGGTTCAGTGGTTATGAGCCTGCCTTGCAATGCAGGGGACGCATGTTCAATCCCTGGTCTGGGAACTGAGATTCCCAACATACCATGAACAACTAAACCTGTGTGCCACAGCTAGAGAATGTGCAATAAAGGTCCTGCATGCTGCAACTAAGGCCCGATGCGGCCAAATAAATAATCATAAGTGAGTGATCATTTGCAGCCCTCCTACAAAGTGCCAGGCTCTAGTCCCAAGTTAAAAATGACATTTTGAGAGGTCAAGCAGCCTGCCCAAGGTCACACTACAGAAGGAGGTGGCAAAGGTTTGATTCAAACAGAGATTTGTGTAAAGCTAAACTGCTGGGAACCAGTCCTAGGAGATGATAACAAGGTTAATGATTGAGGGGTGACTACGTGCCGGTTCTATGGTGGACTCTTAAGTGCTAGGCTTGTGGAAAAGTGGAGGAAAGATCCATTCCTGGCCTAATAATTGCTTACTATTCAATGCGTGGAGCAAGGAAGCCACTGATTACCTTTGTAGAACTGTATCTTCTGGGGCACTTGCCTGGTGTTCGAGTTTAAGAATCTGCCTTCTAATGCAGAGAATGCATGTTCGATCTGTAGGCGAGGAACTAAAGTCCCATGTGCTGTGGGGCAACTAAGCCCGCGCGCCACAACCAAAGAAAACAATGTGCTCTAGAGCCAGTGCTCCACAAGGAAGACCCAGCACAGCCAGGGGAAAAAAAAAAAAGAATAGCGTTTTCTGGTTCAGAAGTCCTTTGGGGGCTGTTTGGTGAGCTCTGCCTGCTGCGGGGCACCTCACATCTCCACACTATGAAGGCTGGCAAACAGGAGCTTTGAGACCTAGTTTCAGAGACCCAGAATGATAAGGCTATTTGGAATGCAATCTTAGTGCAATGATTCTCAAACCAAGCCATGAGCCCCCTGATGGGGAATGGGGGAGGGCAGAAACTGCATCCTCTAGGAACTTGTTAGATAGCAAATTCCAGGGGCTCACTTCAGACCCACTGAATCAGAAACACCATGAGGAAAGCAATAATTCCAAAACAAGCTCAAGGATTCTATCCCTGGTCAGGGAGCTAGATCCTACATGCTGCAATTAAAGATGGAAGATCCTGTGTGCCAAAACTAAGACCCAGTGAAGCCAAACAAATAACTATTAAAAAAAAAAACAAAAAGCTGCTCAAGTTTGAGAACCACTGGCTTAGTATTAGGGGCAAACCATCTCAAACCGACCCTTGGAGCTTGGATAGGATTTGGCCAAGTGGAAAGTCAGAAGATTCCAGAAGTCCCAGTTCACCTTCAACTAACAGAATTGGGGGAAGGGTCCAGAAGAAGAGTTGGAAAGTCTTCTAAGGATGTATTTCTCTGACCTACCACGTCTCAGACTGTCTTCCAAGCTGAAGCCCATCCTCATCAATGCCTCACCTGCTGTTTCTTTCAGGTACCCTTGCCACCATATATGGGGATTCACAGATTTCTGCTCACATTCTGTCTTGTCTTCAGTATGTCCTGTTCTGTCATCTCTGCAGGCCCCAATATTGCCCACCCCACCTCCTCCACAGAGCCTTTCCCACCTCTTCCAGGCAAGAATCCCTCCCCCGCCACCACCATCCCCAAAGGTCCCAGAAGTTTTGCTTTATTTATGATACTTTCTAAGTTACTCTGTACATATTCTATGTTCTCTATTTGACAAGAAGGTCCTTATGGGCAGGATTAGTATCATTTTATCTTTGTTATAACCTAGCTCTGTTCTTGGGGATACCTTGTTGGGTACTCAATGAGTATTTGCTGAATGAATTGGGTAAAGGATAAATGAATAGACTCATTGAGTAAAGGCCTTATCCAACTGCTGGCCCCACCTGCAAGAAAACCAGCCACATTCTGCCACTGAGAGTGCTAATTTCTTTTAGTCCCTCCCACCCATTTTTCTAGCACCCAAATTCATTCCAGAAACATTATAAGAGATCCAAATGTCCAAGAATCACTCTTCCTCTTCTAAGCCCACACCTACAGATTTCCTCCTTGATCTCATGAAGCCCACTGCTTTGTGATGAGTCAAACCACTACCTACCCAGACAAAGAAGGTATTTCCTCACCCATGTGTCCTCCAGCAGGGCCTCCACAGACTGAATACTTGCAACAGATAAGCTGCTGTGCCACCATCACTGGAGAAATAACTAGGATGCTCACTATAATCTCCTTGCAAGTACAGAGCACTGACACAACCATTATTTCTCTCTCCTTGCTGGCTCCCTAGGAGATCACTAGGATAGAGATTGTTATCCTCACTTTATGGGTGATAAAACAGGTCCATGGGAATTCCCTGGTGATGTAGTGACTGGGACTTGGTGCTTGCACGGCTGAGGGCCGGGGGTTTAGTCCCCGGTTGGGGAAACAGATCCTGCAAGCTGCACCACGCAGCAAAACAAAAACGAAGTATCCAGGGTCTGGTCAAAGGTCACCCAGTGAATTGATGGCACACCTAGAGCTGACTAACCCAGCACTCCCTGTTCATTAGAGCATAGATGAAAATGCTCTCATTATCTGAGAGAGAGTGTGTGGATTCTGGGGCAGTAGGGATACGAAAAAATAAAGTTTGTGACCCTGTAAAGCTTTTCCTCTGCAATCCTGCAGCAGTTGCCACTGGTTAGTTCCAGAAGAGATTTTGTGGGGGTTTTTTGTTTTGTTTTGTTTAAAACAGCACCACATGTCCCAGATTGGAGCAGGGGCGGGAGGCAGGAATGAGGTGAATCCAAAGATAACAGACACAGGTAAGCAGATGTTTACCATCTTCTCTTGAAAACAGTCTCAAACCAAATGGCAGGAGAAACTCAAATGACTACTTATGTGGGTCTTCCCAGCTGTTAGGCTGTGGGACTCTGCAATATAACTAGTCCCAAGTGGAGAGAAAAATCTTCCCTTGGTGAAGCCTGGGGTTTGGTGAGGGGAGGTCTCTCCTGGAGGCAAAGGGCTTTGGGGGCTGTCTCAGGGCGCTCTGCAGCTGCCAGGGTGAGAAGCCTTCTGGTGGGATCATCGTCTAGCAAGCACACAGAGGCTGTGAAAGCCATGGAAACCAAGATTTGTGCTGGAGCCTCTGGTTTCTAACCCAAAGTCGGAAAAATAATCTCTACAGAAATTCAAGAGGCCATTTCCTGGGACTTCCTTGATGGTCCAGGGGTTAAGAATCGGCCTTCCAATGCCAGGGAAGTAGGTTCAACTCCCAATTTGGGAACTCAGATCCCACATGCCCTAGGGCAAGTAAGCCCGTGGGCCTGACACAGCCTAATTAATTAATTTAAAAAACAAGAGCCCTTTCCCTAAAGATGTGGTCCCAGGGCTGTGCTGGAGAAGACAGTGATAATCTTTTGCTTCCCACCAAAGCCTGATCCTCTCCCCAGGATCCATCCTAAAGCACAGGCTTTATCTTCTCCGCACCCCTAGGCCAGCTCTGGGCTTTTCTCAGCCTTTAGCCCAACACCAACCTCCATTACTCCTCAACTCTTTGCTGAGGCCTCAGCAACT
>SJYX01007620.1:199130-210658 GCA_006410675.1 Oreotragus oreotragus | reverse complement strand
GGAAGGCCAGTCTGGGCCCGCCCCCTCCTCCAGCAGGACCAGATGGGAACTGGGGCTGGGGAGAAAGGCCCAACTGGGGCAGTGCCGCCGCTGCAAAATACAGAACTCAGTGAAAGCGAGGAGGCCGCAGCCGCCGCTCATTTGCATCATAAGTGATTGGTTTTCCCTGCTCGTCCCTCATTAGGACACAATGGACAGTTGTTTGCTGGCGCAGCAGATCCATTTACCAAGGGAAAGAGGACACAGAGCAAGAGTGACTGATGGGCCATAGTAAGTTGGGGGGGAGGGGGGAGCCCACCTCCCCTCCCCTGTCCCCTCTCCCTGCCACTGCACCTCCTGTTCTCACACAATGAGAAGGGACCCCAAGAGCAAGGCAACCCCCTCATTTTACAGATGAGGAGACTAAGATGCTAAGAGGGGATGAGACTTGCTAAAGTCAAACAGCGAGTTCATGACAGAGCATAGTCTCACTTCTAGACTCTCATTTCAGGCTTCACTCCACTGGCCTGCCACACCTTTTCCATTCCCAGCTTGCCGCTCTACTTCTCTGTGGTCTCCTTCATTCTGTTTTAGGCCTTGGATTTCATCAAATCTCTCTCTCCTGTGTCTATCTAATCTATGTTCCTGCTCCTCTCTGTATTTTTTCCTCCTGGTTTCTAGACAGCTAGGATAATTACTAAACTTTTAATTAATTAACCCCTGCCCTAATGAGGGTGGGTCTGGCAGGAGAGGGAGCAATTTTGAAACTGTCTTGGTGTGTTTAGGGGATTGTTAGGGTGTGGGGGGCAGTTTTTAACCAGGCACTAGAACAGACACATGATGTATGTTGCCTCATTCCATCCTTTCAATTGTTGGAGGCAGTGATCTTAGAGACAGGCTCAGAGAGGCTGGGGAAATTGCACAAGAGCGCCCAGCTGCCAAATGGCAGCTGTCTGACTCAAAAATCTCCACCTCGCTCGCTCCTCATTGCTCTCTGGCAGGGTATGGGGGCCCCTGATTCCAGGTTCATTTAGGTACAACCTTGCTGAAGGAGGCCGCTGCTTCGTTGCTTCCCTGGGGCAGAACCTGCCTCCCCCCTCCCTACCTTCAGGTCCCACCTTCCTCTGGGCCCCTTTGGCATGATGGTGAAATCTCACAGATGCAAGCTTTTGCCCCTGGTGGGGGTGGGGGGGTGGTGAGAGAGCAGTCAAGAGGGAGAAGACTGACAGACCCAGACTGTGGCAGTCCTTCTCCTGTAGACACCCCCTCCCACTTCCTTGTCTGCCCCTCCCCTTTGTGGGTCAAGCTTGCCAGCATCTGCGTCTGTCTCATTGTGCTCTGGGGGAAGGGGATATTCGGGGTGAGTGGGTGTCTGTGTGCATGAACATAAGGCCTCCGGGTTCATTCTGACACTGAATGAAAAACTCACCAATTATTCGTCCAATCCCATTAATATGCAGACAGACATCTGTTATTTAGGAGTCAACAGCAGAGGCATTTTCTTGGTGGGGAGGAACACTCATGTATGTGTCCCTCTTGTCTCTTTGGCTGCAGGGGAGCAGGGGGGGTGGATTGGGGGGCCGGGTAACTGTTTGGGAATCANAGGAGTCAACAGCAGAGGCATTTTCTTGGTGGGGAGGAACACTCATGTATGTGTCCCTCTTGTCTCTTTGGCTGCAGGGGAGCAGGGGGGGTGGATTGGGGGGCCGGGTAACTGTTTGGGAATCACCCCACATGCCTAGACTGGGAGCCTCCCCTCTCTCTGATTCTCACTTCCAGCCTTGAGGAGAAGGAGTAGAGGGTTGGCTAGAAATGGAGAGAGACCTGGGAACCCAGCTGGAAGGAGGAAGCGGGGGAGGGGGCTGCACTGTGTAGAATAAAATTCCTTTGTTGGCAGAGAGGGAAGTAGGGGGGTGCTCTGAAGAGCTGAACCCCTTTCCTGGGGAAGAAAGTGGAGCAAAGGAGACAGCTGTACTAGGATCGCCTGCCAGAGTTCTGGCATCCACCAGGAACCTCAGGGACGTGACCTTAGCCCCCACCTCCAACCACTCTGCGTGTATCTGGAGTGGGGTTACTATGGCAACATGGGGCCCTCACCCAGACTTCAGAAAAGGTAGTAATGAAGGGAGTTCAGAAAAATGGGGACCAAAGGACATCAGCCTTTGGAGGAGTCCCTAGAGCACTCTCTCTGGCCCTCAGGATAGGTGTGGAGACATCTGAGCTCCCCTTCCTGTCTTCCAGCCTGAAGCCCAGCACAAGAGGGCCCCTCCAAGAAGCTTTTCCTGCTTCCATCAGGCCTGCTTTAGAGACACTCAAGCCTGGAGTCTATGTTGTAAATAATAAATCTTGACAGCAGCTCAGACCCAAAGGGGTCTGATCCAAAGGGTCAAACAACTTCTGTACATTCTTTCTCCTCTCTGAATCCTCAACAGTGCAGTGAGGCAGATGTGGCCATCAGCTCCCTTTTCCATGTGTGAAAACCGAGGTTCAAATGTGTGCAGGGCTCCCCAAAGGCTCCCCAGGGAAGCAGCAGCAGAGTGGGGACCCAGACCCTTGGACCTCTGCCTGTAGATCTCAAGCACTTTCCATGACCATCCCTTCTGGAAAGGCTGGGGTCCTGAGGAGAATGACCCTCTGTCAGCTGTAGGCTCTTCCCCTCTGCCATCCCTTCCTTCCCCTCCTCCCTCCAGGGCGGGCTGATTGAGGGCGGAGGAGTGTGTTAAGAAACACTGGCGGCATCACAGTGTGATTAGTTGTTTATTTCATTAAATGATTAATGAGGCTACATTGTTTCCCAAACGAGTGTCTAATTTGTGGGGGAAACAGCTGCAGGGGAGGAAGCTGGGTCTGACTTCTGCATCTGGGGTGGGGGTAGGTACCCCCCATTCTGGCCGGCATGGGCCTTTGAGGATCTAGGAACAGAAACAGTCCCTTCTCTCCTCCTATCCTTTGGGCTCCTCAGCCCAGAGGCAAGCCTCCTCCTTGGAAATAAAACGTCTGACAGCCCAGACCTGCAGAGGGGACAAAAATCTGTTCCCGGTGGTACTGGAAATGTATTAAACTTTTGGGGTTCCTTCAGCTGATTTATCTTCCTAATTATGTTTGCTTTAGGCGGATATTGAAATGCATTTGCGTTCCCTGAGCCCGGCAGGAGAGGGAGGTTGGGATGTACTTTGGTAGCTACAGGCTTGAGCCTGCTTTGTACCAAAGTGATGAGAAGTCACAGCCCCAAAATCCCAAGACAATGGTAGTCAGGCCCCCGTAGGGGAAGGATCAGGCCTCTAGGGCCAGACTGAGATCCACAGAGCTGGGCCCCAGCTCTCTCCAGCTCCCTCAGTCCAGGACTTGCAGAGGATCTTGGAGTTGGCCCCTAAGCAGGTCTCAGTTTCAGAGAGTGGGGTACCCAGTGCCCTTGAAGCTGTCCCAGAATCCTTGAGGAGACTGGCTGAGATGGAAAGGGTCTCAGAGGAAGAGGGAGAATATGGAGTGTCTGACAAGCCAGGAGAGGGTGGGGGTTTCCTTTCCTCTCAAGACTGGACCCTGGCAAAGGGAAGGGAGAAGCTATTTATTTGGCCACACAATGCAACATGCAGGATCTTAGTTCCCTGACCAGGAATGGAACTCATGCACCCTGCAGTGGAAGCAGTCTTAACCACTGGGCCACCAGGGAAGTCCCAAGGGGGAAGCTATTTTAACAGCTTTAATAGCATCACAGAGCCAAACCCCCCAGCCGGACCCCACCCCAACCCTGGGTCACCTCATTCAAATAACCATCTATCTAAAAAACTAAATCTGGCCACTTCATTTTCTGCTTGAAACCTCTTTGGCCACCTCACATCCCCAGAATGAACTCCTGGTGCCTTTGTGGGGCCTGCATCGATGTACCTTCCCAGCCTTGTCTTCCTCTCTCCCTGCCATGGCAGCTGCCAACGTGCCATGCTCTTCCTCATCTCCACGTGCTCACACATGCTGTATCCTCCACTCAGAGTGCCTTTCCTACCCCTTCCCTGCCTGGGAAACTCCTCTTCAACCCTCAAGGACCTGGCTCAGAGGATGGGCTTCTGAGGCAGTAAGGAGCTCCCACAACTGAGGCACCATCACACTGGGGGTACCTCTCTTCCCCACTGGGCTGACCTCCAGAGTATAGAGACTAGTCCTTTCAGAATCCCAAGCCAGTGTCAGGCACACAGTTGGTGCTCAGTACACACTTGCTGAATGAGTGAGGGAGGGAGGGGCTGTGAATTAGAAGGGGGGGATCCCAGCAGATGGGAGGGTAAGGTCTGTGTTCTCTCCCAGAAGTGTGTCTCAAGAATGGGCTGAGGCTGGGGGAGGGGAGAGCCATGGATGGTTCCTGGGGGAGAATGTCACCGAAAAGAGGCCAGTGGGATCAGAGCCAGGGAGGGAATACAGGACAATGTGAAACCAGACTCTGGAGAAAACAGACCAGCACTGTCTTTCTTGACAAGTACTCTGGCCAGTCCCTCCACTGGCTTTCCTTCTCTAGCGGAGGTTGAGGAGGTGTGACCCTCAACTCTCATCTTGTGCTCCCTCCAAAATCATCAAGTTGCTCAGAATGGAAAGATGGATTCAGCCCCTGCCCCAGCCACCAAGGAGATCCCAGAATCAAGTGACTGTCCCCTTGGGAAACTTCACTCTGCATGGGGTCAGCTGGATGCAGAGGCTTTTAATGTCCTCCTACCCCAGAGCTCCCAGGGCACCAGCTGATTCCAAGTTGGGGCTGGAGATAGTGATCAAGGGTCCTGAACGACTTCAGCAGGTCCCCTCCCACATTAGCAGGGGGCCCCAGTTGGGCTGAGTAATGAATTGCATATTGCACTTTAAAACCCCCTAATGGCGTTAGGATTGTCTGGCTCATTAACTGAAATGAATAGTCCCAAGACACCTCTCTCTCCCACCTCTGGCTCCTAAAAGAACACTGCTGATCCAGCCCACAGCTTTTTCCTCTGCTCCATCTGTGGACATCGACAGGGAAGTTCTTCCTGAAGCCTAACTTTCCCTGCAGCTGCTAGACACTGGTAGATTGTTGTTGTTGTTTTTTGAGAAAGCAACAAAACTAAACCCACAGTCATTTTCCATGGACATGGGCTTTATTTGGACTCTACTGGGGGAAAGGAGGGAGGGAGGGAGCTAGGACTGGTGGGTAGATGGGGGCAGGAGGAGAGGGAGAGGCTTCTCAATTTGCTTTTTAATTTAGTGCATGTTGCCTGGAGGTTAAGATGAGTGAGAACAGCCATGGAAATGAGAGGTGAGGAAGAAGGAAGGTCAGCGAGTGGACACTTTCCTTGGGGAAGAACGCCAGGACAAGGATATGGGGACTGGAGGTGGGGAGGAAGGCACCCCTCATACACTGAGACTCAACCAAGGTCACTGCTTGCTGCTGGCTTCCCCAGACCCCTGGCCCCATCCCAGCCCGCAGCCCAGATGCCTGCTCTGCTAGTTCCCTCAACTTGCCTTGGACAGGAGCGGAATGAGGATGTGGGGAACAGTGGCACCCTTCTGCCTCCAACTCCCTTGTCAGGAAGAACCGTTCATTCGCCTGCCCTAAAGTCCCAAACAGAGTCAGGAGATCAGGAAGCCAGGACCAGCAGTGGGACAACTGTGCCCCAGGCCCCCCACCTCCTCCCACAGGACCCCTCACATGAGGTTGCAGCTCTTGGCTCTATCCTTGTGTATCTCACCCTCGTTTCCATTCCCATTCCCATTCCCCCGATCTGGCCGTCCTGCCAGCTGAGCAGATCGCTGTAGTCCCCGGCGTGAGTCAGTACGGCGCAGCTGCCTGTGGCCTCGGCCGAGGGATGCCACGGTGGCCACGTGGAAGACATCTCTGACGCTGCGCTCAGAGGACCGGGAAGAGCACTCTACATAGGACACAGCCCCCACCTGCTTGGCCAGCACGGTGCCCTGGAAGGATGGAGTGGGTGGAGAGGGTCATGGGACTTAGCCTGCGGTTCAGCAAGGGGCAAGGAAGCTGGGGCAGGGGGTTAAGGGATCAGGTCAGAGGCCAGGGCAAGGGATTAGCCAAATAGGGTGTTTTCAGAAAACAGGCTGGGAGGGGCAGAGGTGAGAGGTCTTAGGTCACAGATCAAGAGGCCCACCTGCTCATGTGTAACAGGGATAAGCCTCTGCTTGGACAGCTCCCTCAGTGTGGCCAGGTCAGTCCGCATGTCCAGTTTACAGCCAACCAGCACAACCTTGGCATTGGGGCAAAACTCTTGGGTCTCCCCTTGCCACTATTTGGAGCAAGAAAACAAAGTTATGCAGGGGTAGGAGGCACAACATGTAGGAGCCACCCCCCTGGCTCACAGCATGCAGGAATCATGCACCCCTCTAGTCTCTCCCATGGAATTAAGCAAGCAGGTGACACTGGTGGGCTTGGGCTGAAAAGCACACAGAGCTGTGGGAGAAGGGAAAGAAGGAGAAGGCAAGGGTGGGGGACATGCAGGGTCGGCCAGCTTGGAACCTTCCCATTCCCACCCCCTTTCCCAAATTTGTTCCTGGGAACAGACCAATCCCGCCCTCTCTTCCCACAACTGCAACTGAGAACTGGGGCTGCCCTAGCCGACTTCTGTCCATTCACCAAGGGCTTTTCTCATGGAAATAGGGGCCTGCAGAGGACACCACAGGGGCTTTCCTGAGCTCCAGCAGCAGCATTCCCATCTCCTCCATCTAGGGGCTCCCACATCCAAGGACAAGTAATCCCTTGAGTACTTCTCCCTGTTGTCCCCCATGTCCCCCAGATGCCATATCCAGCTCTAGGACTGACTTCCAGGAAGTCAGGGAGGATGGGAAAAGTTTGAGGGTGTCACACACTTTCTCCCTAATGGCCATGCTCAGCTTTAACTCCCTCCTCCTGGCCCATGCTGGCCCATGCATTTCCCTGTCCCCCTCAGTCTAGCTGTCCTGCTTCCCCAGGCTCCCACCTTCTTGAGGACACTGTCCAGTGTTTCCGGTCGGCTAATGTCGAAGCAGATGAGCACAGCGTCCGAGTCAGGATAGGCCAGAGGCCGGACGTTATCATAGTAAGAGGAACCTGAAAGAAGACAGTGAGGGAGGGGACAAAGGAGGGTCCTGAGAGTGAGGAAAGCCTGGAAGGGAATGGGAGATCTTAGCAATCCTGGCGGTTAAGGCATGCTGAGCAGAGAATGGGAAAGAGCAGGTATTAGTCCCCATCAAGGAGTCTGTTTCTCCAAGGAGAGCAGACAGAAGGGAGGTTAGGGGGCAGAAATAAGCTCTTCACTTCCCTAGGGGGTTCTGTAAAAGTAATCATTCTTAATCTCTTCTGGGTCTTTGAGAAACTCATGAAATCATTCAACATTCTCACAAAATTTTGCATGTGCTTTCTGGGCTTTGACAGACATCTTCTATAGCTCTCCAGGGGAGCCAAGTAAAAATTTAAAACAAAACACCCTCCCTTTTTGGAGATGAACGGGCAGGGGCAGAGCTCTTTCACTCTCCTCCTGGGAACTGATCTTGGATTTCTACAGTTCAGTCTAGAGAAGCAGTTTCCTGCTGCACCCCCTCACCCCAAGAAATTCTAAATGTCTTTTCTAAACCCAGGCTTATCTCCTAAGAAATATGTTCCAAAATAAAAGTCATTCCCAACTTTCCCAGGTATGCAGAATCCAGCTGTGAGGGGACAGGCTTTCTCCTTCAGGTCAAGGTGTCTGAAACTCTGCCTCAGTTTCCTTGGCTTTAAGCAGAATATTGATTTTCCTTCCGCCTAGAATTGGTTGGACGGGCTGGGTTGAACGAGAGCCTAAGGATCTAGTCCAGGGAGGGATTACTGGGAGGCCTGGAAGTCAGGGTGACCCCGAGGGACTTGGCTACCTGAAGTGTCCCACATGTTGAGCTCAATGCGGCGCTTGTCGATCTCAAAGCTCGCGGTGTAGTTCTCAAACACGGTGGGGACATAACTCTGCAGACACGAATGGGTCAAGATGAGATCCTCCAGTCCTCACCCCAGACAAATGCACTCCTAATTCCCACACCCCGTGTAGCCCAGCCCCAGGACCCAAGTTGGTCCGGTGTTGGGCAAAGGGGAGATCCCGGGAGCGGCTGCCTCAGCGGAATTTCTGCCAGGCTCCCGGACCCCGCTTCTAGGTCTTTTCAGGCCCTAATTCTTCCTCTTTCCAATGCCTAGGACCACCCCCCTCGACATTTCCCTGGCGCCCCCTCCGGAATCCTCTGGTTCTTCCAAGCCCCATTCATCTCACCCAGCTCCCCAGTTCCTCCCACCCCAAACCTCTGCAGTCTTTCCAGAAACCCTAACGCCTTCCCCAGTCCTCCAAACCCTTCTCTTGGATCCCTGGTTACCCCAGCACCCATTTCCGTCGTCCCCCAGGCCCCAGTCACCCAACGCCCCGGCCCCAGCGCCCCCCTCCCAAGACGCCGGTTCCTCACCCCGGGGTAGGCGTCCTTGGCGAACACCTGCAGCAGCGCCGTCTTGCCGCACTCCGCGTCCCCGACCACCACGATCTTGCAGCGGCCGCTCTGCCCCTCCATAGTCCCGGCTACGCGCCGGCCCCCCGCGCAGCCCCCCTCCCGGGCTCCGCTACCGCCTCCCCCGCCGCTGCAGCTGCAGCCGCTCGGGCCGCCGACACCGGCATCTCTCGGGCCCGCGCCGAGCCCCCGCCCGGGGCCGCAGCCCCCCCTCCGCCCCGCCCCCAACCCGGCGGCCGCGCCCCCGGCCCCGCCTCCCACCCTCGCAGCCGGGGGGCGGGACCCAGAGGAGAGGGGCGGGGCCCTGGGCCCAGGAACTGGGTTCTTGCGCGCGGAGTGATAGGGCCCCTGGAGATTTGGGGCCCGCTGAGCGGGGTTGTTTGACTGACTTCACTTCCTCCCGCCTGGGATTGGGGCGGAGTTCGGGGAAAGTTCTGAGAGGTAGGGTGGGAGCTGCACACGCATGAGGCTTGGGCCTTCTGCGTGCCCACGCGTGAACGTCGGTGTGTTACTGAGGACACGCGCAGGGGCACCCATCCACTTTCTGAACTGAAGGGGGCGCGAGAAGGTAGAGGGGGAAAGGAGCCTTTTTGGTTTAGTGTCTCTCCTCCACTCTCAAGTCCCGGCAGGGAGTCTTGAGGATGTGTAGGAAAGGACTCCAACACACTTACCAGGACAATGGTGACGTCATGGCTTTCCGTTTCCATGACAACGGCCGGTCGGGTCTAGGGCTGCAGTGATTTAACCGCGGGCCCGGACTAGCAGGGAAGCATGGACTGAGTTTCTCCAGCCAAGCGCAGGGTGGAAGGTTTTGGGGAAGCTGCGTCCTCTGGTGGATGCTTCGCGGAGAAGAGAGAAAGAAGAGGAAGACAGAACTGCCCAGTGACAGCCCTGCTGGAACCAGAGACAAGCTCTAAAATCATTTCAGGCTTGATTCGGAACCTAACATTAATCAAACCTGTTTTGTATGTGCATGGCATCTTTTACCTTTCAAAAGCGCTTCTTTAAATAGAGGATACTCAATTTAATTGTATCTTTACCTTGTAAGGATAACTGGAGCAAGCAACATCATTTCCATTTTACGGAAGGAACAATTGAGGCACAGGGCTTTAACAAAGATAAATGGCTCGGTCACCCTGCTCCAGCTTTGCCACTGCAAGAACACAAAAAGTGGATCACATGGGTAGTGTCAGAGCCTGAGGATCAGCTGGGTCGAGTTCCGCTCCACAGGTGGCTGGCTCCTCACATCTGACGTAAGCTCAGTGTTAGGTAAAAAGACCAGGTTTTGGGATCGTCCTTCAGACTGTCCCTCCATATATTTTAAAACTTATTTGTCATGAATACATAAATTAATTCGCTGTCTTCCTGATCCCAAGAGTGACCTTGCATGAGTCCGTATTCATAAGCTCCTCTCCCTTTCTCGCGCTCCCGCCGCACCTGCCGGGTGGCCCTGGCCCTTTAAGTCGGCGCACGAGGCCCCGCCCCCGTCTCGGCGCCCCGCCCCGCCCGCTCGGAGTCCGCAGCCTGCGCTAGTCCTAACGCGCCCCGCCTTCCCCAGCGGTGCACTCTCCGTCCAGCTGTGCGCCCACGTCGGGAATCTCAGCCATGTCCGCCGAGAGAGAGGTAGCCGAGGCGGCCACTGCGGTGGCGGCGGCCGAGGCAGGGGCTGGAGAAGATGCCTCTTCGCAGCCCCCGAAGGCGGAGGCAGCCGGCGACGCTCAGCCGTCTGCGGCCTCCGAGGGGCCCGCCGCCCCTTCGCCGCCGCCGCCGCTGCTGCGCTGTTTGGTGCTCACGGGCTTCGGTGGCTACGACAAGGTGAAGCTGCAGACCCGGCCGGCCGCGCCCCCAGCCCCGGGGACCGGCCAGCTGACGCTGCGCGTCAAGGCCTGCGGGCTCAACTTCGCTGACCTTATGGCCCGGCAGGGGCTGTACGATCGGCTCCCGCCGCTGCCCGTCACTCCCGGCATGGAGGGCGCGGGCGTGGTGATCGCTGTGGGCGAGGGCGTAAACGACCGCAAGGTGAGCGGGCCAGGGCGGGGAGAGGCTACGCAGGCTACCGGGCAGTGGGGCACGAGTGGGCGGGCGCCGGGGGTGTGGCAGAGCTGGGGGAAACTGGCACGAACCCGGGTAGACGGGCTCGGAAGAGCACAGGACAGGAGACTGTGCTCTGAGGTTCCTGGAGAACTGGACTTATACTAGGGAGTGGGGGTTGAGATGGAACCCTTGCCCACTCCCCAAACGTTTTAATCGTGGCCGCCGCCCAGAAGCGGCGGTGGTGCTGGGTGGGTGGGAAAACAATAAGGAGCCTATGCGCATGCGCTCAGTGAGCTTCCCGGCCGCCCCCCCGCCCCCAACTCCCACCACCCACGAAACCTTTTCGGTACCCGTGCCCCCTGAACTCTCCGCGGGTAATTGTCGTCTGTGACTCTGAGTGACGGGGAGGGGGGCTTTCCCCCCACCGCTGCCGAGGAAGCTTGAAGAGCTCTGTAGTCGGAGTTGGGCGGGGGCTCGGGGCCGTGCCAGAGCCCTAGTCACATGCTGCCCCGTGGTCTGTGGGGGTGTGAGGCCGCCCCTCCCAGAGCCCGGCCGGGGAGACAGGCACGCCCATCATGGAGGAGAGGGAGTCCGCCACCCGCTTCCCCGCATACCGGCCTTCCACTGATCGTGGGGGTAGGGGTAGGAGTGGGGACTGCTTTGGGGGACGGCGGGAGGCGAGATCGGGTGTCTGGATCTTTGTCTTGGGCTCTCTGTCTCCCGTGACTGCAATGTCTCCTCCGCCCGTGACTCAGCCAAGCGGACCACGACCCCAGGGGCGCCGCCCTTGGGAACTTGGGGCAGAACCCACCTCTGCCTTCCTCGGAGGGGACCTTCGCCTCAGAAACCGGGCCGGTGCCCATTTGGACCGGGGAAGGGGGTGGGGGTGTGGCACCGTGAGCAGGTTGGCCCAGCTCTGCCGGTCTGTGTCTCCTTGTTTATCATTAATCTTGGCCAAAACCCCAGACACCGAATAGATCCAAATGATCAACTCTTTGAGAGACCTGGGGTAATAAGGCCTTTGCACGTCGTTTGTTGAGGGGTTTTCTTTTCAA
>SJYX01007620.1:141334-198594 GCA_006410675.1 Oreotragus oreotragus | reverse complement strand
CCTCTTCGCAGCCCCCGAAGGCGGAGGCAGCCGGCGACGCTCAGCCGTCTGCGGCCTCCGAGGGGCCCGCCGCCCCTTCGCCGCCGCCGCCGCTGCTGCGCTGTTTGGTGCTCACGGGCTTCGGTGGCTACGACAAGGTGAAGCTGCAGACCCGGCCGGCCGCGCCCCCAGCCCCGGGGACCGGCCAGCTGACGCTGCGCGTCAAGGCCTGCGGGCTCAACTTCGCTGACCTTATGGCCCGGCAGGGGCTGTACGATCGGCTCCCGCCGCTGCCCGTCACTCCCGGCATGGAGGGCGCGGGCGTGGTGATCGCTGTGGGCGAGGGCGTAAACGACCGCAAGGTGAGCGGGCCAGGGCGGGGAGAGGCTACGCAGGCTACCGGGCAGTGGGGCACGAGTGGGCGGGCGCCGGGGGTGTGGCAGAGCTGGGGGAAACTGGCACGAACCCGGGTAGACGGGCTCGGAAGAGCACAGGACAGGAGACTGTGCTCTGAGGTTCCTGGAGAACTGGACTTATACTAGGGAGTGGGGGTTGAGATGGAACCCTTGCCCACTCCCCAAACGTTTTAATCGTGGCCGCCGCCCAGAAGCGGCGGTGGTGCTGGGTGGGTGGGAAAACAATAAGGAGCCTATGCGCATGCGCTCAGTGAGCTTCCCGGCCGCCCCCCCGCCCCCAACTCCCACCACCCACGAAACCTTTTCGGTACCCGTGCCCCCTGAACTCTCCGCGGGTAATTGTCGTCTGTGACTCTGAGTGACGGGGAGGGGGGCTTTCCCCCCACCGCTGCCGAGGAAGCTTGAAGAGCTCTGTAGTCGGAGTTGGGCGGGGGCTCGGGGCCGTGCCAGAGCCCTAGTCACATGCTGCCCCGTGGTCTGTGGGGGTGTGAGGCCGCCCCTCCCAGAGCCCGGCCGGGGAGACAGGCACGCCCATCATGGAGGAGAGGGAGTCCGCCACCCGCTTCCCCGCATACCGGCCTTCCACTGATCGTGGGGGTAGGGGTAGGAGTGGGGACTGCTTTGGGGGACGGCGGGAGGCGAGATCGGGTGTCTGGATCTTTGTCTTGGGCTCTCTGTCTCCCGTGACTGCAATGTCTCCTCCGCCCGTGACTCAGCCAAGCGGACCACGACCCCAGGGGCGCCGCCCTTGGGAACTTGGGGCAGAACCCACCTCTGCCTTCCTCGGAGGGGACCTTCGCCTCAGAAACCGGGCCGGTGCCCATTTGGACCGGGGAAGGGGGTGGGGGTGTGGCACCGTGAGCAGGTTGGCCCAGCTCTGCCGGTCTGTGTCTCCTTGTTTATCATTAATCTTGGCCAAAACCCCAGACACCGAATAGATCCAAATGATCAACTCTTTGAGAGACCTGGGGTAATAAGGCCTTTGCACGTCGTTTGTTGAGGGGTTTTCTTTTCAAATCAGGCCTCTGCTTGAGAGACTCACCAAAGGCAGGCTTCATCTTGTCAGACCTACGGGCCCCAGATCCCAGAGCTGAAAATTTTGGATTTATTGTATAAGCATACGTCGCCTTCCTCCTTAAAGGGCTTCTCCGTGGATTCACCTTCCACCCCTTTCCTCTGACTTCTAACTAATCCTACTCTGAGAAGGTGCTAAGAGGACTTTTTTTTTTTTTTTTGATGGGGGGAGTTTTAGTTCATGTTACTGCTCAAGGCCAACTACCTAACCCTTTCTCCCCACACTTTCCGCTTTGAAAATACAGGATATCCTGTCCAGGGTAAGAATCTGATGTAAGAGGCTGAATTCTGAGGGGAGAGCCCTTCCTCGCTTCTGATATCTGAGCTGGGGAGGGGTCCTGGGCTGAGGGATGAGCATTAGCCTTGGTGAGCGTATCTTGTTCTGGACCAAATCTGGGACTGGCCACCACCTAGACTGACCAGTACACTTTTCCCAGCTCTCTATGGTTATTTCTGAGTCCGCTAGTCCTGAGTCCTGGGGAGGCCATTTCCCAGACCTCATTAGGCCAGTGCTTATGAAGAAAGATGCTAGTCTGTCCTCTGTATTCCCCCTCAGTGGAGTGTGGGGGTTTGAGGACATGAAAAAAGGGTACGTGTGGGTGTCCCATCCCCCTACCCCATGGATCCCAAGTCTGGTTACTATGCCGAATTCCCATCATTCCTGGCAGGATCGAAGACAGACTCAGATTGTCCTGGAACAGATCCCACACCTCCCTCTCCACACTCTTCAGAGAACCATGAGAGGCTTTCCTCCAGACTGCCCCCTTTCCCCTGTCCTCCCCTTGACCCTGGTTGTTAAACTGGAGGGGAAGCTCCTGTTTTCTTTGCTCCCTTTCCCTCCTGCTAGGAGGCTCTTGTGCATTGGCTGAGGGCCTGGGGAAGGAGAAGAGTGATATCTTTTCTTGATAGATGGGATGGTGTGGGTGGCTCTCCTTGTCCACTGCTCCTTTCCACAGTCACTGGGTGAAGGTTCCTTCTGAGCCCTGGGTGCTACTCAGAGACCTTTACTTGCACTTCCATATGGCTCTTAGCACATACTGCCCTATTCCTTCAGTTTTAAGATTGGTGATTGCCCCTCCTTGCTTTTGGTATTGTCATCATTGTCGTCATGATTATTGGCTAACACTACCAAGTTCTTACTGCGTGCCAGATATTAGGCTAAAAAAATCACTGAATGATATATATATATATATATATTTTTTTTTTTGCCACTTAATCCTCATTAACTGCCCTGTTTTACAGATAGGAAACCTGGGGTGCAAAAAGGTTAGACAGTGTTTATTTGTCCAAGATCACACTGTCAGCAAACAATGGAGCCATTTTTTTTTATACCCAGAGCAGTTTGATATCTTCACCAGTATCTTATACTGCCCCAACTATATGCTTCTTACACAATAGTAAAGTGTAAGATTTGTAAGTGGAGATAAGGCTAGTATCGTCCTCAGGGAGCTGACATGAGTTTTAAGTGTTTATATATAGTAATTACAATAGGCCCTGACCCTTGGTAAGCAGTCAATAAAGATACATTGTTATTGTTTTTTATGATATTGTTACTATTATTATTATAACCATTACTCTGAGCCCTGCTGCTGCTTGTACTATTACTTCATTGCCAGGAAGAGGGCCTTGTGCACAGTGGAACGTCGTAAATTACTAGCAGGTAAATGAATGAGTGAATGAATGATGCTCTTTATTTATTTATTTATTTAAATTATAGTTGACGTACAATGTTGTGTTAGTTTCTGGTATACAGCAAAGTGATTCAGTCTTTTTTTCCATTCTTCAAGATAGGGGACCGAGTGATGGTGTTGATCCGGTCAGGCATGTGGCAGGAGGAGGTGACTGTGCCTTCGGCCCAGACATTCCTGATGCCTGAGGCCATGACTTTTGAAGAAGCTGCTGCCTTGCTGGTCAATTATATCACAGCCTACATGGTCCTCTTCGACTTTGGCAACCTACGGCCTGGCCACAGCGTCTTGGTACACATGGCTGCAGGTGACAGGCACCCTCCATTTATCCACTTCCCTTATCCCACCCAGATTTCCTTCCAGGCCCCTTCCCTGCTGCATGTCTGGACTGTTGTCATGACAACACTGGCTGCCTCGGCCTATGGTGCCCAGAGGCCTCTGCGGTGTTGTTGCCATGGTAACATTCAGGCACCAGGTCCAACCTGGTGTGCTATCCGTAGCAACATGCCCCCGCCCAGCACCCCCTCCTTGCCAGTCACTCTCCCCTCAGTTGTCAGTCTTGGAAATTAGACATGGGATGATGGAAGAAAGCCTCAGGATGAACCTAGGCAAAAATGATGAGCTGGATCCTTGAGAGGTGGGAATGGGGAGTGGTGGCTAGGCGACCCATATCCCCTCCTTATGAAAGTGTCTTGCTTTAGGGGGTGTGGGTATGGCTGCCTTGCAGCTGTGCCGAACAGTGGAGAATGTGACCGTGTTCGGAACAGCCTCAGCCAGCAAGCACGAGGTGCTGAAGGAGAACGGAGTCACACACCCCATCGATTACCACACAACTGACTACGTGGATGAGATCAAGAAGATCTCCCCCAAAGGTCTCAGGGAATGGGAAGGGCTCGGGTGGCATAGGACTAGGGAGGGGGTGCGTCTCTGGATCTGTGGCTCCTAATGCTGTTCTTGGGCCTTCTACTCTCTGACAGGTGTGGACATTGTCATGGACCCTCTGGGTGGGTCAGATACTGCCAAGGGCTACAACCTCCTCAAACCCATGGGCAGAGTAGTCACTTATGGTAAGTGAATGGGCCAGAGATGAAGGGGGAGTTTGGGGAAGCATTGTGGGTCTGAGGGGTGGGATAGTAGGGGCCCGGGGCTTTTGAAGTCAGAAGGTGTGGAGACTCTGGTGCTCTGAGAAAGCATCGCTGTTAGGATGGTCCTGGTTATTGCATTCAGGTTGCTGCCTCCTGGGTGTACCTACTGTCCTTCTCTTTCATGAGTCACAGCAAATTCAGTGTTCTGTGGTTTTGTTTGGGGATTATTCCTGATACAATATCAACTTACTTCCTGGGCTTCTTGGGCCAGCTGCATTTTCATTTAAAAAACGACTTCACACCCAAAATAAGTAAGTAAAGCTCAGAGCAGTCTTTCAGTCGGTTGGGCCAGGTAGCCAGCAAGTGGTAGAAGGTTCTCTTGTCACTCCTGGTGCCGGCATGGATAATTGTAAGGGACCCGCAGCGGGGGCTTACAGATGAGCATGAATCCAGACACGCAGGGATGTGCCTGGCCCCTGGATTCACAGCTGTGTCTTTATGCCTCAGGAATGGCCAACTTGCTGACGGGCCCCAAGCGGAACCTGATGGCCCTGGCGCGCACGTGGTGGAATCAGTTCAGCGTGACGGCTCTGCAGCTGCTGCCAGCCAACCGAGCCGTGTGTGGCTTCCACCTGGGCTACCTGGAGGGCGAGGTGGAGCTGGTCAGCAGTGTGGTGACCCGCCTCCTCGCTCTATATAACCAGGGCCACATCAAGCCCCGTATTGACTCCGTGTGGCCCTTTGAGAAGGTGAGTGTGGTGGCTCTGCAGGGAGGGCCTGGGTAGGACACCCAGGAAGGCTTGGGGGTCCCCAAAGGAGGAGTCCAGGGAGGAGAAGGAGGGCTGACCCCTTTAGGCTGGCTCTTAGAAGAACCAGATGGCGCTGAAAGCGGAGTCTTATCTTCCTCTTCAGGTGGCGGATGCCATGAGGCAGATGCAGGAGAAGAAGAATGTGGGCAAAGTCCTCCTAGTGCCTGGGCCGGAGAAGGAGAACTAGGCTGGGGGCTAGGCAACCCTCGGGGCCCGGGAAAGGGAGAAGTTAGGAAGCCGTGTGCTATTGGCCGCCAGACCCTCGCTGTTCGGTCCATCCTCCGTCGCCGCACGTTGCCCTCTCTCCCTGCAAGGCTCCCGTGGCAATGGCCTCTCTCGTGCCCTGTTCTTTCTCTTTAGTCAGGGCTTCCCCCTCCCGCCTTCCTGCCCTGTGAAGAGGTTGGGAAGTGACCACTTGGATGTCTGGGCCCCGCCAAGGGGACGGGGAGGGTCAGAGGGAGGCCAGCTGCTTCCTGCCCCCACCCTTTCCCCAGGCCCACTGCGCTGCTTTTGTGCCAAGATTAAGGTTAGCTAGGCCCTTCCCGTCTTGTTCTGTGTGCTTCCGCCTACCCCTCATCACCCGCCATGCCCCTGCCCCACACCTCCCCAAAGAATTGAAATGTCACCTCAGGATATGGGGCCCATCTGTGTGAACCCAGCATGTCCCTGTGTCGCCCTAGTGCCCCTTCAACCCGGGCCAGCCAGCGCCCCCCTTGTCGCAAGGCCTCGTCCTGTCGCCAGCTTCTCGAGTACAGTCGGGCTTCTCCCACCTCCAGGCCTTCTGACGCTCTCAACCAGAGGTGCCTCTTCCAACTGGGGCGGGAGTCAGATCTGCCCCTCTCCGTGGGAGGGACATGGAGCCCCCTCAGCCCTTCACTGAGTTCTCTGGATTTGCTCTCAGTGCCTTAGCAAAGGAAACCTTGCTTGTGCATGTGGGGGTCCCTGCCTCACACCTCCTCCCCCCACCGTCCTCCCCAGTGCCTTCCTTGTTCTGCTGGAGCTGGGGTTTCCGCTGTCCCCCAGTCCCACAACACTGCCAAAAATCTGTTTGTGTGCCAGTGGGTGGGGGGCCAGCCCCTAGCCTCCTGGGGCCTGGGGCATGTCCTGTCTCTGGGGCCATCGTTTCTCTGTGGTGGTGGAGGAGAAAGAGGTGGGGGAGCTTTCCCAACCTTGCAGCTAAGTGTGGCATTTACCAGCCAGAGCTCTGAGAGACGATGCCATCTGTGTCTTGTTCTGGGACCAATGTAAAAATCAAAGCACATTCCCCCTGTCGTCAAAGGAGGCCCACTGCCTCCTCAGAGCAGGGAGGCAGTTTTTTAGTCAGCCCCAGACTTTGTTTACGTGGGTAAGGAGATGGAATAGGGGTTCAAAGTGGGGTGGTTTAGGACCTGGGCCACTGGAACCAAAGTGGGGACTTCCTGGGGCAGGGGGTACAGTAGCTCCCTCTGCCCTGGGATCTGGGATAAGGGAGGGTTATTGCCCGAGCCATTGCCAATGGGAGGTGAGGGGGAGGGGCTCAGCCTCTTCATTATCTGAATGAGGCCGAATAACGTGTGAAGTGCGATTGTTTTCGCTTCTGTGTACCCACCCCATTACCAAAGCTGCCTTTCTGTTTGTGTCAATAAAACGCCAAACCCTGCGTCCTGGATCCTGCCTCTAATAGTGAAGGGGAAGGTGAGCTTGTAGAAGGCCAGCACGACTAGCGGAAGGCTGGGGTTTCCCCCTCCCCCAGACTCCTTCCATGCCCCGATAGAGTTTCCTTTCATGAAGTGAAATGAGGAAGAGGATCACGCCATGCGGGCACTTTTACTGTTCTCGGGCAGCATTTCACGGCTCCTAATCCCTCCCTCCATTGACCAGCGTCATCACTTTCTCCTGTACATGCCTCCAGCCCCAACCTGGTTTAAGAGCCTTGGCAGAGCGGTGGGCTAAATGAGTAAGGCAGGCTCCTAGCCTGACTTCGAAGTGAAGACTGCCAGGCCCCTCTGTCCCGGGGGCACGACTGTCACAGCTTCCACCTCCCCGCCTCCACGAGTGGGTTTCTGGAAGTGGATCTCCAGGATGTCTTGTAGCTCCGGGCCATCCAGGACATCAGGAATGTTGAGCACCAGCACTGACTGGGGCACAGGCTGGGGTCTGACCTGGAAAGGGGGAGCCAGGAGATGGGCAAAGGCTCATGCAGGTTGGGCTTGGGAGGGGGCAGAGGTTGGTGCAGGTGGTGACCCTGGGAGTATGGGAGGGGGCAGGAGGCCTGGAGAAGCAGGAAGCGAATAGGTCAGTGGGGTTTTGGGGCTGTGATTCCCTCCTTGGGCAAGTTTCTGGCGTGCAGACAGGTGGCCTGGCCCAGTCCCCATTTTCATCTTCCCACTTACCTCGGCCTTCTGGATCTTCCCACTCATATAGGGAGAGACTCTCAGACAGGACTGCTGTTTACCCAGTGGCACCATGAACTGGCCCATCTGGCAGAGGTGCTGGGCCACTGCAGGGATGGAGCAGGAGACCTTCAGCACCCAGGGCTCTCCCTGTGGCCTGATGCCCCGGCTCTCATCTCACCAGCAAGGCCCTTACCTCCATCCTCAGTAAAGCCCAGCATGACACCCCCTTGCAGCAGTTCCCTCATCTCCACATCACCACCTCCATTCTTGGTCTTGCCAAAGAAGATCTCCAGCTTGTCCAGCAGCTCTTCCTCACTTAGCTTGAGCCCGGCAGGAAACCCACTGACCAGCACTCTCTGGTCATTCATCTGGCTGGACACCTGGGGAAAGACAGGAGGAAGTGGTCCCAGGCACAGCCCAACGCCCTTGTGCCCAGTGCATGGGGCCCCCTGCAGGGCCCAGGGCCCTGCCACTCTGTCACCTGGATGGTGGTCAGCATGGGTAGCTCCAGGGGCTGGACTTGAACCCTTAGCCGGAACCCTTCCACACTGATCTGATGCTCCTTTTGCTGCAGCACCTGCTTGGCCACTGGGGAAGGGGAGCAGGATTGGTCCTAGGAAGCCTCCCAGCCTCCCTCCCCAGGCTTCCTGGAGCTCACCGTTGGGGTCATCAAAGGTCACCAGAGCAGAGCCTCCAGGCAGAGGGTAACAAATCCGCACATGGGAAACCACAGACTTGGCCATTGCCTTGCCCTGCTGAAAGTGTCCTCGGAACACCAGGGGGCACTCGGGCACAGGGAATGGGACCTGCGGGTAGGGGAGGAGAGGGTGATGCAGACTTCAAGGTTGGGGAGTGCCCCCAACTCCCTCCCAGGAGGGAAGCACCCCCGATTATATGTGACTGATGCTGAGTGCCAGGGATTAATCCTGAAACGAGAGCTGGATGAAGAAGTGGAGTAAGTGAATAAGTGGATAAGTTCACACAAAAAGGAAATGGCAGAGCAGGAGTGAAATTAGAGTCAACACTACTGAAGTGACTTAGCAGCAGCAGCAGCAGCAACTTTCTTTACAAGGCCACACCCCCTCGAAGCTTACCTTGCCTTGGGGGCAGTCCCTGAGATTCCTCTGCAGCTCCTGCAGCCTCATCTTTAGTCTGGCCTGTTCCTCCTGAAGGGCCTGGAGAGCCTGCTGGAGCAGAGGGGAACAACCAGAGAATGAATGAGCCAGGTGAAGGGCGCTGTGCTCTTCAGGACTCTCCAAGAGCAGGGCTGATGCTCAGCCTGAGAACAACCCAACCCATTTACCCTGGCCTGGGTTTGTCCTGGCCCAACTTGAATGCCCTCATCTCGGCTGCTCTGAAGGCCAGAAGCCTTTGCAGCAGCCATGGCTGGGTCATTCCTGGAGCCCTAGAGTTTAACAAATGCTGATCAAGGGACTTTCCTGGTGAGTCCGGTGGTTGAGAATCCACTTTCCAATGGAGGGGACGCGGGCTTGACCTCTGGTCTGGGAAATGAGATCCACATGCAGCAAGGAAACTAAGCCCACATGCCACAACTATTGAGCCTGCGTGCACCACAAGCGAAGACCCAGCACAGTCCAAAACAAAACAGAAAACATCGATTGAGCTTCTGCTATGAGGGACTGGGCATGACACAGGGCAGTGGAAAACAAAGGTCCAGCCCTCAGGCCTGTATAAGATGGTACTCAAAACAGTTCACAATCACACAGTTGATGGTGGAGGACAGCAGGAATTTGGAGGAGGGACCGTCTTATAGGGGTTAACACAAGGGAGACCTAGAGGAGGAATAGGGGCTTAGAGTTGTAAGATAAGACTGTTAGCTAACATTTATTAGGCACTTAATGTATATCAGGCACTGTGCTAAGCCCTTTATATGAATTATATCACTCACATCTTGCAATAACCTTATGAAATAAATACACTCTTGCCCTTATTTTGCAGAGGAGGAAACTGTAGTTCAGAGAGATCAAATGACTTGCCCACAGTCATCTGGCCCTAGGCAGTCTGACTCCAGACTCAATCTGTGCTTTACAGTGAAGAAATCAAAGTCAAATAGGGGAGTAATTTACCCAAGATCTCCCAGCCTGTCCCATGACTGCCACCATTTCCACTGTGCCAAGCAGCCTTTCAGACTGGGCGTGATTTGGGGCAGGTCCAGAGAGAGAGCAAGAGCTGACAAATGGCCAGGGAAATGACACCAGGGATGGGAATAGATGCACCTTTGTTTGTGGGGTGGATCGCTCACCCTGCAGTTGGAAGCCTGATAAATAAGGTCAGCTCAGGGAAGTGTGAGCTCACTAGGAAGGACGGGACTCTGTCCTGGCCATCTCCGTGTCCCCAGCACAAAACAGGCATTCAGTAAATTGTGTGTTGAGTGAATGAATGAAGTGAACGAACGACATAACGGAAGCATATTACAGAGGGTGCTGAATCATTCAGGGTGAGTTCACTGTTTTAAGCAGACGAAACCTAGGACTTGATCAAATAATGCTGGGTAATGAGTAGTGAGCAATAATCAGTGATTCTCAGGGGCAGTGAGATGACATCCATGAGTCAGGGGAGTCCACGTAGTGTCATGTGGAGAGGTGGGGACTCTGACATCCTGGAGACAGCATGTCCCCACCACAGTGGCAACCCCATCTTAGCTCTAGCCAAGTTTTCTTCACATGGAATGTGGTTTCAGTATTCTATATCTTCCCATTTCTAAGGGAAATCAGAAACCTGGATTTTTTTATTTGAAAAAGATGGCTTGACTTTAAAAAAATATAAAAATAAAATTCAATGCATTCTTGAATTGGATTCAGTCCTTAACCTATCCTCTTTTTACTTCTGCCTTAAATCTTGATCTAATTATACATATAGTTTGAAAACCTAGTAATTGGCAAGGCTATTCAATACGTAGTTTTAAATAAGTAAATTTATTTATTTTTAAAAGCTTCATAAATACAATTTAAAAAAATATTCAAGAAGGGGAGTTTATCAGCAGGGAAATGGAGAACTAGTGAAGATTTCTGAAAAGGGGAGTGAGGTAATGGATACAGTGTTTAAAAGAGCTCAATTTGCCCATCAAAAAATGAGCAGAAGACCTATATAGACATTTCTCTGAAGAAGACATACAGATGGCCAGGAGGCACATGAAAAAAATGCTCAGCATCACTAATTATTAGAAAAATGCAAATCAAAATTACAGTGACTTCAGACCAGATCAGAATGGCCATCATAGAAAAGTCTATGAATAATAAATGCTGGAGAGGGTATGGAGAAAAGAGAACCCTCCTGCACTGTTGCTGCTGCTGCTGCTGCTGCTAAGTCACTTCAGTCGTGTCCGACTCTGTGTGACCCCATAGATGGCAGCCCACCAGGCTCCCCTGTCCCTGGGATTCTCCAGGCAAGAACACGGGAGTGGGTTGCCATTTCCTTCTCCAATGCATGAAAGTGAAATTGAAGTCACTCAGTCATGTCCAACTCTCAGCGATCCCATGGACTGCAGCCCACCAGGCTACTCCGTCCATTGGATTTTCCAGGCAAGAATACTGGAGTGGGGGTGGCATTACCTTCTCCGAAGCAGAAACTCTAGAAACAGTAAATCCTGGAGAGGGTGTAGAGCAAAGGGAACCCTCCTACACTAATGCTGGGAATGGAAATTGGGAGCAGCCACTGTGGAGGACACTAGGCAGCTTCCTTAGCATGAGAATGAGATTGAAATTAGATGATTCCCTAACACCATACACAAAAATAAACTGCAAGTAGATTAAAGGTCTAAATAAAAGGATAGATACAGTGGAACTCTTGAGGGAAAAAAGCAGAACACACTTTGACATAAAATGCAGGAAGATCTTTTTTGATTGACCTCTAAGAATCAGGACATAAAAAAACACAAAAATAAACAAATGGGACATAACAGATGTTAAAAGCATTTGCACAACAAAGGAAACAATCAGTGAAAGAAAAAAAGACAACCAAGAATGGAAAAAATTCGTTTAAATGAAGATAGCCACAGGGAATTTCTCTCTACACATACAAACAACTTGTACAGCTCAATATCAAAAAACAAACAATCCAATAAAAAATTGGCCAAAGATCTAAATGCACATTTCTCCGCAGAAGTCATGGAGATGGCCATAAAGTACAAGAAAAGATTCTAGCGTCATTCGTTCTTTGAGAAAGGCAAGTCAGTTGTCTAATGAGGTATCACTTCACATCGATCAGAATGACCATCTCAAAAACTCTACAACAATAAATTCTTCAGAAGGTGTGCAGAGAAGAAAACCCTACCACCATTAGTGGGAATATAAATGGGTACATCCACTAGGGAGAACATTATGGAGGTTCTCCATAATAACATAACGTAACATAACATAACGTAACAAAACATAACATAATGTAACAAAACATAACAAAACAATATGAAGGTTCTCCAACTAAACATAAAAACTAAACAGAGAAGTACCAAGTGACCCAGTGATCCATACCCAGGCATAGATCCAGAGAAAACCAAAATTTTAAAAGACACCTGCACCCTAACAATCACAGCAGCACTAGGTACAATAGCAGAGACAGGGAAGCAACTTAAGTGTACAAGGACAGCTGAATGGATACAGAAGATGGGCTACATATACACAATGCAATATTACTCAGAAATAAATAGGGATGAGATGGCGCCATTTCCAGTTACAGGGAAGAAACTAGAGATGAGCATCCTAAGTGAAGTGAGACAGGGAAAGAGGTGTCATAGGACATCATTTCTGGTGGAATCTAAAAAGGGACACAAATGAACTCTTTACAAGAGAATCAGCCTCAGAGACTTACCAAAGAACTATGGTCACCAAAGAAGGAAGTTGAAGGGGGGCAGAGAGCCATTAGCTGGTTCAGATTAATGTATATGCCATAAAGAACGTGCTGATGGGATCGTAACAGTCACAAGTCTGACAGGGCTGTAAATGACACCCGCCCTCAAGAAATGTCCCGGGGTAAATCATCGGAAAAGAATTCCATACAGGGCCAACTTTCAGGAAAGCAGATGCAAGAAGTAAATTGTACTCACAAGGCGTCCAATAACAAATAACAAAAGCACATGGCAAAAAAGTAACAGAAACGCATGAAAACATGCTCCACATCAGTAGTTATTAAGTCATGCCAATCACGACTGCAGTGAAGCATCACCTCACACTGGTCACGATGGCCATCACTGAGAAGGTCTACAAAGAGTGAGTGCTACAGAGGATGTGCAGAAAAGGGGTCCTGGCAAGGGGATGCGACAGCCTTGGTGGGAATGTAACTGGTGAAGCCACTATGGAAAACAGCAAGAGTTTCCTTGAACACTAAACATACAGGAAGCATATGATCCTGAAATCCCACTCCCAGGTTCAGATCTGGAGAAATTCATCACTCAAAATGACACGTGCACCCCAATTTTCAGGCTAGCACTATTTACAGCAGCCAAGACATGGAATCCACCGAAATGTCCACTGACAGAAAAATGAAGACTGTATGGTATGTCTATACAGGGACTACTGCTCAGCCACTAAAGAGAGCGGAACAATGATACTGGCAGCGCACGGACGGACAAATAAATTTCAAACCAAGTGGGGTAAGCCAGAGAGAAAAAGTCAGACTTCCTAATGAAAGGTTGTTGAATCACGACGCCGGGATTCCTGGCCCCCGAGGAGAAGAATTCAATCCGGGGCCAGAGACGAGGCTTGATCGCTCAGAGCTTTTGTGTCATAAAGTTTTATTAAAGTATAAAGGAGATAGAGAAAGCTTCTGACATAGGCATCAGAAGGGGGCAGAAAGAGTACCCCCCTGCTAGTCTTTAGCTGGATGTTATATAGTCACCAGCAGTCTGTTAATGAAAGAAAGGAATGTCTCAAAACTTAGAATGGCACCAGGCCCCTCACCCAAAAGATGTATTTTGGGATAACCTTGGCTCCAAATGGTTTATCTCGGGCCATAAAATGATTAACTTGAATCTTGAAGAAGGGCAGATCACCATACAAATAGTTTCATTTACATAGATTAGAGGAACAATATCAGAGTATAACATACTGGATTATCAAGTAGGTTGAGCCCAAAAGGCGGAACCGACTTGAAAACAGAGTTTGGGGGAAATGCATAGTACATTAGCATAGCTTAAGATAAACATTTCCATAAGAAAAAGGCATTGGTTAACTTCAGGTGAAACCAGGTATCATTATGGCAACACAGAATCTTAAGAGAAACCTCCTTTTAAATTTGTATAGAGAAGGAAAAAAATATCGCTAGTTGTTTCCTCCTGCTGCTTAAGAGAGAGAAAATGTCTGACACTTGCAGGCTATTTCCTCCGTTTGGAGACCCCTGGCCTTCCTGCCTGTTACCCTCTCACTAAGATATCATACACAGGTGAGATCTATAAATTCATACCAATGAACTAAGGGCCAAAACAGAAATGGGCTCACAGATTGAGAAAAACAAATTCTGATTATCAAAAGAAAATTGGAAGGGAGGGATAAATTAAGAGTTTTGGTTAATATATAAACACTGCCACTGCGACTTAAGCGGATAAGGACAGATGAATGGCAAACAAGATGGGGTGCCGGCGCACACAGTGCCGTATTACTCACCGCACTAGGGGTGAGTCGTGTCCGACTCTGTGCGACCCCATAGACGGCAGCCCACCAGGCTCTGCCGTCCCTGGGATTCTCCAGGCAAGATCACTGGAGTGGGTTGCCATTTCCTTCTCCAATGCAGGAAAGTGAAAAGTGAGAGTGAAGTCGCTCAGTCGTGTCCGACTCTTAGCGACCCCATGGACTGCAGCCCACCAGGCTCCTCCATCCATGGGATTTTCCAGGCGAGAGTACTAGAGTGGGGTGCCATTGCCTTCTCTGATATAAATGCCAGTATTTATCAAATTGATAATTAAATAGAACCTACTGAATAATAGAACAGGGAACTCAACTGAAAAAACTGTAGTAACCTATATGAGGAAAAAAACAGGAAAAGAATAGATACACTTCTATGTAAAAATCAAATCAAATTTCTGTACACCTAAAACCAATGAAACAATGGAAATCAATTCTTCTTCACTATAAAATAAAGATTAAATTACAAATTAAATGACCTGAGCTTGGTCTTGGGGAAACCAGACAGTGGTGACCCCATGAATTAGCATGTGATATGCTATGATATTAATATGACACCGCCAAAAGGTGTCACTTGGCAGAACACAGAGCAGCCACCCACTCAAAGGCGCCTGACCCCACGTGAATGCGACAAGGTGCAGAGAAGAAAAAGGACCACAGGTTAATCAGTCAACACGCTCGATTCAGACGTTGGGAGTCTCAGGGGTGACAAGACACACAGGTAAAGAGCAGGTATGTGGTCTCCAGGTACAGGATCCTGACCCACGTGGATGGGGTGAGACCCACACAACCCCCAGACCCTGCCCCTGGTGTCCCGTGACCCTTGGTTAGGACCGCAGGTCTCTGCTGGTTGGGCCCCTAAGGTGGAAACGAGTGGGCTCCTGCTGGGATGGCAGAAAGAAGCGCAGGGTCAGTTTCTTCTCCCCACTCTTGTCACAGGGAAGCCCGCCTTTTTTCCCTTTGGTTCTATGTGATATTAACTGTTTTTACAGCTGTCATGATAAATGTTGAACACACTGTCTTGGTTCTGGCAGGCTTGATTCTTTCCTGTTCCACTGAGGTGTGGCGAAAACACCCCAGACGCAGGGCTGAAAGGCAAAGGGCAGGTCTGGTCTCTGCTGAGTAGGGATGGTCGACTGGAAGGAGGTCACAGCAGCAACCTCACCTGCTGCCCACTGGCTTTTTGCCTGATGCGTGTGCCCTGCAGTCAGCTCACCAGGTGACCCTGCCTCCCTCCCGCCCTGCTCATGCTGGAAAATGGAATACTTACCAGGTAGACACCTGAGGAGTCTCCAGGAGCCCCAGGAAGGGTGAACCTCGCGGGGGTAAAGAGGCAGACAGGCACAGGCTGGTATAAACTGAATACTGTTAAGCATTAATTCCTAAACACAAGTGAAGTTCTCATGTATCCTTCCCATTTTCATATCTTTGTGTGTATGTGGTCTCTCCATACACATGATCCTGACTCACACAGATGGGGTGAGACTCACGCAGTGAGTGACCCACCTGGGGTCACACGTCCCCTCAGTCAGGACCCCATGGGCTGTGATCAGCTAGCCCCCAATGTATAAACAAATCAGGTCCCTGGGACCTCTGGGGACCCCAGAAAGAAGTCTAGGATTGGTCTCGTCTCCCCTCAATTGTCCCTGAGAAGTCAGGCCCCTCCTGTTTTCACTTTGGTTCTATGTTATTTTTGCTGCTTTGAAAGCTCATGCTAGAGGTGAACACTCTACCTTGGTTCTGGCAGGCTCTTTCTTGTCTCGCTGAGGTGCTGAGAAAACAGGAGAGCTGGGCTGGAAGACGAGGGGCAGCTCTGTTCTCTTTGGAGGAGAGAGTCGACAGGAAGGAGAGCACAGCAGCAGCCTCACCTGCTGCCCATTGACTTTATGCCCGATCCCTGTGCCCTGGAATCAATTCACCAGGTGAACCTGCCTCCCTACTCAACCTGAATGTGCTGGAAAATTGGAATGATTACCAGGTGGCCACCTGAGGGGTCTCCAGGGGCCCCAGGGAAGGTGAATCTGGCAGGGGAGAGACTAGGAGCCCGACCGCAGCACTGACCCCCGGGAGGGCCAGGGAGGCCCACTCAGAGGAGAGCACAGCTCCCAGAGAAGCCCACCCAGCCCCGGAGCCCAGACACCTGAGCACTGACGCTCAGACGCAGGCACGGAGTTTCCCAGACAGAGGCCAGGCCAGGCCCGCACCCGGGTCCCCATGTCCCAGCGCACACAGAACAGTCAGGCCTAAATGTCCTGACTGCAGGAAGCGCACAGTCTCATTAAACATCATCCGTTTAGACAGGACTTGGAGAGGTCTAAACCTACCATGTAGACAGAACTTGGTCAGGTTCAGACTAGTGTAGCCCTGGTCGCCCAGGAGGCACAGGTCACTCACATGCAGGTCTCTCATCGTTGGACGGGGGGCTCACCCTCGTGTGGGAACTAGGATGTACATTTCTTGAAGAAGAATCATCACAGGCCTCCAAACGTCTCCCATATCGGGAAACTGAAAGGATCTTGTCTCAGTACTTAAGTCAGCATTGTCTTCAGTGTCAAAGGCACGCCTCACCTCTGCATTGATCTTAAGGTGTCAGTCAATACAAAGCAATGGAATGACCATCCTGAGCCAATTCCATTTTGTGTAAATTCATGCCATTTTGATATTTTATGCAGTCTGACAAGTAGATGAGCTCAGACTTAAGCTTCTTAAAAGCATGTTTATCATAACAAGAAATGTATATATCAATATTGTGTGCCTGGTTACTCAGTCATGTAGACTCTTTGCCGACAACAACCACATGGATTGTTGTCTTCTAGGCTCCCCTGTCCATAGCATTCTGCAGGCAAGAATACCGGAGTGGGTTGCCATTTCCTCCTCCGGGGGATCTTCCTGACCCAGTGATTGAGCACGCGTCTCCTGCCTTGGCAGGTGGATTTGTTACCACTGAGCTACCATGGAGGCCATTAATACTGCAGTTTTCAATAAAGATTGATGTGTTATTACAAAAACCAACAAACAAAAACCCCAACCCCAAGCTCTAGAGGTGGATTCTCTCTGCTCTCATTGAATCACACTTGAGGAAGTGCTCAGAGATCTGCCACTGAGCTGACTTATGGACATTCTTGTTGCAAGGTGGTCAGATGTACAAAAACATCTGCTAGAAAAGCAGGAACACAAAAGGTCTACACAGATTTAGACTTCCTGTGATTTCTTCTCTTTTGAGATAACAAGTCCTGCTATGGTGTTTATCATGTGGTGGAAAAAGACCAGATTGAAAACTGAAGGTGGTGAAAAGTCTGGCAGATGATTCACTAACTACAGGCTGAGTCTGACTGCATCAGCCTGCACTCACTCTGTCTCAGGGACCTGCACTCTGTCTCCTAAACCCACGAAGGAAAGGCCTGGCTGAGCTGACAGAAACTGGCAGTTCTCACCAATAGTTGCTTCCTACCTTCCCTTCCTCCACCTGTTATTAGCTGATATTTTAACTATTTAATTTTATTTATTTGGCTGTGCTGGGTCTTGGGTCTTCCATGGTGGCTCAGAAGGTAAAGAATCTGCCGCAGTGCGGAAGACCTGGGTTCAGTCCCTGGGTCAGGAAGATCCCCAGGAGGAGGACATGGCAACCCAGTCCAGTGTTGGGGACATAAAAACCCACTCCAGTATTCTTGCCTGGAAAATCCCAGGGACAGAGGAGCCTGGTGAGCTGCATTTCAAGGGGTCACAAAGAGTCAGACACAACCGAGTCCATTGAGCGTGCTGGGCCTTAGTTGCTGTACACAGGGTCTTCGATTTTCACTGTGGCATGTGGATTTTTGTGTGTGTGTGTGTTTTCAAGCTGTGGCATGTGGGATCTTTAGTTGTGACATATGAGCTCTTAGTTGCAACATGTGGGATCTAGTTCCCTGCACAGGGATTGAACCCAGGCCCCCTGCACTGGAAGCTTGGAATTCTAGCCACTGGACCACCAGGGAAGTCCCAGTTATTGGCTGATCTTGCAGACATGGGTTCTACCCAAAGAAACCAAAGAGGGACCCCCACCTGCACCCTGCCCCTGCTATACTGCACATCTGGCCTTCTGTGAGGAAGTCATATGCTAGGGACTCACAGGTACAAAGTTCCCCTCCACTGCTCAGCAGCGTCAGTGCCTTTGATCCTACATTCATGGTTGAATTCTGTAACACCAAGACACTTGTCACAGGCAGACCCCAGCATGCAAGGGAAGATCCTCCTGGAAGGGGCCATCTCTGGCTTGCGTCCTGGCTCCGTCTCATCTCTCAGTTCACAGGTCACCTCACTGGAGAGATCGCCCCTGACTGTTCTCTCTAAAATGATTTCCAGTACCATCTCAGTCTCCCTTCTTATTTCCTTTGTGTGTCTGTGTGTGTTTAAAATTGATTTTTACTGGAGTATAGTTTCTGTACAATGTTGTGTTGGTTTATGCTGTACAACAAAATGAATCAGCTCTTGGTACACACATATCCCCTCTATTTTGGATTTCTCTCTCATGCAGGTCACCACAAAGCAATGAGCAGAGTTTCCTGTGCTATCCAGTAGGTTCTCATTAGTTATCTGTTTTATGCATAGTATCAGTAGTGTTGGAGGAGGGCATGGCAACCCATTCCAATATGCTTGCCTGGAGAATCCCGTGGACAGAGGAGCCTGGAGAGGTACAGTCCATAGGGTCGCAAAGAGTCAGACACGACTGAAGCAACTGAGCAGGTATGGACACGTGTTGATAGTGCATATATGTCAGTCTCAGTGTCCCAGTCCATCCTGCCTGCTTCCCCCAGAACCCATACATTTGTTCTCTACATCTGTGTCTCTGTTTCTGTTTTGCAGGTAAGTTCATCTGGACTATTTTTCTAGATTCCACGTATGTACGTTAATACACTATATTTGTTTTTCTCTTTCTGACTTACTTGACCCAGGTGGCGCGAGTGGTAAACAACCCGCCTGCTAATGCAGGAGACGGAAGAGATGCGGGTTCGACCCCTGGGTCATGAAGATCCGCTGGAGGAGGGCACGGCGGCTCGCTCCAGTATTCTTGCCTGGGCAATCCCATGGACAAGCCTGGCAGGCTACAGTCCATAGTGTCACAAAGAACTGGACACAACTGAATCGACTTAGCACATGACACTCTCTAGGTTTATTCCCTTCTTGTTTTCATCTAGCTCTTTGCAAAGTAAAAAAACATCTCATTTTATATGTGTCTGCCTCATATTCCTAGAGTCTATGGTTGCAGCAGGCAGGAACACTTCAGTCTCTCTCCTCCTGTATTTCCAGCCTGGGCATATTGAAAAGGGCTCAGGATGGATTGAATGAAGGAGTGAATGATAGGCTGGTTCACTTCTTCCAGCTATGAAATTGGATTAAAACATGGTCTGGGATCAAAGCCGTTGCCAGAGAATAAATATCCACATAAATAACTGAATTATGCCTTAGCAAAAGATAGCGTGTGACAAGAGGGGATTGTCAATAACCTAAAAGAATATATTTTCTCTGGCAATGGAGCCATGGAATATTTTTTGATAGTGATGAAAAAGAGAATCCAAAGGCATGAGACTCCTGCTGATGAACAGTTGCACAAAAGGGTGTACATTTCTGTGGAAGTAAGTATGTACTTGCTCACTCAGTCATGCCTGACACTTTGCAATCCCATGGACTGTAGCCCGCCAGGGTCCTCTGTCCATGGGGATTCTCCAGGCAAGAATACTGGAGTGGGGTGCCATGTCCTCCTCCAAGGGATCTTCCTAACCCAGGGATTGAACCCAGGTCTCCCACATTGCAGGTGGATTCTTTACTGTCTGGACCACGGGGAAGCCTGAAAATAAGTTTATCTGGGCTCAATAAGAGCAGAGTCAGGTTGTCACAGTCTCAGGCTTATTTTGCTCTTTTATCTAGAGTTGCACAACCACGTGGAACTTCCACTAACTCACCAATCCAGAAAGGGTGGGAAACGCTGTGGGTTCTGTCTGCGTTTACAGTCTTGTACATTGCAGACTGCATCCTAACAGCCTTCCAGATGAGCTGAAAACAATCACCTGTCAGTATCTCAAGGAAGCTTTCTCAGACTCTTACTGGTTCCTAGGCAATCTCATTCTGCATTTCTCCTTTATTGAGTTGTGTGGATTATTCTGGAAATAAAAGGTCCTGGCCAAGAAATGCCTTGAAGCCAGTCCCATCTCTGGAGAGTAATGATCTGTGACTTTCTTTCAAGGTTTTGAGGATTTGAAGATTAGGTAGGATAGACCACATAAGCCACAATTCACAGTGCCTTGCATACTGTAAATTCTCTATAAATATTATTAATGAATAATGAATAATTAATTTGCTATTAATAATTAGTTGATGGAAGGGGAGAAAACTTCTCTCAATAGAGGGTGAAAAGGCATTTGACCAGACTTAATATCCAACCTGATGAAAAGTGCTTCTTGTTTTTTTTTTTTAATTTAAAAAGTATTTTTCTTGGAGGATAATTACTTTACAATCTCGTGTTGGTTTTTGCCATATATCGACATGAATCCATCATCAAAAAAGTCTGCTTCTTACACTTCTGCCTCCATCAGTATGGTGGTCTAGAAACTAGAAAACTTGTGCTACTGCAAAATAAACTGGTTGCTGGATAAATGAGAACGAGCATATTGTACAAGCATTGCTGAACTTTTCAAAAACTAAAGGGTTAAACTTCCCTCGTGGAGACTGAATCCAGGATATAGGAATGCACAGGCCTGGGAGAATCCCTAAAGACAGCAAAGGGGAGAACAAGAGATTAATACATGGCACGAAGAGGAAGTGAGATGAACCCGACACATTCAGTGCAGTCCAGTCGCTCAGTCGTGTCCGACTCTTTGCGACCCCATGAATCGCAGCGCGCCAGGCCTCCCTGTCCATCTAAAAAAAAAAAGATACAAATGAATTTTTGACAAAGTGAAGACAGACATAAAGAACAAACTTACAGTTACCAAAGGAGAAAAGGGGTGAGGGAGAGATAAATTAGGAGTTTGGGATTAGCAGATGCACATTACTATGAAGAAAATAGATAAACAACAAGGACATCTTATATCACACAGGGAACTCTATTCAATATCTTATAATAACCTGTAATAGAGAAGACTCTGAAAAAGAATATGTATATATGTATATGTGAATTACTTTGTTGTATACCTGAAGCTAATACAACACTGTAAATCAGCTATACTAAAAAGAAAAAAAAAAAAAAGATTTCTATCTGACAGTGATGGCAGGATGAACTGGAGCAGCAGGAACTGTGGAACGAGGGAACAAACCCAGATTCTGCAGCTCTAATTCTCACAGATGTGACAGGAGCGGACCTGAGCCTCTGGCGGTGGGCACAAGGAACACGTGTGGGTATGTCCCTTGAGGAAAAGCCTCCAGACTCTGGATGTTGTATTAAGGAGACAAAGGGGACAGACTGGAGAGACAGTGCTGAGGTTGCAGACCTGGGTTTTCAAGGGTTTGGTATAATGTCATTGACCCAACAGGCAAGGGAAGAGAGCCAGTAGTTCTTGGGGACCTGCTAAATGCCAGGCACAGTTGGCATCCATCCCATTTAAGTATCACAAAACTGCTTCCTATCTCCAATTCCCAGCCAAAACTTCAGACTTTTCAAGGACAACAAAGGCTGATTATAGTGATTTACTTGAATTCAGGACTTCCCTGATAGCTCACTTGATAAAGAATCTGCCTGCAATGCAGGAGACCCCAGTTCAATTCCTGGGTTGGGAAGATCTCCTGGAGAAGGGAAAGGCTACCCACTCCAGTATTCTGGCCTGGAGAATTCCATGGACTGTATAGTCCATGGGATTGCAAAGAGTTGGAGACGACTGAGCAACCTGCACTTGAATTCAGTTATACATACTATTTATTTCTTTAACATTATAACATATAATTTAACATTATAACATTGGCACCAAGTTATAATATTGGCACCTGCCAATATCCATCAGGTGTTCAACTGAAAAAAAAAATTGCTATCCATTTTACATTGAGCTCATTGAGACTGTGGGGAAGGCAATGGCACCCCACCCCAGTACTCTTGCCTGGAAAATCCAATGGACGGAGTAGCCTGGTGGGCTGCAGTCCATGGGGTCGCTAACAGTCGGACAGACTGAGCGACTTCACTTTCACTTTTCTCTTTCATGCATTGGAGAAGGAAATGGCACCCCACTCCAGTATTCTTGCCTGGAGAATCCCAGGGATGGGGGAGCCTGGTGGGCTGCCGTCTATGGGGTCACACAGAGTCGGACACGACTGAAGTTACTTAGCAGCAGCAGCAGCATTGAGACTGTAAATTCTGGATATTTAGGAATGAATTAATGATTTGAAGTTCATTTGACTACATGCAAGCATTCTTCAGAATGGTGAAGCTGAAGCTCCAGTATTTTGGCTCCCTGATGTGAACAGCCAATTCACTGGAAAAGACCCTGATGCTGGGAAGGACTGAAGGAGAAAAGGAGAAGAGGGAGGCAGAGGATGAGATGGTTGGATAGTATTACTGATTCAGTGGATGTAAACTTGGGCAAAACCGGGAGACAGTGGTGGACCTGGAGGCCTGGCATGCTGCAGTCCATAGGGCCGCAGAATCAGACATGACTTAGGTACTGAACAATAACAGCAAATGCATTCTCCTCCTTATTTGTGAAGTTTAGAACCTGACCACCCCTATGATAAACTCTCATGCTGTCTGTGTTCATCATAGCAGTATTGGCAGGCAGTGTAACGTGACAATTAAGAACATAAATTCTGGGGCCAAACCTTCAGGACTTACATCCAGCTGTTCTTATTACTGCAAGACAATGGGCAAGTTGTTTAACTCTCTGTACCTTGGTTTCATCTATAAAATGGGAATACCAATTTCTACCTATGTATAATTTTATTTGTAAAAGAAGTTTATGGCATCTGATGAGTGTTATGTTAAATGTTTTGTATTTAATAATCCCCATTTGATAGTTGAGGAACCTGAGATCCGTTAAGGTTAAATAATAGGAAAGTTTCCTGGTGGTCTAGTGGTTAAGATTCTGGACTTTCAATGCCATGGCCTGGGTTCAATCCCTGGTCAGGGGACTGAGATCCTCTAAGCCAGTGGTCCCTAACCTTTTTGGCACCAGGAACCAGTTTCATGGAAGACAATTTTTCCGTGGCCTGGGGAGGGGGATGGTTTGGGGACAATTCAAGCGCATTACATTTATTATGCACATTATTTCTATTGGGGCTTCCCTAGTGGCTCAGACGGTAAAGAATCTGCCTGCAATGCAGGAGACCCGGATTCGATCCCTGAGTTGGGAAGATCCTCCTGAAGGTAGGCATGGCAACCCACTCCAGTATTCTTGCCTGGAGAATCCCATGGTCAGAGGAGCCTGACTGGCTATAGTCCATGTATGTGGCTGGAAAGAGTCAGACATGACTGAGTGGCTAACACTATTTCTATTATTATTACATCGGCTCCACCTCATATCATCAAGCATTAGATCCTGGAGGTTGAGGGCCCCTGATATAGATTTTCTGCTCTGTGCCATGCAGTCCTATATTATAGACTCTGGAGACATAGCAATGAAAAAAAAAAAGGAAAATATGTTTCCCCTTCATCTGGTTATGTCCTAGTGCAAGTCATGCAGTGGGACCAAAAATAACAAAAAAGACCCTTAGTGGGCAAAAGTGAGTCAAACCCAAGGCTACTGAAGACACATGGTGTCAGGAACAGAACTTGGTGGATAGGACTCTGGGTTATAACAGTATGTGCTAATGACAGAAGCCAAAAAGTTGGAAGAACTCATCCAGAGACAGAATGAGTGATCTTTGGGACTTCCCTGACAGTCCAGTGGTTAAGAATCCATGCTTCCAGTGGAGAGGGCGGGGGTTTGATCCCCGGTCAGGGAACTAAGATTCTGTATACTGTGCAGCACAGCAGAAAAAAAAAAACCAAACTTCCAAGATACCTAGTCTGTTTTCAGGAAAGATAAATGAACATGGAGGATTCTCAGGTGGCCCTAGGGGTAAAGAAACCACCTGCCAATGCATGAGACGCAGGTTTGATCCCTGGGTCGGGAAGATCCCCTGGAGGAGGAAATGGCAACCTACTCCAGTATTCTTGCCTGGAGAATCCCATGGACAGAGGATCTTGGTGGGCTACAGTTGCAAACTCTTTGCATAGGTTTGCAAAGAGTCAGACACGACTGAAGCAACTTAGCATGCACACATGTAGAGAAATGCTGAGAGGAAAAAGAGGGCATAGTCAGGACAGGGCCAGGGCCAGAATTAGGTAGTGTCACAGACACAAAGGAAGAAGAAAAATAAAATAGCAAAAGAAAAAGAGGGCTACAGGGAAGTCCCCTCCCTCATTTGCTTCCATATTCACTCATATAACTATCAACTACGAGGCATCTACTTTGTGCCGGACCCTACTCTAGGCTCTGGGGATACAGTAGTGAACCAAACAGAGAAAACTTCACTGTGGAGCTTTTACGTTCTAGGGGATGAACCATATGTGTGTGTGTGTATTTGTGCTCAGTCCTGTTTGACTCTTTGGGACCCCATGCACTGTAGCCCACCAGGCTCCTCTGTCCATGGGATTTTCCAGGCAAGAATACTGGAGTAGGTTGCTATTTCCTTCTCTAGGGGATCTTCCTAACCCAGGTCTCCTGCATTGCAGACAGATTCTTTACCATCTGAGCCACCAGTCATTTCCTTCTCCAGGAGATCTTCCCAACCCAGGGATCAAACCTGCATCTCCTGCATTGGCAGGCAGATTCTTTACCATTGATATAGGCCATGAGTATAAACACGAGCGTTATCCATGCAGAGATAGTTAAAGTCACAAACTAAATGCGATCAACAAGAAGGGGTTCAAGTGCTGATTTCTGGGGCATCCAACACTAAGAGATCAGGGAACAAGGTAGAACCAGCCGAGGAGAGTGCAGAAGAGAGGCTAGTGAAACCGGAGGGGGAGCAGGCGTGAAGAACAACACGTTTAAGGAGGAAGAGCCTGGCCTGGGCACAGCGCTGCTAACAGGAGGCGTGATAATGACCTCTGAGATTGAGCAAAAAACCTTCAAAAAAACAGTCCTGCTTATCATAAGGAAATGGTCAGCACACATACAAGGATGATTATTGTAGCCTTGTTTACAACAGAAAAAAAAAAAAAAAGAAATCTACATGGCCAACAGGAGAGAAACAATTCAATATAAAATATTAGGTGCTATGTGTTTAGTCTGTCTGACTGTTTGTGATCCCAGGGCCTGTAGCCGGCCAGGCTCCTCTGTCCATGGGATTTTTCTCAGCACACATACAAGGATGATTATTGTAGCCTTGTTTACAACAGAAAAAAAAAAAAAAAGAAATCTACATGGCCAACAGGAGAGAAACAATTCAATATAAAATATTAGGTGCTATGTGTTTAGTCTGTCTGACTGTTTGTGATCCCAGGGCCTGTAGCCGGCCAGGCTCCTCTGTCCATGGGATTTTTCAGGCAAGAACACTGGAGTGGGTTGCCATTTCCTCTTCCAGGGGATCTTCCTGGCCCAGGGATTGAACTGGCATCTCCTACATCTTCTGCATTGGCAAGTGGATTCTTTACCACTGAGCTACCTGGTAAAGCCCATATAAAATATTACATAGCAATTAAAACACATAGTAAAGAGGAACATTTAACAAGAAATGCTCACAATAAACCAAAAAATTAAAATATAAAATTGCCTATATTTTTCTTAGTCTGTTGATTTTAAACATTTTAACTCATGAAGATATTTATTAAAATATAGAAACGCAAAAAAATTCTTAGAAGATAGACATCACAATGTCATTAATAGAGGTTGTCTCTCAGCAACGAATTTAGGGTAATTTCTTTTTTTGGGGAACTCTAATTCTAGGTTTATTCAACACAATTCTTTTACTCTACTCAACAAACACAACATTATCTAAAATGCTACAAAGTTACAAAACTCAAAACAGAAAATTTATAGTACTGACTGTACAATAAAAGCCAGCAAAGCCACGTACACGTTGCCAAGGTAACCTGCAGGACCACCATGAATACACACAGTGGGGGTTCTGTGGTGACCTGGCACACCTGGCTCTCAACTTACCAATTTCAGAAAGAGAGGGAGACGTTGGGGCGGGGGGCGGGGGGGGCCGGTGTGTGTGACGCACATGCCTAAAAAGAGCAATTTGGGTAGATAACTGGTACCCTAGAGGTCAGAAGAGGACTCAGGCAGGGGAGCAGGGCCAGGCTAACAGGAATGGCCGTTGTGTAAAAGCATGTCCTTTCCTGTGGGACTCCACAGGCCTCCAAGTCATCTGTAGAATGGGAAAACGTGCTCCCAGGCTGACATTGACCCATCACTAGGAGCCCCCTGCTCATCTCTGTTGGCTTTGCCACCAAACCGACTTTCAGGAACTAGAAATGTGGAAGCTTTCTAGCTAGAAAACAGGAGGGGATCTTTACAAGCAAGTCGCCAACCAAACCAAACCCACAACACTCTGCAGCTGGAACTCTGCTGCCCCGAGAACATCTCAACTGCTCCCTTCACCTTCCAAGTCTGCCCCTGAGGAGGGATTTCTTTCCTACCAACACTTCTTCGGCTAGAAAAGTGACAGAAGTGAGTTGGCTGGGGTAGAGCTTCAGTGGCCTTGATTATCGGGAGGAGCTAGAACTAGAGTGTCTCTTGTCGTGGCGGCAGCCCCGGGAGAACGGGATCATGGGAGCACCAGGGACTTGAGTCTGTAGAGGGGAACATGACTTTCTCCTCATCCTTGGACCTGTGCCATGTGGGAAGCAGTGGTAGCATTCTTCGGGGGCAGATGGGGGGGATTGCCTGGGGGGTAGCCAAGGCCAAGGGGTCATAGAGGCAGTAGCCATGATGTCCTGGTAGTTGATTTATTCTCTCTCCATGAGCTTCAGCGCCTTCTCAGTCTCATGTGGATTTTCAAACTCATGCATAGGCACAGCCTTTAAACAGATGGGGGTGATGCTTTCTACAGGCATATGTCAATCTTTTTAATTTTCCCAGAGGTGGAGAATATCTTCATAATGTGACCCTTGATCACATTCCTGGTGAGCCTCCCCATGTGTTCTTTGGTGGGTTTAGGGGAAGGGTTCTTTGCCTTTCCTTTTCATCACTTTCAGCTGGTTTACATTTGGAGCATGAACGCCACCTGTTGTCATGTCTGTGCCAAGAAGGACTTGGAGAGCCAGAGGAGCTGCTGGAGCTGGCGCTGGGGAACGTGCTGACACTTGAGCAGTTTGATGCTCAAGATGAGCTGGAGCCGCTGATGGAGCCTGTGCTGGTGCTCGAGCCCAGAGTGGAGGCAGAACTGGACCGAGACCGGAAGCTGCTGCTACCACCAGAAGTGCTGTGCCTCTTTTGACTTTTATCTCCGCAGGGACATCACTTTGCCAGCAAAGGTCCATCTAGTCAAAACTATGGTTTTTCCAGTAGTCATGTACGGATGTGAGAGTTGGACCATAAAGCAATCTGAGCACCAAAGAATTGATGGTTTCAAATTGTGTTGAAGAAGACTCTTGTGAGTCCCTTGGACAGCAAGGAGATCAAACCAATGAATCCTAAAAGAAATCAACCCTGAATATTGACTGGAAGGTCTGATGCTAAAGCTGAAGCTACAACTGGCCACCTGATGTGAAGAGCTGACACATCAGAAAAGACCCTGATGCTGGGAAAGATTAAAGGCAGGAGGAGAAGCGGGTGACAGAGGATGAGGTGGTTGGATGGCATTACCAACTCAATAGACATGAGTTTGAGCAAACTCCAGGAGATAGTGAAGGACAGGTGTGGTCCAGGGTCTATGAGGTCTCAAAGAGTCGGCCACTGCTCAGGACTAAACTACAAATGATCCTTCTTGCTTGACTCCTTGATGGCCCTTTTATCTTTAGAGCGATACTTGGACTTTTCCTTAGAGTGAACTTTGCATTTAGTAGAGGGCACCCTAGTCCTGGATTTCATATTATTTTCTTTGACTTCTAGTAAGCTCTTGTTACTATACAGAGGATAAGATGGTTGGATGGCATCATCGACTCAATGGACATGAGTTTGAGCAACCTCCAGGAGTTGGTGATGGAAAGGGAAGCCTGGCATGCTGAAGTCCATGGGGTTGCAAAGAGTTGGATACGACTGAGCGACTGAACTGACTGACTGAAGCTCTTTTTTTCCAGTTCCAATGAAACCATTCCCCCTTTCTGAGGTGTTCAAAGCAGCAATGGTGGTCTCACTTATCTGAACTCTCACTTCTACCTTGAATCTGAAAAAGGATCCCTAATTGACTGCAATCTGTGCCAGAGTGCATCATCTTCCCATCACTATGGCCTCCTCCTGCTCTCAGGGTGATTTTTCAAAATTACAGTTTCCTGAAACCACCTTCCTTATTTCCTGTTTAAGAGGAAAGTCCCTCTAAGAGAGCAGTTTTAGGACTTCCTTGGTGGTCCAGTAGTTAAGAATTTGCCTGCCTGGGATGAATTGAGAGAGTAGCATTGAAATATATACATTACCATATGTAAAATTTGATAGCCAGTGGAAATTTGCTGTATGACGTGGGGAGCTCAAATCCAATGCTCTATGACAACCTAGAAGGGTAGCATGGTGTGGCAGATGGGAGCGAAGTTCAAGAGGAAGGGGACATACATATACTTATGGCTGATTCATATTGATACATGATAGAAACCAATACAGTGTTGTAAAGCAATTATACTCCAGTTAAAAATAAATACATTAAAAAAAATCCACTTGCCAATGTAGGGGACTCAGGTTCGATCCTTGATCTGGAAAGATCCCACATACCTCGAAGCAACTAAGCCACAACTACTTGGCCTATGCTCTAGAGCCCAGAGCCACAACTACTGAGCCCATACACCTGAGCCGGTGTTCTGCAACAAGGGAAGCCACTGCAATGAGAAGCCGGCATCCCGCAACTACAGAGCAGCCCCCCACTCACCACAACTAGTCTGCTTGGAACAATGAAGACCCAGCACAGTCAAAAATAAACAAAAAAATTTTAAAAGGAGAGAAAGCAGTTTTAGCAGAGTGGTAGGAGTGAGGTGGGGGTGAATCAAGATCATCCTGGGGAACTAGGGTTCTGAAAAGGTTGGTACTTTTAACAATAATGAGCAGGTATTGAGCACTTAGTATATGCCAAGCAGAGTGCTCAGTGTTCACTGTGTATATTAGGGATTATTTAAATTATTGCAGATAGGTATTCTTCTGTGGAAGTGTTACTGCTATTCCCACCATACAGATAAGGGTATAGGAGTTATATAATTGTACCCTACTCTAGTATTCTTGCCTGGAAAATTCCATGGACGGAGGAGCCTGGAAGGCTGCAGTCCATGGGGTCGCTAAGAGTCCGACATGACTGAGCGGCTTCATTTTCACTTTTCACTTTCATGCATTGGAGAAGGAAATGGCAACCCACTCCAGTGTTCTTGTCTGGAGAATCCCAGGGACGGGGGAGCCTGGTGGGCTGCCGTCTCTGGGGTCGCACAGGGTCGGACACGACTGAAGCGACTAAGCAGCAGAGAGGCTAGTAACTTGCCCAGGGCCCCACAATTGGAGGAACCAGGTTCTGAAACCAGTCAGGCTGGCTCTAAAGTCTGGGGTCTTTCTTCCTACATTTGAGAGGTAGATGAAACATTTCCAAGAAAGAGATCTATGTATTTGTAACAGATGGGGTAGTATGAAGGTGAGAAAGGCTGAAGAATTTAGAAGAGATGTTTACTGAGTGCCNTATTCAACACAATTCTTTTACTCTACTCAACAAACACAACATTATCTAAAATGCTACAAAGTTACAAAACTCAAAACAGAAAATTTATAGTACTGACTGTACAATAAAAGCCAGCAAAGCCACGTACACGTTGCCAAGGTAACCTGCAGGACCACCATGAATACACACAGTGGGGGTTCTGTGGTGACCTGGCACACCTGGCTCTCAACTTACCAATTTCAGAAAGAGAGGGAGACGTTGGGGCGGGGGGCGGGGGGGGCCGGTGTGTGTGACGCACATGCCTAAAAAGAGCAATTTGGGTAGATAACTGGTACCCTAGAGGTCAGAAGAGGACTCAGGCAGGGGAGCAGGGCCAGGCTAACAGGAATGGCCGTTGTGTAAAAGCATGTCCTTTCCTGTGGGACTCCACAGGCCTCCAAGTCATCTGTAGAATGGGAAAACGTGCTCCCAGGCTGACATTGACCCATCACTAGGAGCCCCCTGCTCATCTCTGTTGGCTTTGCCACCAAACCGACTTTCAGGAACTAGAAATGTGGAAGCTTTCTAGCTAGAAAACAGGAGGGGATCTTTACAAGCAAGTCGCCAACCAAACCAAACCCACAACACTCTGCAGCTGGAACTCTGCTGCCCCGAGAACATCTCAACTGCTCCCTTCACCTTCCAAGTCTGCCCCTGAGGAGGGATTTCTTTCCTACCAACACTTCTTCGGCTAGAAAAGTGACAGAAGTGAGTTGGCTGGGGTAGAGCTTCAGTGGCCTTGATTATCGGGAGGAGCTAGAACTAGAGTGTCTCTTGTCGTGGCGGCAGCCCCGGGAGAACGGGATCATGGGAGCACCAGGGACTTGAGTCTGTAGAGGGGAACATGACTTTCTCCTCATCCTTGGACCTGTGCCATGTGGGAAGCAGTGGTAGCATTCTTCGGGGGCAGATGGGGGGGATTGCCTGGGGGGTAGCCAAGGCCAAGGGGTCATAGAGGCAGTAGCCATGATGTCCTGGTAGTTGATTTATTCTCTCTCCATGAGCTTCAGCGCCTTCTCAGTCTCATGTGGATTTTCAAACTCATGCATAGGCACAGCCTTTAAACAGATGGGGGTGATGCTTTCTACAGGCATATGTCAATCTTTTTAATTTTCCCAGAGGTGGAGAATATCTTCATAATGTGACCCTTGATCACATTCCTGGTGAGCCTCCCCATGTGTTCTTTGGTGGGTTTAGGGGAAGGGTTCTTTGCCTTTCCTTTTCATCACTTTCAGCTGGTTTACATTTGGAGCATGAACGCCACCTGTTGTCATGTCTGTGCCAAGAAGGACTTGGAGAGCCAGAGGAGCTGCTGGAGCTGGCGCTGGGGAACGTGCTGACACTTGAGCAGTTTGATGCTCAAGATGAGCTGGAGCCGCTGATGGAGCCTGTGCTGGTGCTCGAGCCCAGACTGGAGGCAGAACTGGACCGAGACCGGAAGCTGCTGCTACCACCGGAAGTGCTGTGCCTCTTTTGACTTTTATCTCTGCAGGGACATCACTTTGCCAGCAAAGGTCCATCTAGTCAAAACTATGGTTTTTCCAGTAGTCATGTACGGATGTGAGAGTTGGACCATAAAGCAATCTGAGCACCAAAGAATTGATGGTTTCAAATTGTGTTGAAGAAGACTCTTGTGAGTCCCTTGGACAGCAAGGAGATCAAACCAATGAATCCTAAAAGAAATCAACCCTGAATATTGACTGGAAGGTCTGATGCTAAAGCTGAAGCTACAACTGGCCACCTGATGTGAAGAGCTGACACATCAGAAAAGACCCTGATGCTGGGAAAGATTAAAGGCAGGAGGAGAAGCGGGTGACAGAGGATGAGGTGGTTGGATGGCATTACCAACTCAATAGACATGAGTTTGAGCAAACTCCAGGAGATAGTGAAGGACAGGTGTGGTCCAGGGTCTATGAGGTCTCAAAGAGTCGGCCACTGCTCAGGACTAAACTACAAATGATCCTTCTTGCTTGACTCCTTGATGGCCCTTTTATCTTTAGAGCGATACTTGGACTTTTCCTTAGAGTGAACTTTGCATTTAGTAGAGGGCACCCTAGTCCTGGATTTCATATTATTTTCTTTGACTTCTAGTAAGCTCTTGTTACTATACAGAGGATAAGATGGTTGGATGGCATCATCGACTCAATGGACATGAGTTTGAACAACCTCCAGGAGTTGGTGATGGAAAGGGAAGCCTGGCATGCTGAAGTCCATGGGGTTGCAAAGAGTTGGATACGACTGAGCGACTGAACTGACTGACTGAAGCTCTTTTTTTCCAGTTCCAATGAAACCATTCCCCCTTTCTGAGGTGTTCAAAGCAGCAATGGTGGTCTCACTTATCTGAACTCTCACTTCTACCTTGAATCTGAAAAAGGATCCCTAATTGACTGCAATCTGTGCCAGAGTGCATCATCTTCCCATCACTATGGCCTCCTCCTGCTCTCAGGGTGATTTTTCAAAATTACAGTTTCCTGAAACCACCTTCCTTATTTCCTGTTTAAGAGGAAAGTCCCTCTAAGAGAGCAGTTTTAGGACTTCCTTGGTGGTCCAGTAGTTAAGAATTTGCCTGCCTGGGATGAATTGAGAGAGTAGCATTGAAATATATACATTACCATATGTAAAATTTGATAGCCAGTGGAAATTTGCTGTATGACGTGGGGAGCTCAAATCCAATGCTCTATGACAACCTAGAAGGGTAGCATGGTGTGGCAGATGGGAGCGAAGTTCAAGAGGAAGGGGACATACATATACTTATGGCTGATTCATATTGATACATGATAGAAACCAATACAGTGTTGTAAAGCAATTATACTCCAGTTAAAAATAAATACATTAAAAAAAATCCACTTGCCAATGTAGGGGACTCAGGTTCGATCCTTGATCTGGAAAGATCCCACATACCTCGAAGCAACTAAGCCACAACTACTTGGCCTATGCTCTAGAGCCCAGAGCCACAACTACTGAGCCCATACACCTGAGCCGGTGTTCTGCAACAAGGGAAGCCACTGCAATGAGAAGCCGGCATCCCGCAACTACAGAGCAGCCCCCCACGCACCACAACTACTCTGCTTGGAACAATGAAGACCCAGCACAGTCAAAAATAAACAAAAAAATTTTAAAAGGAGAGAAAGCAGTTTTAGCAGAGTGGTAGGAGTGAGGTGGGGGTGAATCAAGATCATCCTGGGGAACTAGGGTTCTGAAAAGGTTGGTACTTTTAACAATAATGAGCAGGTATTGAGCACTTAGTATATGCCAAGCAGAGTGCTCAGTGTTCACTGTGTATATTAGGGATTATTTAAATTATTGCAGATAGGTATTCTTCTGTGGAAGTGTTACTGCTATTCCCACCATACAGATAAGGGTATAGGAGTTATATAATTGTACCCTACTCTAGTATTCTTGCCTGGAAAATTCCATGGACGGAGGAGCCTGGAAGGCTGCAGTCCATGGGGTCGCTAAGAGTCCGACATGACTGAGCGGCTTCATTTTCACTTTTCACTTTCATGCATTGGAGAAGGAAATGGCAACCCACTCCAGTGTTCTTGTCTGGAGAATCCCAGGGACGGGGGAGCCTGGTGGGCTGCCGTCTCTGGGGTCGCACAGGGTCGGACACGACTGAAGCGACTAAGCAGCAGAGAGGCTAGTAACTTGCCCAGGGCCCCACAATTGGAGGAACCAGGTTCTGAAACCAGTCAGGCTGGCTCTAAAGTCTGGGGTCTTTCTTCCTACATTTGAGAGGTAGATGAAACATTTCCAAGAAAGAGATCTATGTATTTGTAACAGATGGGGTAGTATGAAGGTGAGAAAGGCTGAAGAATTTAGAAGAGATGTTTACTGAGTGCCTGATGCATTCCAGGCACTGGTGATCAAAGTTGGACAGGCTGAAACAGAGGACCAGCCAGCAGAGGGCTTAGTCTACCGTGAGCAGGGGCATTTATGGGTTGGGAAAGGGGGGACCAGAGCAGACGGGGGTTGGCGGGGGTGGGGGTTAGGTCTCAGAAGAGAAACACTTCTCTTCATCCTGAAGAGAGTCCTAGGTTAAGCTGAAATGGAAATGTAAGGAGGGGAGGAATTTGTTAAGGAAGATCTCAGGAGATAAAGGTGTGCGCGATTCCTGAATTTTTAGGGGTCACATAACCCTTTTGAGTATATAATGAAAATGATGGATTCTTTCTCCAGAAAAATGTACATCCACACAAGGAATTCATAATCTCCTGTGGTGCAGTTTTCAGAACTGTCTCTGAGACAGAGGACCAACACCCTAGAGATGTCATCCCAGCTGGTCTCTCCCTGGACCTTCTGCAGGTCTAAGAGATGGGCAGGAAGAGGCTTGCTTGCTAGACTCCGAGAAACCAGGAAGAGGCTTGCTTGCTTGCTAGACTCTGAGAAACCGGTAGATTTCTGGCCAAAAGGGGCCCTCCTCTGATTCTTCCCACCCCCAAAACCCTCCTCCTCACCGACATAGTCTGGGATCCGGTTGGCAAGAGGTGAAACTTCAGAGCTGGGCACACATTGGCAGAGTCCTCAGTAACTAAAACTTTCTTGCACTTTGAGGAGCTTTAGTCTCGCCCACCAGAGCCTGGAAGACACTTCTTCCTTATGCAGGCTGTTTGCTTTCACTTTCCTTTCACTGAAGTCCCTGCCCCTTCCACGCTCCACCCCTGGGTGGCTTCCTGGCCTTCAAAGTTGACTGCCCCCAGCTATGAGGCCTCGGGTAAGTTACCCTACAAGCAAATACAAACTGAATGCTGGCCCAAATCAGTTCCTTCCAGCGTAGCAATCCCAGTACAGGCCTATTCGTAGAATTTTGTCTGCTTTAATGGCTTAGAAAGTTAACCAGAACATGCAGATGTTGATAATTGCAACCATGATAGATAAAAGCCCCACGTTCGCCAAACTGTGGTGATAGCCAGGATTTGAGAGCTGTTACATGTCCAATTCTGCTTTTCATGAATTAACCTTCAAAATGACCCCTCAAAGTTTTGTTTTTTTCATTTTACAGATGAGATTCTAAATTTGTGAGGCACAGTATAGAAACTTGCCCAAAATCCCACTGCTAGAAGTGATACAAATATCCAAGTACTTGAATTTTTGCCACGAAGGGTTTATATTTTGGTTCCATTTGTGACTCTTGAGTAGGCAAGCTGTTAACACTTACTGGAGACATCCAGGGCTTCCCTGGTAAAGAATCTGCCTGTAATGCAGACTTGGGTTTGCTCCCCTGGAGAAGGGAATGGGTCTCCACCTGTATTCTTGCCTGGAGAATTTCATAGAGTCATCCAGCACTCAAGGGTGAGTCAAATGCAAGTATAATTAAATACTGCAGGATGTCTATATTTTCACCCAATCCAGGGTTTCCCACTATTTTAGGCCCCCTTCTCAATCCCGCTACTCATCTAAGTATGCCAAGTTTGAGGCTTGGCAAGTAGGCCCATTTGAATCCTAGTCCATTTAGTAGCTTAGAACCAGCTTGGCTAGAGAGCCTATTTCATCAGTAAAACCTGGTCACAGTTAAGTACCCAATGAGAGGTGAAATGTCAGCTAAAAGGGCCAAACGCCTTTTCTGCAGTACAGTGGGGCCAAGTCAGAGCCTAAACTCCTTTCTTGCCAGACCATTTGGGATCTCTCCCTTGTGCAACCAGGGATGGCACCACTGTGGCTCAAGCCTTCATTTCTGGTGTCCATCCCCATCTATAGCAGTTCTGAAGTGTGGTTCTCTTCCAAACAGCACTTGAATAATCTGGCACAGGGGTTCAACAAACCACAGTTCAGCCATTCTCAATCCAAAGGAGAAGGTGTGCTCTTAGAGAGGTCTTCAGATGTTACAATGTGTGTGTGTATGTGTGTGTGGGGAGGGTTCTCTAAACATATAATAGGGTGGAAACCAGGGAAGCTTAAACAAGTTCACACCTAAAATTGTCCACATAGCTCTTCTGGGGAAACAGATATCACAGTTTACCCATTCAATCAGACCATTAAAGGATTGAGGCTGAGGACAGAAGTAGCCCATGTCTCATAAAAGCAGACATAGCTTTTATTTTACATTTTCCCACAGTCCCTCATGCACCAATGTCATTTCCTAGTTTAATAACACAGGAAATAGGCAGACACATGTGGACTTAAAAAAATATTTTTTTTTAATTAACTGAGACAAACCTAAAATCGCAGCTTCTGGAAGAACCATTTGTTCTTGCCAGTCCTGTATCTTTTCCCACAGTCCCTCATGCACCAATGTCATTTCCCAGTTTAGTAACACAGGAAATAGGTAGACACATGGGGACTTTTAAAATATTTTTATTAACTGAGACAGACCTAAAATCGCAGCTTCTGGAAGAACCATTTGTTCTTGCCAGTCTTGTATCTAGAGGGGGGAAGAAAAAAAGACACAAATGAGAGGAGGAATCACAGAAGACAAAACCGTCTTCATGGAGGACAGTGAAACCACACTCCAACATTCACTACCAAAGCCTTCTTACCTCTCCTCAAACTTGACCTTTGCCTCTCGTCGGGCCTTGCGTTTGAGAGCAGGGTCTCTGAAGACATCCTTGTTGACAACAGTTTTGTCCAAGGGGATATCCACAGAGTACCTGGGGATAATGGCTGGAAGGTAGGAGCAGCCCGCAGGCCGCCAGGGCCCTCTCCCCTCCATCCCACTCCTGGGACATTGGCATGTTACGGCCTGACTCTAGACTTGATCTTTGACCTCTTGGCGATTTTCTTCTTGCCCATGGCAGCTGTCACTTTGCGGGGATAGCGATCAATTCCAGCCACCAGAGCATGGCTGTAGGGTCGGTCTGAGGTGCCGTCATCAATGTTCTGAAGGAGCAAGAATTACATGTTACCAGCGATTTAAATGTGCTAGAATAACCCTGTCCCTAGACCTCTCAGACCCATTACTGTAAAAACCACACAGCAAACATTCTAAGTGCTTTGCTAGATGCCCAAAGAGTAACAGTGAAAAGGGAGGTATCTTTCCCACTGGGAAGGAAGGGTGCCTTGGAAGTAAAAGACTTAAATTGTAACAACAATGAACAATTATAATTAGTGATTGCTATATGTCAAGCACCAGTTCTCAGAACTTGACTCTTAATCTCCTCCAGGACTGGAAGGGGTAGAGACAGGATGTCAAATCTGGCATCCGTCTAACTCCAAAACCAGTCTCAGGGAGATGGAGGAAGAGGAACCAAGGGGAATCAAGAGCGCCCCAGTTAAAAACAGTGATATATGTGACCAGAGCTTAGGGAAATGTCATAAACAGCTGGAGACGCAGGCAGAAAGCAAACACCGAAGAGCTAGGTTATGCTAAGTGACCATTTGGGCTACAATTTCTCCTCTTTTCACGGAGTGCCTTGCAGCGGCACAGGTGAAACTCTACACCTCTAAACCTCTGCAATAGAAAGCAACCCTGCAGTAACTCTAAGGATTGGACATGACGACACCTATAAGACAGTGCCACGGACCAAGCAAGAGTTCATAAACGTTGGCCATTACTATTACTAAAAGCCTCTCTGACAGAGGACAGCGTTAGGTGTTAACTACCCAGTTGAACTCCCGTTTATTTTGCGTTTTCCTCAGAAGGTCTCATACATTCACAACTCCCCCGCCCCGCAATGCTCAGGGATTAATGCCCCCAAACTAGATCTTGAATGTCAAGCTGCCCGCCAGCCCAGCCCATTCACGGGATACAAAGGCGCACAGGCCTGGGGGGCTGATACCTTCACGATGACCGCTTTGCGTCCGGAGTAGCGACCGGCCAGGACCAGTACCACCTTCCCGGGTTTCATGAACTTGCCCATTTCTGCAGAAGGAGAAGGGGTCGCTCAGAAATCCGCCAGCTCAGGCTGTGGGCCCCGGAACTTCAGCTGCGCTCACTGCCGCCTCGGTTCAGGTTGCCTGCGGGCCCTGCTAGCAGAACAGGACCTGGTAGGAAGCCGCCAGAGACCGGAGAAGGGAAAGCACCACGCACCACCCCGCAACTCGAACCCCAGGCCACGGATGGCGGCGGATTGGGAACCCCATCCACAACCACTACTCACCGGCAACTACCACTCGGGACTACAGCAGAAAGGAAGAAAGGGCATTTCCGCTAACCTTTCACCCCGAGAAGCGTGATCTCACTTCCTGTCCCGCCTCCTTAGGCTTCTCCCCGCCTCTTCCGAGGCGCTTAGAATCTGTGTTGAAGGAGGAAGAAGCTGTTGACGGCAAAGTCAAGTCTGGCGGCTCGTTTATTCAAATCAAACTTTATTAGCAGCTCCATCAGTAGACGGGGCAAAGGAATTTTGTCTCCCGCGGAAGCTTTTTAAGATGGAAACAGCTGCCCCGCTGCTCCACTTGTAGGTTCTGGCGCTAGAGAGTGGGGAGACACAGTTTGAAATTTCCTTTTTTTGCCTTGGAAGAATCAGAAACAAAATAGGACATTTATTAGTGCCAACTGTGTGCACTCTTAGGCATAATGACGAGACGAGGATCAATCAAACGAGGGTGCTTGCCCTCAACCTTTAGAGTTTAGCTATGTCAGAAACCGACTAAAATAAGAGTGATTATGATAAGAAAGATGATTATGGTGATGCTAGCAGCTGCATGCCTTGTGTCAGGACAAGTTAATGTATTTACGTATATTATCTTTTGATCCTCTTAACACTAGGAGATAAGTACTGTTATCTCTATTCTACAGTTGAAGACACTGTAGTTTGGAGAGGTTGAGTAATTTGCCCCAAGTCCACAACTAGTAAGTAATTGAGCAAAAAGCAAAGCAAAAGCAAAGTGTTAGTTGCTCAGTCATGTCTGACGCTTTGCGACCCCTGGAGTGTAGCCCGCCAGGCTCCTGTGTCCGTGGGATTTTCCAGACAAGAATACTAGACTGGGTTGTCATTACCTTCTCCAGGGGATCTTCCTTCCTCCAGTTTGATCTTCCAGGGATCGAACTCAGGTTTCACACTTTCATCACAGATGGATTCTTTACTCTCTAAGCCACCAGGGAAGCTCTTAGACCATGAGACTGTTTGCCAAAGAAAACTCTTCAGGGACTCCCTGGTGGTCCAGTGGCTAAGACTCCACACTCCCAATGCAGTTGTCTTCCAAGTTCAAGAGAAACTATCTTACAATTTTTGCTCATCTGAACACTTACAAATCTGTAGGTCTTGGGCAAGCCATGGGAACAATCAGGGTTTCATCATTTCTTCTCTAGAGACTCTTTGGGGACCAGTTTCCCTTGCAGCCCTCAGGACTTCATTTCAATGGTTTATCACCCTAATTATGTATGAATACTTACATTTTTATATTAAATTAAAATGTTTTAACTCAGAATATGATGTTTTAGAGTTGGAAAGGACCTCAGAGTTTATCTAGTTGGGCCTCTCAAAGATTAGAGGACAGTTTTAGAGCAGCAAAGTCACAAAATTGGTGCCACAGAGCAAGGCACCCCCATTTCCAAGCCTGTGCACCACACAACCTGTCCATTTCCACCTCCATGGTCTTCTTTCAGCTCCCTTATTTGCTTCTGTCTCTTTTGCTGTTTCTCTCTTGGAAAATAGAAACAAAACCCTGAAATCTTATCATTGCCCTGAACTCTTCTCACATGCTATAAACTCTCCAAATCAAATTAGTAAATAAATCCTGCGAATTTCACCTTTTAAGTCAATTTTTTTTCCCACCAGCCCCCTAACTGATATAGCTTCAGTTGTCTTCTCCAATCCCTCCTCAAATCTTTGGGTGGATCAAAATTGCTTGGGATATTTATTAAATATGCATTGCCAACTGAAGAGACTCCAATTCGGGTCTGGAGTGGAGTCATGAGCTACAGGTCTTATTTGAGAAACTTCTCTAAACACAACTCGTTAAAAAAAATAATTGTTTACTTTTGGCTGCCCTGGGTCTTCACTGCTGTGTGGGCTTTCTCTAGTTGTGGAGAGTGGGGGCTACCCTCTAGTCGTGGTGCCTGGGCTTCACATGATGGTGGCTTCTCCTGTGGAGCACACGTTCTGGGTGTGTGGGCTTCAGTAGTTGTGGCTTATGGGCTAGAGCTCAGGCTCAGTAGTTGTGGCACACAGGCTTAGTTAGTTGCTCTGTGGCATGTGGAATCTTCCTGGATCAGGGATTGAATCTGTGTCCCCTGAATTGGCAGGCAGTGTGTTATTCACTGTACCACCAGGGAAGTCCTAAACACAATACTTAAGTACTGCCTCTTCATCTGTCTGAAATCTTTTGTTGGCTCAAACCAAAGTTTGAACTCTCCCTTCCTGTTTTCCTTACAGTATAAGTTCCTGTCTCCTCCACACCACCCTTCACATCCCCCCAGGTTCCAGCCAGCTCAACTACTCCAAGATCCAACCTCTTCTGAGCCCAGGGTCTTCACTCAGGCTGTTCCATGTTTCTTTATTCTTCGCCTCCTCTGTAGCCAGGCAAAATCCTATCCAGTCCATCCTTCAAGGCCACTGTAGAATTCTCCCAGGCAGAATTCATCTCTTCCTTCTCTATGCTCCCTCAGCAATCCAGTCCACACTTAAATTTATTGTAGAACATATTTCAGTTGGTTTGGGACAGTGGCTGTTAGAGTATGGTCCCTAGACCAGCAGGATCAGTATAACTGTAACAAGTGTGGGAACTTGTTAGAAATGCAACTTCTGAGGCCCCACCCCAGAGCTACTAAATAAAAAATGGGATAGATCCCAGCAATTTAACAAGGTACTAAAATCTCCAATCGGTTTGGCGTCTCCTTTGCTAAATCTTATTCCTTGAAGGCAGAGAGAGGTTAAGTCCTGAGCACCTAGCCTGACCCAAGCAGTTGGTGTGTGGTCAGTAGTGAATGAATGAAGGCAGAGCACTTTGGGAATCTTTAACACCTTGCAAATCATACTACAGACCCTGCACTTTCACTGGATACATATCCATGGCTCCCTTTCATTTTGATCTTGCCTAGCCTTACACCTGGGCTGACAGTTCTCTCTCTCCTCCTTCATCCTGTCTGCCTCACTCCAAGCCAACCAGAGACTTCTGTCCTCAGTTATACTGCAGATGTCACCAGTGACTAGTAGATGTATAATGGCTGGCATGCTTCTGTCTCTACACATACTTTTAAGTTTCATGAAGCACTTGGCACAACAATGGCTGTCCATCTCCCTACAGTCCAGTCATTTGGCAGCTGAAATTTCTGGCAGGTATGTGGAATATACCTTGACGTCCCCAAAGTGACGGTGAAGTGATGGGGTGGATAAAGGAGAGAGAGGAACAAAAGATTTCGAAGCAGCCTGATGCAATGAGGTAACATAACAGTATAAAGATGATAGGATTTGGATTTGGGCAACTTGAGTTCAAATCCCAGCTCTTCCAACAAGTAAATGGGAACAAAATATTTAACCCTATCTGCAGTGTTTTCCTCAACTACAAAAATGGGGATTTGTCCTGCCTTATAAGTAGTGAGAATTAAATTTGGAAGACACACACACAAAATGCTTCTCATGATGCTAGCATAAAAGCCTTCATACCAGTTAAGTTTTTGTGAGGATTATACTGGCTATAGCACTTATCACCCACCCTAAACGAAGTTATGTTTTTTCCAGTAGTCGCATATGGATGTGAGTGGACCATAAAGAAAATTGGCTGGCATGCTTCTGTCTCTACACATACTTTTAAGTTTCATGAAGCACTTGGCACAACAATGGCTGTCCATCTCCCTACAGTCCAGTCATTTGGCAGCTGAAATTTCTGGCAGGTATGTGGAATATACCTTGACGTCCCCAAAGTGACGGTGAAGTGATGGGGTGGATAAAGGAGAGAGAGGAACAAAAGATTTCGAAGCAGCCTGATGCAATGAGGTAACATAACAGTATAAAGATGATAGGATTTGGATTTGGGCAACTTGAGTTCAAATCCCAGCTCTTCCAACAAGTAAATGGGAACAAAATATTTAACCCTATCTGCAGTGTTTTCCTCAACTACAAAAATGGGGATTTGTCCTGCCTTATAAGTAGTGAGAATTAAATTTGGAAGACACACACACAAAATGCTTCTCATGATGCTAGCATAAAAGCCTTCATACCAGTTAAGTTTTTGTGAGGATTATACTGGCTATAGCACTTATCACCCACCCTAAACGAAGTTATGTTTTTTCCAGTAGTCGCATATGGATGTGAGTGGACCATAAAGAAAACTAAGCACCGAAGAATTGATGCTTTTGAACTGTGGTGTTGGAAAAGACTCTTGAGAGTCCCTTGGACTGCAAGGAGATCAAGCCAGTCAATCCTAAAGAAAATCAGTCCTGAATATTCATTGGAAGGACTGATGCTGAAGCTCCAATACTTTTGCCACCTGATGCAAAGAACTGACTTCTTGGAAAAGACCCTGATGCTGGGAAAGATTGAAGGCAGAAGGAGAAGGGGACAACAGAGAATGAGATGATTGGATGGCATCACTGACTTGATGGACATGAGTTTGAGCAAGCTCTGAGAGTTGGTGATGGACAGGGATGCCTGGCGTGCCACAGTCCAGACATGACTGAGCGACTGAACTGACTGAAATGGTATCCAGATGAGTGAGTTTAAAAATATGATTTTAGTTTTGGTTGAGGTGCGTCTTCCTTGCTGCATGGGTGTTTTCTCTAGCTGTGGAGCACATTTCTCAGTATGGTGGTTTCTCTTGTTGTAGAACATGGGCTCTAGGGCACACAGGCTTCAATAGTTGCAGTACGTGGGCTGAGTAGCTCCAGCTCCTGTGCTTTAGAGCACAGCCTCAATAGTTGTGTGCACAGGCTTAGCTGCTCCGAGTATGCGAGGTCTTCCTGGATAGGGATTGAACCCGTGTCTCCTGTGTTAGCAGGTAGAGGTGGATTGTTTAACACTGAGTCACCAGAGAAGCCCCAGACGAATCAATTTAGAAGTGCCAAATCTGGGACTTCCTGGTGGTCCAGTGGACTCTGAGCTCCTAATGCAGGGGGCCTGGTTTCAATCCCAGGAACTAGATCCCACATGCTCCGACTAAGACCCGGCAAAACCAAAAAAAAAAGTGCTAAATCCAAAAGTGGTATGTGTCGTTAGATTTGCTGTGGGGACAGGACTGCAGGCCTGAACAGAATGACATGAAAATGCCAAGGGCACTGTTTCATGAATTTTTCAAGGGGTGGGGGCAATACTACCAAAGCTGAGTTGATCTGGGGCAGAGGGCAGAGAAGAGGCAGAAAGGCTAGGAGCCAGACATTACTCAAGGAAATACTGATCTGGATCAGGTGGGCTGACAGCACTCAGACAGCACTCAGACAGACTTATAAAACAAAGCCAATGGTCTCTAAGGTCTTTGCAGAGAAGCTACACAAAATACTATGATTTTATTAGCAGTCACAGGTATCATTTTCCACAATATTTTACACTCATCCTGTTTCACATGAAGGAAGACCCATTCTAATGAATTACCAAGAATATACCTTAAATAATGTTTTGCCCCCCCAAATTAAGTTAAAATGCACTATGTAACAGTGCAGACACAAAGTGCAGCTGGCAATTTAATACATGAAATGATGCTGAATCAGTAGTGCTGGGGAACCTATTTGGCTTTCCAGAAGGTGATACACTTTGCTCATCTTTGGTCAGTCCCAGAGCAGTATGCAAGCTGAATAGCAGATTTGAACTAAAAAGGCTAAAACAGACCAAATGTGACCAATCTAGAGTCAGTTTTACAAGGAAATGCTCAGCCCCTTCTCCATCACCAGTGATCGGCCACAGTTCCTACCCCTGCTGTAGTACTATGATGAGGTCAGACCTCCTCCACCAAGAAGCCTCCAGGACTCCCCATTTCCTTGGGAGCTGGCAGGTGCACAGAGGAAAGGTTACTTGCCAGGGCAGATGGTACCAGGTGGTGGTTGTCCTTGTAAACCAGCTCTGAAACTAAAAGACCATCACCTGGGCCATGACTACCTCATCAGGGACAGAATTTAATTCTTATCTCTACATGAAAAAGGGCTCACATTAGAATCAACCATGGGAAACTGCCTGGCTAGTCCAGTGGTTAAGATGTGGCACTTTCGCTACTATAGACCTGGGTTCAATCCCTTGTCAGGGAACTAAGATCTCACAAGCTTTATGGCACCACCAAAAAAACCAATTGTGGTTAATACCCTTAGAAATACTGTTCTCGGATACTTCCACTCCCGGTTTTAGAGGAAGCTGTGGAACAGACATGGCCTCCCCTGATCCTGGGCTCAGGAAGACAGAGCCATTGGTATTCACAAAAGGAATTTAAATTCTGACCCAGGACTCTCACAAACCTGCTTCAAGTGAAGGAAGATGACTCCCAACGTGACTGACAGGAGCCTCAAGTTAAATCTCTTCCAGGACCAACAACTCACTCACCACTGTGAAGAGAATGCTTACAGCAACCTGGATTTTCTAAAAATCAGGTGTGGCGTGACAAAGGTATACCCGTGACTGACTTCTTTTCCACAGGCTCAAGTACATGTGCTCATATGTACACACACACCAGGGCTGAACCTTTTAACAAGAGGGTCTCCAGCATATCTTTCTGAGATGCTTAGTTGATGGGGAAAACAGACTTTGTATTATCTGTCTGGTGAAAATGTCTTTAGCCCCTCCTCCTAATTCTTGCTTTTACCCTAGAAGATGAGCCATCTATCCCCACTGAGCAAGGTGCTGGTCTGGTGCCAGGGCACTCTCATCAAAAGGCGTCTTTGATGTTCTTGAGCTGGCGCACAGCCAGGTCTACAGGGAGGCTGAACTTGAGGCTGCTGAGGCGGCTGAGCAGGTTGAGGGCGCTCTCAAAGCCTGTGTGTGCCATGTAGCTCCAGGGCTGGTAGTGGGGCTCGATGAGCGACCCCGACTTGCAGATGAGGTTCATCCAGGACACGAGACGCTGCTCGTTCAGCGCCATGCACACCAAGGCCTTCAGCTCCGAGTCTGCACTGCGCTTGAAAGGGTCGTGCTCCGTCAGCACCATGTGGATGGCTGTCAGGAGGCTCTGCTTGGGCGTCACCACAGTGCCTCCTGTGACAGGCAGGGCGAAAGACTGTGAGAGCTTTCGGGCTGGGGATTCCACATACGCACGGCCGTTCTTAGCGTGGTAGTACTTTACAAAGAGCTCCCAGGGGTGCATGGCCTCGGGGGCCGAGGAGAAGGCAGGCAGAAGACAGGCGATGGGGGCCATGACGAGGCTCATCCCTGGTGAGGGGGCGTATAGTCCGTGGGCCAGTAGGTCCCTCACAGCCACCGTCAGCTCCTTCCGCACAGCCGTGGTCAGCTCGTCCTTGCCTCCCAGAGAGAGGTCCTGAAGGCTGGCAGAGCTGATGATGTGGTCGTGCGCCTGGTGCCTCAGGGCAAGCAGCTTCACCCTGTCTACTGATGCCTCCAGCCTCTTCAGCAAGGGAGAGTAGTCCCTGTCGCCCTGGCCCCTCGGCCACAGGGGCTGCGGGATCTGGCCCGTGGCACACCCGAACTGGCTGACGGCAAAGATCTGCAGCACTGCCAGCGCTCGCCGCATCAGGTGCAGCCCTGTCTCCCGAACTCTCTTCACATCTTCTGCCTTCGCTGCATAGGAAACACAGTAACTCATCAGTGAGAGGCTGTAGTGGTCAGAGGTGCCACCTATAGCTTAGAAGCTGAGATTCAGTCTGGCTTCTGACCTACAGTACAGGTCCTGCATGAAGTCAAGAGCCACCCAAGATGGCACCGAACTTACCTATTTTGGTTAATGACAACTATTTTGGGATATAACTCACATAACATTCAAATGACCCATTAAAAGTGTATGATTCAGGTTTGTTTTTTTTTTTAATATTCAGAGTGGTGCAACCATCCTCTCCCAAAGAAACCATGTAGTATTGACATTTTCCATTCCCCATTTCTCCCCAATCCCCAGGCCTAGGCAATTGCTAGTCCACTTTCTGTCTCTCTAGATTTGTCCATTCTGGAAGCTGTACTTACTTTTGCTGTTTCCTGGAGGCAGTCTGCTGCTGCCAGTTCTACTGGAGTCACTTCCTGTCTTCCCACTGGCCTTGCACTCACAGTGTCCACTCCCTGTCTGTAATGGGCTTCCTACTTCATCTGCAATCAGAGGTTATGAAGAGAAGACCCTTGTTTAGCCTCATTTTGGCAGGTTTTTAAAGGAGAAATACTATTTACTAGTGCCTACCGTGTGACAAGACTTTCACAAATAGTATTTCATTCTGTGGAACAGTGACTAGCAATATACTAGCGGGCTCAATAACTACTTGCTGAGTGCAGGAAGCATGAATCATCATTTTATGGAGGAGGAGAGCCGGACTAAAGAGGTTAGGAAACTACCTACCCTCTTTAGTCCATGAAGGACATGAAGTTGGTGAACAACAGGGCTGAGATTTTAACTCTATGGTTCTAAAATCCATGTCCTTTCCATGCCACTGTGTTGGCTCCCTTACCAAGTGATCAAACCTCTTTAACAGTTCATCAAGGACTGACCCTATCAGGTGTTAGTACTCAAAAATACATATAATTATGATGACGTCCAGCCATCTGCTCTGACCTTGGATGAAGTTGATGAACATCTCGAGGTCTCGGATCTGAGTTTTCAGCTGCTCAACCAGCTGTTCTTTCACTCGGGCTGGGTTGACGATTTGAGCCACAGCGGCATCCACACGCTGTCGAAGCTCCTCAGTGGACAGTGAGCTGAGGTCCTCATTCAGATTCATGTCCAGTTTCTTTATTAACTCATCAATGATTACCTACCAAGACCAAAGCCATGAGCACATCCTTTGCAATTTTCAGTGAGAGGGTTAGGGAGAAGGAGAATCTTGACTAGTTGCCTCCCTTCTACCCTTAAATAGAAATCAAATTTGTGGAAAAAATGGTGCAACTGCTGATCAAGGTGAGGGCACAGGCCCTTTACTTCTCTTATAGACATAAGGACACTTGATTCCAACAGAATGGCTCTTCTTACTGCAAATTTTCTACCTGGCCAGGTAATCTTCACTCAGGAGAACAACAGTGTGAATGATCCAAAGTGGCTGATGATCCCAAAAGCCCCATAAGTAGATTCCCTCATGGCCTCCAAGAGAATAAATACTGATTTTCCCTAGTCTCTAGACCTTCTCATCCCCCTTTGTGATATTCTAGGCAACTAAAGGAAAAGCTCTGCAAAATACTCAGGCATGTTACAGCCAAAATATCCCAGTGACAATATGAGGAACAATGTGAAAACCATACAATGTATAACTCCAGCTGTGCCAGAAAAACAGCCACATCACGGCTCCAGGAAGACAAACACATAGGAGAGGCTGTATTCCGACCAGCAGATTTACCTGTCTGCCCAGGTGTTGCTTTAATACATACAGCTTTAAAGTCAGGAGTCCTGGAATATTTCTCAACAGGTGCTGGGGGAAAAAACTAGTTTATAAAACTACTATGAAGTGCCCAAGTAGAATGGTTTTAATGATCAAATGAAAGAAATTATTATTGTTATTGCTAAGTCACTTCAGTCGTGTCCGACTCTGTGCGATCCCATAGACGGCAGCCCACCAGGCTCCCCCGTCTCTGGGATTCTCCAGGCAAGAACACTGGAGTGGGCTGCCATTTCCTTCTCTAATGCATGAAAATGAAAAGTGAAAGTGAAGTCACTCAGTCGTATCCGACTCTTAGCGACCCCATGGACTGCAGCCTACCAGGCTCCTTCGTTCATAAGGATTTTCCAGGCAAGAGTACTGGAGTGGGGTGCCATTGCCTTCTCCATTGTTGTTATTATATGACTATTAATAATAACCACCACCACTTAAAAAAAAAGGCTCCATCATCGTATTAGAAAGCTTTGGCACTTGTGTTTTCATGAGTGAATAAAGACTGGTCCCAGGTAGTAGTAACATTTCCCTTTGCTTTGGGCCGGTGATGAGGCCGAGGGTGAGCAAGCTGGGAAGGGCTATCCTGTGAATGCTGGAAGGGACAAAGGAACCTGAGGCAGTAAAGCAGGAGCCTCAAGGTCTGCTCACCCGCTGTCTTTCCAAGACCACGGACTGTGGAAGGGAGTCATAACTGCCCTCTTGATAGGCAAATGTTTCCAGGTCATCGAGCTGGGTTTTGAGCTGCAGGATCAGTTCCTTTTGCTTCTCCCTTTGGGTTTCCAGACGTTCCCGTTTCTCCTGCTCACTCTAAGAAAGGAAAAGATTTAGGTCGATTTCACAGGAAAAGGAAAAGTCAGAACATATTAAGAATCCTCTTAAGCCAATAATGACTAGTAAAATGTAAAATGCTCCCAAGTAACCCAAATGAAATACAGAATTCATGAGACTGACTCAAAAAGAATTATTTCATCCGGGAGAATATATTAAATGTGACTTCTTTAAGAAATTCTCCTTAACTGGAAATAGGATATGAATACAATGGAGCTTTTTGTTAACACTGCTTCCCCCTCCCACCCCACAAAGTTCTAATTAAGATTGACACAATTTATTTCATCCAGGAAGCCTTCCAGGAATTAAACAAGCCATCCTCCATAGCCAATTCTCCTGAACAGTTGTGGCAGCCAAATTGTGCAAGAGAATCTGGAGGTAAGGAGAAAGGCTTGGTAACTCATAACTAGTTTTTTAAGGTCGAAGCTCCTCCAATATATTGCAAAATCAAATGAATAAATGTAAGTGCCTTCAGTTCAGTTCAGTCACTCAGTCGTGTCCGACTCTTTGCGACCCCATGAATCGCAGCACGCCAGGCCTCCCTGTCCATCACCATCTCCCGGAGTTCACTCAGACTCATGTCCATCGAGTCCGTAGGCAGTGAAAAAAAAGAATCTAAAGCCAAGTAATAGGGATGGGAAGGTAATAAATTTTCTTTAACAAAAAAAAAGAAAAAAAAAAGAAGGCTGGTAAGGTTCCCTAAACAGTGACTCCTTTTTTCGCTGTTGGCCACTGGGTCATTTCTGCATTTAAATGCTTAAAAATCCTTTGGAGAGGTTCTTCCCTAGTGGTCCAGCGGTTAGGAATCTGTGCTTCCACTGCAGGGGGTGTGGGTTCAATCTCTAGGGGAACTATGATCCCAGATGCAGTACTGTATGGCAAGAAAACAAAACAAAAACTCTTTGGAGAGGTAAAGTCTTGCCAATATGTTATCAAAAACTGGTTCTTCCTTTTTTTTTTTTTTTTTTTTTTTGCTGCACTGTGCAGTATGAGGGATCCCTACAACCCCCTGCAATGGAATTGCAGTGTCTCAGTCACTGGACTGCCCAGGAAGCCCCTCCCTTGTCTTTCTTGAGTATCAAAAGCAAAAGCAGCAAATTATTTGCAGGTGTAACCCTGCATTTTAAACTAGATATCTATAGGATATTAAATTTAATCTTAAAATGGTACTTACCAAGGCCTCCAGAAGGTATGAAAGAGAACAAATGAAAAATAACAAATTAACTTTTGTTTAGCTACTTAAAAAAAGCAAGCCTCTTGCTTTAGTTTTGTCCAATAGAAAAGCAAGCCTTTTCTGGGGGGATACTGCTCTCCAATCCTTTCCCAAAGTCGCAGTTTTCTTCTCAGAATCCTGTTCTCCCCCACTGAATGAAGGCCTAGATATCCTTTAAGAGGTTTCCTCGATTTCCCCAGGCAGAACCGACCACACCCTCTGTATTTTATACACACTTTTACGCTAGCTCATGTTAGATTATAAAGATCTGTGTAGGAGTCTGTCTCCCCAGTTCTATGAACTCCTTAAGGGCAAAGGTCTTGACTGTACCCCCAGGGCCAAGCTCAGTGTTTGGCACAGGGTAAGCTCTCAGTATACATTTGCTGTATGTTACTGAACTCAATCATGTTCAGAAGGACACATAACTAAATACTGAACTCTTATGGTGAAAGTTGTTTAACTTGCCCAAAGGGAAAGAAGTAGTGAAATTTTGTTTTCATTGTAAGCCTTCCCAAGCTATGAAATCCAGGAAGAAAGAAACGAGTCATAGATACTGATTCCATTTTCATGAGTGTACCAGCTGAATGCTTCACCTGTGACAGTAATTACTGAGTACGCTATCTACGGGAGTATGGGCAAACAAGTTTACTAGGTGAGAACAATGAGCTCTGGTGCAAGACAGGAAATAACAAATAATTTCCAGTATGAAGTGAGATAAAATACTGGTTAAAAAACCTGAAAAACTGAAACCGATACATACTAAATCATTTGGTTCAAACACATCCCCGCTTTGGTGCTACTTGTTCACGTGTCCATATATGCACACGAGACTGCAGCTGCACATCAGGTGTTTGACCTCAAAACTTTTTTTTTTCAGTTGTACTGTGTCTCCAAAAGTAAAAATGAACAGCCAAACATCTACAGAGAACCTTTGGTGCTCCTCACTCCTGAACAGAGCTCAACCACAGTAATTCTATCCTATTTGTTCCTTAAAAGCCTGGCAATTTGGGGACTTGTGCAAGGAGCTGTGCGTATGTGGACAGAAGGGTGGTACAGTAAACACAGGATTGTACTGGAAACATTCAGATTAAAATAAGCAAGTCAATATCTGCTACTGATAAGTCTTTTTGGCTAAAACCAATTTTAGTGGGAAGAAAGCCACATGTGGATTGTAACCTAAACAATAAAAAGGTGGGGAAAAGAAAGCCCAGCAAGCTACAAGCTATCTACAATTATGCACTTACAGAGGTTCAAAAACTGTAAGGAAATGTTGCCTATGCATGTCATACAAATTCTCAGTACTTAAGTGTCAGCTAACTGAATGAATCTTGTCACAGCTGCCAAAGGTGCTTCCTTCAGAATATCTAGTTATTAAGTAGGATGGGAAGGAGTTTTAAAATACCAGCATTAGTAAATTTATATAATCAGGAGCTGTGTTTCTTTCAATTACTGAGACCTTACTGTTTACCAAAGCTCTCACACAGGAGAATCTGAAGATAAAAGACATTCTCTAGATTCTAGGAAAGCACAGATAAGGAGTAGATCTAAATTTCCATGGATTTCAATTCGCTTGCTCTTCGCTAACCAATTTTCTCAATCCCTGGTGTCGGGGTACTCTATCAGCAAACGTGCTCGACTTAGGTACTGGAGGCGATGACAAGGTGAGTGGGAGCAGTATTGTTTCAGCTGGTTACTCTACTGTCTGAATACTCTCCTCGCTCATCTCTCTTTTGCCTTTTATGTCATCACACCTGCATCTCTTTCCACATCTTTGGTGGACACCTCTCATCATCAACTTCCTTGGCCTCTCTGTCTGGTCTCTGTCGGGTCTCTTCTGGGACACGCATACCCACCTGGACGAGCCGGTTCCTCACCAGTGCTACCTGCTTTCGAGTTAACATCGCCACCCACCCAGCCTTCTATTCCCATATCCCTCAGGGCCCGGCCCCAGCTGTTCACCTGGTCCTCGCCCCGTAACCGTGGTCGGTCCCCCGGCAGCCCGTCGCCATCATCGCTGGCGGGGNGAACTCAGAACACAGGAATATGATACACATGAGGCCCAGGCCCCAGGCTCCATGTCTCTCTGGGCCAGAAAATGGTCTAGCAAATTAAAGCCCTAGTTCAGAGGCACTTCTCAACCAGGCCTTTGCGAATGTGTGACTCTGGCCCTACGGGGAGCGGCAGGAGAGGATGGACGAGTGGCAGCCTGAAGCTACCTGAGGGCCTGCTAAGAGCCCGTGCTTCTCCCTCGTGGGCAGAGCTCCCTCAGCTAAGGGTGCTGCCTCGCCTGGTTGCATTTGTCAGCTTTTCAGAGCTGATGCTGAAGTTTGTGTTTATACCAGGAAAACAGAGAAGAACGTCGTTCTTTGCAGGCATTGGCAACATATATCTGTAGTTTTACATGCACTCTACCTGCCTTGATCCTCTTATTCTCTCTCCTTTTTCTCATCCTGATGTTCGTCCTGATCAAACCCCTGAGCCGTGTTATCAGAAGAGAGTGTTAGAGAACCTGGTAGGCTTGCCTGTGAAGACATCTGGCAAGAGAAAGATATTCATCTGGACCTCTCTTGTAACAGGATGTCTGGACTAATATTACTTGTTTCATTATGTCCGCTGCCAGGGACCTTTGAGGGATTAAAAGAGAAGAGGCTCACCTTGGTTTCTTTTTAAAAATTCAGAAGGGTAAACATAAAATTTTAATCAGTATTTACTGATTAATTTTTTTTTTNACTCCCTGTCTTCCCTCTCATACGGCTCTGAAGCGCCACCTCAACTCCTCTTCAGGCAGCATGCCCGGACCCTGTGGTACGACAGGCCCAAGTATGTGTTCATGGAGTTTTGTGTTGAGGACAGCACGGATGTCCACGTGCTCATCGAAGACCACCGCATTGTGTTCAGGTAACTCCCGCCCCCCTCCCCCTCCCACTTCCTGGGAATCTTTCCGTTCTCTGCTGCCCCCTACTCTCAGCCTTCTTCATCTCTTTAGCAGTATTGTCTCCTCAGCTGCAAGAATCCTGATGGAGTGGAGTTTTACAATGAGATTGAGTTCTATGCCAAGGTGAACTGCAAGGTAAGGGTGGGGTGGAACAGTAAGGTCTGGGTGGGAAAGCTGTTTGGGAAATTGGAGATTCATTCTAAACCTCGGACCCTAAAAATGAGGCTCTATCTGGCAGGACTCCCAGGATAAGCGCTCTGGCCGCTCCATTACTTGCTTTGTGAGGAAATGGAAGGAGAAAGTGGCCTGGCCCAGGCTCACCAAGGAGGATATCAAGGTGGGTGTGTGGGAAGTGGCTGCTTTTTCGCCTATGTGCTCTGTGTACCCAGGTACCCAAGTTAGGTCTGGGAATCAGCCTTGGCTCCTTTCCCACAAACATTCTGTTACTCACCAGGTCTTGCCTATTTGACCTCCTAAATAATGCATTAAAAAAAATTACTTGCCTGCACCAGGTCTTACTTGCTGCAGGCAGGATCTTTCATTGGGGTTCATGAACTCTAGTTGTGCAAGGGCTTAGTTGCTCTGAAGCATGTGTGATCTTAGTTCCACAACCAAGGATGGAACCCATTAACCACTAGATCCCCAGGGAAGTCCTCTCCTAAATAGTCTTGAATCCATGATTTCATGTCTCCCTAATTCAGGCCCTATCCATTACTGGGTGAGGTTTGTTGCATATTTTCAGCCCCTCTGCATTCAACATGGTCTGTCCAAAACACACATTTGACCCTGTCACTCTTCCTCTTAAAACCCTCCAGTGGCTTCTTTTCCCCTAAAAGTTGAAAATTGGCTGCCTGCTGGCTGGATCTGGCTCTCAGATTTGTTTTAGCAGTTTTTTCAGTGTTGAAAATTATTTTGTTAAGTGTGCATGATTGTATATGGAGCAGATACTAAGATCCCGGGGGGAGGGCTAGGGAAAGGGGTATGGAGTTCTTACTTGACTTGAATGTGCGCCTGAGGGTGCTTTGTGTAATATATTGTACACTACAGCATCTTATATTTTTTGAGTTGAGTTTCAATAAATTACAATTTTTCACCCCCAAAAAAAAATTTATTTTGAAGGGTTCAGTTCAGTTCAGTCGCTCATTTCAACCCCATGAATCGCAGCACGCCAGGCCTCCCTGTCCATCACCAACTCCCGGAGTTCACTCAGACTCACGTCCATCAAGTCAGTGATCCCATCCAGCCATTTTGAAGCGTTACTTACATTTAAAAATGTGGAGATTTCCCCTCTTGGCCAGAACCACCATCTTCCAGTAATTCACCAAAGTGACCAACAGGGAAAGAGGAGGGTCACCCACTACATGTTCTCTAGGCCGTTTAGAAAACATGGAGTTGTTCCTTTGGCCACATACATGTGAATCTACAAGAAAAGTGATGTTGTAGATCTAACGGGAAGGGGCACTGTTCAAAAATGAATACCCCACAAATGTTATAATTGGAACATAGCAACACTGGAAGAGTCTACAGTGTTACCCAGCATGCTGTTGGCATCTTTGTAGACAAACAAGTTAAGGGCAGGATTCTTGCCAAAAGCATATTAAGCATTCTAAGAGCTGAGGTAGCTTCCTGAAATGTGTGAAGAAATATGGAAGGAAGCCAAAGAGAAACGTCCTTGAGTTCAGCTGAAGCACCCGCCCCGCCTGCCCTGCCTAGAGAAGGACACTTCATGAGAGCCAATGGAAGGGAGTCTGAACTGTTGCAACCCATCAAGTAAGGTGTAAAGAAAATAAAAGACCTGGATTTTTTTTTTTTAAGTAGAAATTAAGAAAAAAAGAGAGATTTCACCTAAAAATCCAGATTCTCAACTTCTCTTGGAAACTGAAGACTCTGACCACATTGGTCTAAATTCTCAAATGCCTGGAGTTTGAGCTTTAAATAGGGCCTGTGTTCCACTTCACTTATTTTCATTGTCTCTCTGACATGCTTAGGCATTTGAATCTGTAGCTTCTGCCGTTTGGGTTGAAGTCTCAGCACCACAGTGCAATGTGGTATATAAACTTGTGATTTTGCTATTCCTGCCTTCTGCAGCCTCACACCACTTTACTCTCTGCCTTGGACTTCACATTTCAGGCACAGCAAACTGTTTGCAACTCTTTTTTCACGCACCAAGCTATTGTTTACCTCTTACTGTGCCTTCTTCCTGGAAACTCTACATTATCACTACCTTTGCCCACCTAACCCCTGCTCATCCTTCAAGGCAGAGCCCTGAAACCCCAAGAAGCCTGGTTTCCTATACTACCCCCTAAGCCACTGTCACACTTTCCACACTGTATTATAATTTATTTACATTTCCCTTCCCTGCTTCTTTTTATACATTTAATTATTTATTTAGCTGTGTTGGATCTAGTTGTGGCATGTGGGGTCTTCATTGTGGCATCATGCAGGATCTTTTGTTGTGGAGCCTGGACACTCTAGTTGAGGTTTGTGGGCTGCAGAGCATGCAGGCTTCAGTAGTTGTAGCTGGTGGGCTTAGTTGCTCCATGGCATGTGGGATCTCAGTTCCTCAATCAGAGATCAAATCTGCATCTCTTGCATTGCAAGGTAGATTCTTAACCACTGGACTACCAGAGAAGTCCCCTTACTTGGCTTCTTGATGGCTGGGACTCAGTATTAAATGTTTTAATAATCCTAGTGCCAACCTCAGAATCACATAATATGTGTTCAGTAAACACCTGTTCAATGAATGAGTGAACAACTTCTTTCCCTGTCTAAGCATGGGAACCTAGAATATTGGCCTCCAAGACTTGTCTCTGATTCCAGGAAATGCAGCTTTGTTGACTCCTAGGATGCTTTGTGATACAGTTATCTTTCTAGATGTGTTATCTCTCTAGCCAGTCTGCTCCTGGAGGGCAGAGTTTATGCTTTTCCATCCTCTACAGTGCCTGGCATCGTGCTTGGCACTGAGTAAGTTCTTGGTCAACCTTTGCTGCTGCTGCTGCTGCTGACATGGCAGCCCAGAGGAGGGGTTAGTCAAAGGGGAAAGATGATACCCCCAATGACTCTCTTTCCCCCAAACATGCTTACATACATGTCCACACTCATCTATGCACCTCTGCTGCTGCCTTCCTGACCTGGGACTCTGTGTGCTTTTTTCCTGCAGCCAGTGTGGTTGTCTGTGGACTTTGATAACTGGAGAGACTGGGAAGGGGATGAAGAAGTGGAGCTGGCTCAGGTGGAGCATTATGCAGAGGTAATTCCATTTTATGCCCATCTCAATCATTTTTGGTGGCCCTCTGTACACACTCAAGGATTGTCATCAACTGTGCTGTGCTCTGCTCTGCTTAGTCACTCAGTCGTGTCTGACTCTTTGCAACCCCATAGACTATAACCTGCCAGGCTCCTCTCTCCGTGGGGATTTTCCAAGAATACTGGAGTGGGTTGCCATGCCCTCCTCCAGGGTCATCAGGCTAGGCAGAAGTATGTGAGCTCCCCGGCAGGCTGCTTATTGGTGTGGTAGTCTTTATATGTTTTGAACATTGTTTAGTAGGGATGCAAGAAATGAATATTCTGTCCGTGAAACTATAAACAGATTCATTCACTGTTTAGAGTAAAGCCTGTATTCTGAAGAAGTTTGGCAAAACCTTTTCCTACTTTTCTGTAATTCTTGTTCTCTCTTCTGTTTTCTTTACATATGTGTGTGTATTTTTCATGACCCAGACAGCTTCAGAGAAAACTCAAAACTATGCAGTCTAAAAATTCACATCACAAAATAAATCACTGTTTCCCAGTTAAATTACACATTGCATAAGATATTTGGTTTCAGAATTTCAGCTACTATTTATTCAAGTTGCAAAAACACTAATAGACACTAACCCAGATTTGTTAGGGTGTATGTGTGTGTGTGTTTAAATTTCCTTTTAATAAGGGGATCAATGTACGTTTCTCCAGTTATTCCAGTGTTATGTTAGGGGCTTTAAAACTGGGGCAACTGTTTGCCTGGGACCATTTTCCGGTGGCTCATTGATATGCAGGTTGCTCTTCCTTCACTCCTCTTATCTTTTGTGACTCCTCTTCTCCTCCTACCAGCTTTTGAAAAAGGTCAGCACCAAGGGACCACCCCCTGCAATGGATGATCTGGATGTAAGTAAAGCCTGTTCCTTAACCCTTCACTTTCCTTTCTGTCCTTAAAAATAAAGATACTAGAAAGGTCCCAGTCTCTAGCATATCATGATTCTCAGTGCACGTTAGCCAAATCTGAATTTGACACAAGAGGTCAAATGTCCTTCTTTAATGCTTTAGAAAACCCCAGAAAGCCCTTCCTCCTTTCCATCCCTTCCCTTCTTCTCCATTTTAGAGCAGGCCGGGCCCTGTTTATTATCTTTACAGCTGTAAGGACCAGTTGTTGAAATTCTCATATTAAATGATTCATGGCACAGTGCTGTTTAGAGTACCAGTGGCTTATTTTATCATCCAAAATTTAAATCCTTCTGTGTGAGGCTCCCTAGAAGTTGTGTGATTTAGAAAATCACCAAAGAAAACTTTGAAGGGAGTTACAGGGAGTGACGGAGAAGGCAATGGCACCCCACTCCAGTACTCTTGCCTGGAAAATACCATGGACGGAGGAGCCTGGTAGGCTGCAGTCCATGGGGTCGCTAAGAGTCGGGCACAACTGAGCGACTTCACTTTCACTTTTCACTTTCATGCATTGGAGAAGGCAATGGCACTCCAGTGTTCTTGCCTGGAGAATCCCAGGGACAGAGGAGCCTAGTGGGCTGCCGTACGTGGGGTCGCACAGTTGGACACGACTGAAGCGACTTAGTACCAGCAGCAGCAGCAGGAGCAGCAGCAGCAGAGGGAGTGAGCAGCTTTTGTGAACACAGATGTCCACTGCAGACTCTACAGGTATTTCTGTCTTCTTTTTTCTCTAGGATGATTCTGACAGTGCCGATGCAACAAGTAATTAACTTTCTGTGACAGCAGAGCTCAAGAGGAAGCTGTGGCTATCATCTAGTCACTCTAACAAGCCAGGACCTGCATCTTTGTCAGCTCCTTGATGGTGTACCAACGTCCTCTGAGATCTCTGAACTTTCCTGGAAGCTTTTTATTAAGGGTCTTCCGTCATGTTTTTTTTTTTTTTTTTTTTT